>VWZN01016954.1:323491-348408 GCA_013396955.1 Regulus satrapa | reverse complement strand
TCCCCCCCCCCCCCCAACCTTTCAGAAATGCACCTCCCCGACTCTTCAGCTCCTCGTATGCCTTGCTTTCTTATTATTTATTCCACTTTTAACCGTTATTTAAAATTTGCCACCGCAGAAGCAGCAGAGTTTTGCTTTATTTTCCCGTACAGCTTTAGGAGCTGCTCGCTGCTAAAAGCCCCATATCTCCATCACTGTGCCATTAGGTAATCGTCACTCCTCTGCCTGCTGAACTACAAAGAGGATCTAGCCAAATAATCAGGGATTCCAAGCCTTGAGATTTCACTGCACGAGCTAATACCTGGAAATGACAGAAAAGCCCCAGCCCTTGTGCAGGGCTGGGAGAGCTGTGCTACCCCAGGAATCCACACGCATGGAGCCATGCCTGCCCAATTCCTCCGAGTGAAACCAAGGCAAGGACTGGAAACAGCTTTCCAATCATGGCAGACTTGTTACAAAGAAATTGGAGAAGCACGGGCTCATTTGGAAAAGTCAGGAAACATTAAAACTTCTGCAGTTTTGGGAGATTATTCTTTTGGTCATTCGCTGTATTTATCTCATCAAGCTGACATCATCCTTCTTCGAGCATTGTTAAGTGATTAATTACTTTCAGTAGAATCAACATTAATAATAAGAATTCTGTCCCAAACAGAAGCCCAGATTTCAATATGAAGAGCCATTATTTTGACTGAGATCTTGGTAGAACATGGCACAGCTTTTCCCACTCTTCCATCATGCCATGTCTGATGTGAGTGCCAAACAAACAGCCATTGAGCCTCAACCCCCTCTCCTTTTCCCTTTCATTTAAATTTAAAACTCAACAAATGGTATTTTTAGTATTTTCTAAGCAACATTTCCTCTGCAGAGTTTGCCTGTAATCACAAGCAGGCCAGAAACAGGGAAATTTTCAGAAGTTTCTTTTTTCCCCCCACTTCACCCTCAGCTTCCCCTAGTGCTGACAATAATAACTTTATATTGCATGCGTGTTTCCTTCCTGTAAATGTGCATATAATTCCACTTACGAAATAATTTGCAAGGTACTCACAGGCGTTTGCACATCTGAATTTGCAGCATCATTCTACCTTATTAAACAGCCCCTGCTCCAACCATCACTTGCATGCACATTTGCAAACTATCACTTTGCAAAAAGATAAAAAGGGAAAACCCACAAGCACCCATAAACACATCCATGCACAGTTGTCTGCTGGCAAAACGGATGATGCCAGGAAAGCAGAGAACCAGTGACAGCATGAACTTGTATGACTGAAATATTGGGCCTCTAAGTAAGTTTATTTAGAGCAGAACTGAGGCCTCAGAGAAACCACGTGTACCTTTAAGAGCTACAGACAGTGAAATGGGTTTTGCATCTGCGTGTGTGGTGAGGGGAGGGTATGAAATAAAATGAACTTAAGCAGAGCCATGTCCCTAATGGATGCAAACATTTCCTTTCCAACAGGTTAATTCCAGCTGCCCAGAATTTTTATTATTCTTTTTTGTTCACATCCACGTGCGTCCTCCTCCCTTTCTGGAGGGTTTGCACATGACAGGTGCATTCTTGGCCCAGGAACAAATAATCCTGGAGACCCCAAGAAAGAAAAAATCAAACTGAACTTGAAGATAAAATCACTGGGAATATATTATTGCCTTTCCATTATGCTAAAAAAACACCACCGAAAAAAAAAAAAAAAAAAAAAATTGAACGTTTATAACGCATAAGCAATTTGAGGTAGGATTTTCAAAGCTGAAAAGAGATTGTTCCAAAGCCCAGATGTTGCCTTTCAGAAACCAGTGAAAATTGCTGCCTCGGAAAATTACTCTGAAATACCAATAGGATAAAACAAAAATTGTTTAAATACAAATAATTTTACTCAGACGTTCTGATATTCCAAGAGAGAAAATGAACTTTTTTCCAGCGTTCGGGCGGTTTTGCATTCCTGTCTCCTACTGCAGACAATCCACAGTCATGCCCAACAAGCGAGGGAGAGAACAGGACAAATGTGTGCTAGGACGGGAGGGCTCCTGCCTCACTCACTGTGCACCCTGAAGCCTGCTGCAGCTACCTCATGACTGCTCTACTCTTCTCACAGTTTTTATTCAGAAAAGTGCTAGAATAAAAAATCTGCATTAAAAAAAAAAAACGGGTGGTGCAATCACACATCTGTTCACTGGCAGCAGGGCTGCCCAAGCCCCTTTCACATCCGCAGTTTTCTCATTTCTGAGCATCCACGTTCCATTTCCAGCACTACTGGACACTTCTCAGAACTTGCCTGCACATGCTAACACTCTTCCTCACGTAGGTAAATGGATTTCAGCTGCCCAAAAACTGATTTTTTTGCTTTGTTTGATTCTAAGATATAGCTGTAAAACTGCAAGAGGAAAGAACCATCATAACCAGCTGATAATTACCCAGCTTAACAAACTAACTCCACGCACTGCTGGAGCCGCCAGGTGAGAAAAATGCAGCCCTTAGTCATGGAACACCCATTTATCCTTGCCCAAACAAAAATGAGTATTGGCACGAGAGCTAAAAACAAACCAGCAAACAGGAAAATGGGAGACCACTCTGAAGAGACGACCTGAAGGACGGTCAGGAGCCTCCAATATTCCTTTAGGAAGGAAAGCTCGGGGAGCTGTGGGGAGGAGGAAAGCCCCGAGAGGGCTCGCAGGGAGCTGGAGGAGGCTGCCCAGCCCCTCTGGGCGCAGTGTCCAGCTGTCCAAACCAGCAGAGCCCAGGGCTCGCCGGGGAGGGGTGGCCAACACAGCCCGAGCCCGCCAGCATCGGGGAGCCTGGATGGAGACGAGGAGCCATCCACCGTGTTTGTTTATTCTACCTCCTCCACCACATACTGGAAACCCTGGTTGGTTTTTTCCATGACCAAAACCACCCCCCCTGCTGCGAGGCCTTTGTGATGGGAAAGGGGCAGAGCCCCTCCTTCCTGACACCGGCAGATTTATGGACAAGATTCCCTCAAACACATCTCCGAATAAACATCTGACTCTTCCCCGACAGCGCACGCTGCCTTCAAACAGACCTAGAAACCACCAGGAAAACGCTCTTGCCTACAACTGCTCTGACTGAGATGTATTAAAACAACTCAGCAGTCTGAGGCACGTATGGAAGTCCAGCTTCAGATGACAGCAACAGTCTTCTGAAAGAAATAAACACACATTACAATAAAGTAAACCTGGCTCTTATTGCCATAACAAGTGGTATAACAGCTTTCCTGAAAAGAGTTCTGCTATCCAAAACCCTCTCCCCGCCGGGGATACACGAAATTGTATTATAAATGAATGTGAATCCAGATGTTCAGGTCTAACATGTATGTCACAAGTTTCCTGAGGAAAATGACCACTGCATGAGGGCATTCCAAAGGCACCAGGGGCCCTCCAGAGATGGAGCACCTCTCTGGATTCCCCCGCAGAGGAGGCGTAGGTGCTGAGCATCTCAGAAAATTACCTTATTTCTTAAACAAAAAGAAACAACTAACTTCCTTACCTCCCACACTTTTAAAAAAAAATTTTTTTAAATTTCCACACTCCTCACACATGCATCACTTTTTGTTTTCCCTACATGAGCTACACGCATTTGGCAGTGAGAACAATTCAGGCACGTAAAAACACAGTCCATGAGCAGCAGAAAGCTCCTCATGTATCTGAAGGCAACACCAGGAAGAAAACTGCTTTACTGGGAGATGCCTAGGCACTCCAGGGAATACCTACTGCAGCCAAAGTAATTGATCAGGAATAATTACAGTCCCAATAAACCACAAAAACCATGGATTCATTAGCACCATATACATTAACAAACACCTCTGTACCACAGGCTAATGGTGAGTTATGTTTTCAAGGTTAACAGCCACAGCTGGATATAAAACACAACAGGAAAGGTCCACTATCCTGTTTTTTATGTGACAAAGGTAGTAAACAGCTTTTGATTTGGCTAAGTGGTCACCTGGCAAGTTCTAGAGCTGCTGAATGAAATCTAGAAGAAAGGACAGACTGCAATACATCAGAGAATTTTATTTCTGAAGTACAGCAATGGCCTTTGGCACTGACGATTGCCAAAGAAGCACAAACACTGAACCTGTGAGCACACTGATTCCTCCTGAATGCCTTCCCTCCCCAGGATGGACTATGAAACCAGGACCCAACATCCAGAATTCAGAAGACAGCAATATCCCGTGTGATCCACATAATTTATTGAACCTTTCTGGCTCCCAGAATGTTTTTCTCTTCTTACAGAAGAGAGAAGAATGTTTAAGTGCTTTTATAAAATGCCCTGCAAGCTCAGATTTTCCTCTTTTTTAAAGGGAACATTCTATTGGTGACTGCTGTTTGCATTACTTACTTGTATCACTAATTTGCCCAGTGGTTTTGTGTGCACTGACACTGAAGTGATGAGAAAAACTGAGTTCTCTCATCAGCATTTTGAAACCCTGAAACTAAGTTTCACACAATCACAGAATATTCTGAGTGGGAATGGACCCACAAGGTTCACTGAGCCCAACTCTTAAGGAAGTTCCTACATGGAGTCCTGCCAACAGTTCATAATAATGGGGTTTTTAACCTAATGACTATATTTACATTAAAATCTACTCAACCCTCTTTTCTGGGCAGTGATAATTAAAACACAACAAACCCCACCAAAACCCAACAAATAAACAAGCAATCAAAGCACCAAAACAAAACACAAAAGAACAAAAGCAAAACCGCCCCCAAACAAACACCCCCCCCCAAAAAACCTCACCAAAAACCCAAACAAACCAACAACCCCCACACCCCTTAAATACACAAAGCCCCTAAAGCCAGCACCAGGCAGGAGAATGGCACTGCATCCTCTTCCCCACTGTCCAGCCTCAGTGGCTGGCATTTCTGGCGACCCCTCCCTTGTAAAAGAGCTCATCCGACGTGCACAGATTTTTACCTTTGTGCTCTCTTCCCTCTCCTCCCCCATCTCCATCCCTGCTTTTCAGCGCAGCTGGTACCAAGCCTCTGCATCCCCAGCTTCCCTCTGCCCCCCTCCCACCCCACATGGCATGAACATGAAGCACGAGGCTGACTTTAAAAGATATTCAAGTGCCAGAAACAGAGATACCTTGTTGTTAAGAGAATTTCAAATGTCCTTCAAATATTAAGAGACCTCTAGACTGCTGAAAATCTGACTGGGAGCCCATCTCTGTCTCCAAGCACCTTCACAGCTCTATAAACCTCATCTTACTCCTCTTCTTTCTCGTGCACAATTTATTAGCAACCTTCCCATACTTGCACTACCCTTTTCATCATCCTTAAAGGCACTTACAAATACTAATTACTCCTCACATATCCCTTCTCCTGTGAAGTAAATAAGGATTGTCATCCCCTCTGAAGTAAATACAGATTACTAACTCCTTTTTCCAGTCTGAGGATATACAGAGGGGGATCTTAAGGGGTTTGCACGCCACAAAGTAAGGAGGAACTAGTGAAGCAGATACAGAAGTTGTCCATCCTGTGCTCAGACTGTGACAGTCTAAATCTCACCCCTCTATTTGCAAATGATACTCTTAGCCCGATTGTTCCTCTCTGCTGGCTGATGATCAAATATTTAATGCGTGCCATAAAATGAAAATATGAACTCTTCAGCAGTGCCTCTTATTTGTCATGGCCCATTACTTAGACAGGGTGGTAACGCGCTCACGTGACAGCGCTCAATTTTATTATAGGCTCTATTTGCTCACTCACTTAAGATGTTTAAAGAAGAGTTGTATGGATTATCAGGCAGTCTGAAAAGTTCAGTTCAGAGCTCTTCAAACATATTCATTTTCATCTTATTAGCACAAGTAAAGTAAAAGCCTTAGGCAGGTAATTTACCATCCAGTTTATCCAAAGGGACTTCTAAAGGAAAAGTCAACCTTTGTAAATTGTTGGTGATAATCTCCAAATTGATCATTAATTATCAGCTGCTGCTAAGCGTTTCTTCCATCACGGCACTGTGAAAACGATGCATTTCTCAGAGAATCTACCACTGTTGTCAGTGCCACCTGTGCAATCAGCCCTCATTAAACCCAGCAAAGCTCCAGGGCCGCGTGAATTCCGTCCAGCCGCTGCATTTTCCAGGCAGCTCCAAAATTAGCCATCCACCAAAAGGAAAGCATTTGTTATTAATGCTGTATTTTACATTCTATGCCTCCCCATCTACAGCAGCGGCTACAATTAATTTAGACTCATTCAACAGCACACTTAATGAAGAGCACACCGTTTTGTCCTGCCAAACTCAAGCTGACATACACAAACTCCATCTTTCCCTCGACAGCTTTGTGATTTTCTTCTACTGCAAGTCAATGCTTACAATCTCTCAGTCAAAACTCGAGATAATTATTCCAGAGCTGGTCTGTGGAAATGAACTCTGGAGGAGAGCACATGTTCACCACCTCGGGTCCACATCACACAGAACCCGAGCAGGACCAAGAGTCCGCCTGTCAAAATCCAAGTCAGCCTTGCTGCACAAACCCTGACAACTGCTCTCCAGAATTGCTGGGTATACACAGTAAACAGAGTTCTCAGAATTTGGGGAAATGCCCTGACCAACGTGCAACACCCGAAATTCTCACAGTTCCTACTTTAATCCCCTCTAATGGACGGTCCCAGCTAACTTTTCCTGCAGCAGCCGTGCATGTCACACACCTCTCACCTTAACCAAACACACCTGGCAAACCATACTTTAGGAAACAACCAGGATCCCAATCAGAACCACGGGGAACTGCAAGTCTGGGGGCTGTTTAATCCTGTATTGCCATATCACAGAAATAAGTAAAGAATTAATATTAGAGGGAAGATACAGGCAGGTAATGAATTTTTTTGAAATGTAGCAACTGGAAATAGTATCCAGAAGAGGCTGTGTGGTTACAAAGCAGATGAGTTTATTTTAGCCTGAAAATGGTCTACAGGTAAAAGCCACCTAAAAGGGGTGAAAAGCACCACCACGGGCTGTAGGGATAACCCAGCAGCAGCTGAAGGGCAGCTCCAGCAGCACTGCTGCTCTGGCTTTGTCAAAACTGAAATGCAGGCTCATCCTACAGCTGTGCAACCACATCGTCCTGAAAACACACACACAGAGCAAGAGAGTTCTGCTCAGTCTAAAGGGACTGGCTGCTCACCGGGTTCCTGACCCCTGTCCACTGGCAACAGCTCCACGCGGAGTCCAAATAATTCCAAATGCAATGGCACTGCAGCCACAAAGGTGGAAAGAAACACAACAGCACCCCAGCTGAAAGCACCATCCCTTAAAGACAGTTTTGCTCAGATACTCTCAAATTCAAGTAATTTAGGCTTACAGTTGCAGCACAGGGGATTTTAAATAATATATATGAAATTTTTAGCTCAAAGGGCAGGAAACCTGAAATGGAATAGAACCTAACAGAGAGAGGAGACACAAATCTGGTAAAAAAAGAAGGGAATAGACTTGTATTTTTCTCAGCGAATGGGCTGCTGCTCTTGCAGGAGTTTGAGCTATAAATACTTTAATCTTGAGCAAAGAAAACAAAGGAATCCATCCAAACTACTAAGGTGTGCTCCTGCTCTGGACAGGGGCAATGCCAAATGGCACCACCTCACTGAACAGTCCTGGGCACTGGACACACCAGGAGTCAGAGACTGCCTGTCATAGCCTGGGTTAAACTTCTAGGACTGACAGAAATAAACAAAAAACCAAAGACAAAACAAATTAAAAAAAAATTTTAAAAAACCCCAAAAAACCAAAAAAACAACAACAACAAAAAAAACCCACAACAAACCAAACCTCAAAAGTGCAAGTAAAACAAAGTTTAGGGAAAGAAAATAAATCCTGTGATGTGATTTATAGATAATTATTTTCAGGAGAACTACAGCAAGTAATTCTCAATGTATGCTTAATATTGGAAACAAGATTTGTCATCAGCAAACAATTTAATAATCCAGTTACATGAGCACTAACAATTCCTGGGCTGGTAATGAACAATACGATATCAAAGTTGTCATCTCTTAAACAGAGTCTTGGTTGATTTTCTGTACATGAGTAGTCCTGATGAATTCAATGGTGCCCTCAGTGTGTTTAGTGCCTGTCTAGATACAGGAGAAGAGAGTCTTGCAAAGGTCTCTCTGAGGATTGAGGGAGCTTTGAAATTCTAACTTGGGCCACGGTATATGAAATAGAATCCAGCTAACTTGCCAGGAAGCAATAAAAGAGAACTCAGTGAGCCTGCTCATGTGAATAGATCTTAGCAGAATCAGGGCCCACTCGAGCCACAAGGGAGGAGAAACTTAAATAAAGCATTTCAGTATAACCATTCTCTCAGCAGTTCTTAGTCTGTATTAGTAGCTAACATCTGAGGAAAGGAAAGGTTTGCTGCTTGGCAATACTGTGGTGTTAATGTAACACAATCTGTTAAATGAAAAAGCAAAATTAATTCCAATTTGGTGTCTTCACATTTCACACTCCAGAGACTCTCATGGACTGAATGAAAGACAAGGAGGAGAAGAGAAAATTCAGTGATTTTTTCAAAAATTAATTGTCTATTTCTTTGCATTGCACCTAATTAAGTCAAGAGGCAATCTGAGGAGAAAATAAGAAAGGTCTCTTATTTTTATAGGTATTTCTCACCATGTGGCCTAAGAAATGTCTGCCTCTGTCCATCTTTCACTGCCTAGTCCCCCTCTTCCCCTTGTCCTCCCCACAATTCAAATGTTTAGCTTTACTTCATCCTCACAGCAAGGCATGGATTAAGCAGAATTACTTACTGCTATGCCAATTAGGGATGAATTAATTACAATTTTACCTCCTGTCCCCTCTAAGCTTGCAAGTTTGCCTACCAAGCCCAACCTGCATGAAGTGAAGAGGTGCAAACACCCCCTGAGTCTGCAGAGACCAACTTTTCCTCCTGACCTGCCCAGCCCCTGGGGGGGCTCAGGGGGGCTCCTGCACCTCCCCTCTGCACATTCCCGGGTTCTGGAGTTACAGGCACACACTGTGTAGCTGCAAAGCTACACAAGCCTCAGCAGCCCATTTTTTCCTTATTTATTTTTTTCTGAAAAGATGCTCTTCGTGGTGCCCAGGCTAATGGTCCACTGAAAGCCAAGCAGCATGACCATGATGATGATGATGGCTCAGAGAGTCAAGGGAAGGCCTAGCCAAACAAACAGCCAGGGCTATTTCCCCTCTCACTTTTTTCCACTTGCTGATGAATCTCAAAGCCTGTGCAGCCATACACCTTAAAAAGATTAAAACAATCTTTCTTTCTGTCTTCTCCTTCTTTTTTGCTGGCCCTATATACATCCAGCAGCATCCTTCTCAACCCATAAATTGCCCACCAAACCTTCCCCTTCACCCTGGTTACAGAACAAAGTGAAGCAATTCTGGATGATCCACTGCCACAACTTTAAAAAACCCAGAAGAATTAAAAATAATCCAAGAAAAAGAGCCAAGGCTCCAGCATCATGTCCCCCTCCATTCAAAATTCCAAAGGGGACACAGAGCAGGTAGCTGTGTCTCTCACACCCATCTCAGCATTCCAGCGGCCACCAATTCCAACAGAAACTCTCTTGAGCTCCGCAACATCAGGAAAATGAGTTACCAATATCCCCTCCGGGATCAATCCCTGGTGATTTTCTACAAACCCACACCTTCTGTCAGCCTAACTGCTCTGCTGCGCTCGTCTGGTGTTACCTATGACATTATCAAAGGACATTCCTGTACCAACAGGACGTGAACCCAAACATCACTTTCTTCACAGAATAAATGAAACGCTGCACGTTTGGTCAAATCACCAAGTAAAGTGGTAAAGGAGGCACCCAGACAAAGCACCCCGAGGACTCGATTGCAACATATTTAGAGATTTTTTTTTAAACACAATTGTTCTGAGATTGTGGTTTTTTAACATACCAAACAGTGCCACTATTTACCTAAAGGAAAATATTTTAGTTCAGTTCCCTGCCATTATTTATTCTAGTCCATTCTCCCCTCTATATAGCTGGTATCATTATTGACACAGCTATATGAGTAATAACATGTATCATGCCTCTTTCTGTACACAACCCATAGAAAGAAGAATAGGGGAGTTCAGCCAAATGACTAATTATTAAGGGTATATTTTCAAAAAACAGAAATCAATTGCACATCACAGTCACTGACTCTGGTCATTCATTACCCCTCTGCTGTAGATCCTGCTCTGCTTTACAGGAGACATGCCATTGCCAAGAGGCAGTAAGAAAATACTGCAGAAGTTTTCGCTCTCTGAATGAGAAATACGTGAGTGTACAATAAAAAAAGATTAAAAGTCACGCAGAAAGAGGAAGATGGACCAAATAACCTATTCCTCACACAAACCTATCTGGAGCACCTCGGGTGCTCCCTTGCACACCACTCCTAACTCAACACCTGGAGACTCTGACTCGATTATCTGAACACCACGGAAGACCCCAAATGCAGACAAAGCAGAGTTCTAGAATTGAAACACACACACACACACCTAGCAGACATAGAAAATGTTCAAGGTAGGATAGCAAGTCATTTTACACACCTAGGATGTTCAAGTGCCCTAGCCATAATGTGTTGCTTTACTTGCATACCCTTAGTAAACAAAAAAAACAACCCCAAAACAAAACAAAAAACCAAAAACAAACAAACAAACAAACAAAAACCCAAACAAAAAACCCCAAACCAAACAAAAACCAACAAAACAAATCCATAGACTTAGTAATGTCCATTGCCTAAAATCGAGCAAGAAACAAAAACAGGTTGTGTAGACAAAGAGGCAACAAACAAACAAATAGAAAATAATTTCAAATCTCTCAGTCAGCATAGCAGGGAAAACCAGGAGTTCAGCCTGTCCATTTGGAGTGTGTGAAGCGACAGCATGAATCCCTGCCTGTTTGTTTTCCTGAGTGCCTCACCTCAAGCCTAGATGCTGAGAGGAACGAGTCTCTGGTCCTCTTGCCTCTGTCTGCTTGGACGTGCTCCAATCCCCACACTGCATAACTCGTTAGCTGTTAACCATGCCCTATTCCTCTCTCTACAGCAGCAGCAGGCACCTTTTTCATCTTTTAGGTAATATTGCCTGCATTTCACAGGACAAAATATGAGTTCTAATTTGGATTATTAGCCATGTAAAAGCGCATCCTGCTGCCAAGCAAATTAACATGTAATAGGGATACTAAAAGAACCTGAACAACCCCACGCCAAAAGAAACACAAACAGTAACAAAAAAGCCTCAACTATACTTAAATGGCCCAAAATCTGTTCTTTAACTGGTGCCATGCACACCCATTCCAGTGTTTCACAATTGCTTCTTCATTCTCGAAACATGAAATCATTCCAAGGGGACTCCAAGCTCTGCTGCATTTTCCACGTTTCGCTTCAATAAAATATTACACATACGTTACCACGTAGTTGGGATTTTTTTTTCTGCAATCATCGTAACAAACCAATGTTTTCATAATACTGCCACAAACCACATCCATTACCTCATACGAGAGCACAGCGTTTTGGCAAGGCAGTGCAAATTGCAGGAACAACCTCGCCATCATCTTCCAAAATAGTTCTTTGAGCACACTTCCAAAGAACAGCAGCGACCAAAGCCCGGCCGCTTCACTGCTCCCCTCCACCCCCAGGAGGGACCAGAGGAAAGCACTGACACAAGCACTGCCCCCCTCCTATCTCGGTGTTATTAACAGCTCTGGATCACACTCATCCACAGCTAAATCGCACTGAAGTCAACAGGAGACGTTCCAAAACCGGGAGAAACTGCATGCATCACTTAACCTGAGCGCTCCAGAATAAGGTTTAAGAGAAACAGACTGTTCAATCTTCCTGTCTCACGTGTCTTAACCAAGGTGAGGGCTGGGGAAACACCTAAATTATACCAGAAACGTAAGTGGTGCCCCATTATAATGTGAAAATGACGCTGAAAATCGCAGCAGAAAAATTTGAAGACGAGGTGAAAATTCTTTTGCTCGTGGCCTGATGCTTCAGCCAAGTCCAAAACCTACAGAACTTCAAAGGAATCAAAGTCACTCAAAGCCTGGGCTGGCCTTTATTTATGTGTTCAATCTACTATATTCCTTCCCAGACTTTACCCAAAATGGTTTCAAGCAACTTACTGTTAATAAGGATTAAACCTACTTAACTGAAGTATTTCCAGAGATCACATCACTATCAGGCCTGATTAACAGGTCTCGCAGTCTACAGCAGCCAGGCTGCACTCCTCATATATTCTAAATATGACTATGTATTTGTATTCTGGATTCCTTCTCAGCGAGAACCAGTGCATGCAAAATAAGTTCCACAATCCCACATCTTGTATACAAAGGGCATCACACATATCCTGCGACTTAAGCTATTCTCCTGAAATCATCTTAGTCTCACACAATCACACTTCAAATACCCCATATGTCCACTTTGGTTATCCCTCCTTTGAAAAGCTAATAAATGTAATACTTAGATGCAACTGCATTTCATCTAGAAACAATTATCTGCAGTACTTCGTGCCAGGAAAAGCATCAATAGGCATCGTTAACAACACTTCCACTTTATTTTCTTCCTGTCTAATGGGCCCGATCCAACACCCAAGCGAAGTCAATGAGAGCCTCACAATTGTTTTCAGAGGAGCTGGACAGAGCCCTTCGATGGCACATGAATGTGAGGTTTGTGCAAGGAGGCCGAGTGACAAGCACAGCCTCTGTTTATTCACACCACGGTACTGCAAAGGGAGAGGAAGAACAAACCTCCCGGGATGTTCCCACTACCCAGGGCTGCTCAAGAGCCAGGAATAAAAGCCCTGGAGGTGGAAGCAAACGCTGCTCTCTGGACTTACTCAGTCCTTGTTCTCTTTTCTAAAGCTGTCCATAAGAGCAAAAAACTGGACTGACACAGGCACCTGGTGAAATTGAACATTTACCTGTAACTCTCCCTATTCACAGGGATTGTCCTCATCTCGAGAGAAAAACAAGTCATCTGCATAAGAGGTCTCGGTTACAACACACCTGTCTTGCTTTATTGAACTCTACCTGACAGAGGGTTTAAAAATGGCAAACAGTTTATTTCAGGCACTCACTTAGATGTTTCATACAGATAAAAATAAGGAGAGGGAAAAACAGGCTACAGAAATACCCACAGAAGTGGTCTATTTCCAAAGAGACTGGATGCATGAGCCAAACGATTAGAAACACTTAAAAGTGTCCCGTAATCCTAAAAGGACTCCCAAGCGCTTTGGACTGGCTGGCTCACATGCAGTGCTTTCCCAGACAATCCCTCATTTCTCTCTGAAAATCCCGTCCTCTTCCCACACACACGCCCGTCGCCTCCTCCCGCGAAACACAACACCAGGCCAGCTGTGCTCCTGGACACAACTCTGCCCGTGCAGGGGCTGTGCTGCCGAGCCCAGAGATGCTCTGTGAGCAGCAGACAGCCCCGTGGGACGGGCTCAGCCCGCAGAGAGCCACAGAGCCAGGCAGAGCCGCAGAGGGGCCGCGTGTCCAGCGGGGCCACCCCGCGAGTGACCGCCTGGGGACACCTGGGGACACCGGCCGAGCAGGAGGGTGAAAGGATGCGCGAGCAGCGACACCGCAGGGGCGGGCAGCCAGTGCTGCTTGTTCTGGGTTACGTCTGGAACACAAAAAAGGCCTGGCTTCTCGCAGTAAATGATCTTCTTCAAAGAAGGAGGTCCGGGTCTCTTTGCTGCCCACCGCTACGTTACGCCGCCTTTGAGATGGAGGAGAGAACTTTTTTCCTGGAGACTTTCAACCCTGTGTGTGTGCAGGGCTTCCTGGAAGGCACAGGTAGCATGCAGTGCTCCAAGGGATTCCACAGCCCTGCCTGACGTGTGCCTGAGCTCGCTTTCCCTGGGAGGGACTGGCAGGGCGACACTGCCCTCAGTGCCCTCTGGCACCTGCCTGCTGGAAACCTCTCCTCGGGATCACGGGACGACAGGCCACCAAGAGAGCTGAAGTGCCAGCACTAAAGCTGGTCCCTGGCACCCAGCTGTAACACGGATACAACTGTAACCCCATGGCAACGCCGGCCTGAGCATCCTCCTCTGAAAACCATCCTCTGCCCACCTCAAGCTTTCCATAGGTGGGATGGCCACACTTACAGGGAAGGGTCACGGAATGCAGCAGTTTCTTTAAAGCCAACACAAAGAGACAACTAGAATTTTAGTGGTGGAAACAAAAGAAAGAAGAAATGAAAGAGAAGAGGACAGAGGGCAGGTTATTTGCTCAGCTTGTATTTAGAGCATAGGGGGGAAACTTAGCCTTAACGGTGTAAATCAAATTAAACATTTCAGGGGTCTGGCTTAAAAAGCTGCCATTTTAATAAAAAAGGGGGACAATTGGAAGGTTGTTTAAAAACTGTAGCTGCATTCTCCTACCCTCTGCCTCCTCCTTTTCCCAACCCTTCCTCCCACACCACCAACTGCCATCTCTAATTTACCTTGCCATGCAGTCACTCCAGAATTCCCTCCCAACCACAGAGGGCTGGAGGAATCTACAGAAAATAAACTGACAATAAATACGACTATATTACCTAAAGGGAGGAGGGGAAGCAACAAAAATTACCAAACTGTTGACATTGGTCAAGAAAACTTTCCCCTCTAAAATTTCAAAGAACACGAGGGCTGAACAGCAAAGGTCTCATTATGAATTCACTCAAAACTGTTTTTTTACCGAGTTCCTTCTCCCCCATCCCCGAATACAGGAGCTTATTCTTGTGCAGCCATTAATGCTCAATGGCAGATAGGCTGCTATTCCCCACTCCTGAAGAAGCCCAGTTTGTACCATGCAACACCAAGAGCTGCTTCGTTCATCAGGCGGTGGAGCAGCTCCAGCAGAGCTGCTCCTCCAGGGAGGCACGGTGGCACCGTGCTGGGAGAACTGCCTCTCCCTCCTGCTCATCATCACTGGAAGGGCCTCAGGATCTCCTTAAACTGAACAGGTTTATTGTTTTCATCCCTGCCTGGGAGAGAATAACAGGACTCCTCGTAAAAATGTAGAAAGCAAGGCTGACTGCACGTGGGGGGAACGTGAAAGGGAATCAATCAGCTGAGGAAGGGAAAGGATGGGTTATCCTGTAGAGAGGGCTGCAAGTCTGTTTTCTTGCTGGGACTGAAAACATTAAGCCGGTTAAGGCTTATTTCACAAGCATTTTTTAAAAGAGTCGGATCTTTGCAGTCCACACATCAGGATTCAACTAAAACTATGCAGAAGCTTTTAAGTGTCCAATATTATCATCATTTTATCCACAGAAATCCAACTTTATCTGTCGTTCAGCATCTCAGATGTTCTCCACAAAAAGTCAGACTCAGGCTAATAAAATGTAAGAGTTTAAAGCAGCACTTCCTTGAGACCACGTAACACACAGAAAATGAAATTTTCATAAAATGTGAAGGTAAATATCCATCAGTCCTTTCATTCACCCTCCTGACATCTCGGAAGCAAACAACCCAGCCCCACTTATAAATCAGAAGTACATTTACTGAGGAAAGCATCCAGAAGCATTACGAACTGACATAAGCAGCTCTCCAGACACAGCAGCAAGGAACCTTTAGCCCTGTCCAAAGGTGTTAACAATGCAGGACTAATGTGACACGGCACTAAATGGATGGCCAAACACAGAGGCTTTGTTACACGCAGGAGGTTGCATTTTTGCCATCTTTTTCCAAACAGGCAACTAAGGAAAAATGCTATCAAGTCCTTTCAAAGAAGGACTTTCAAAGAAGAAAGGGAAAGAAGAAACTGTTTTGTCCTGCATATTTTAAGGACAATTGCTAACAAAGAGTGAAAGCTCCACAGATTGATTATTTTTTTCTCCTACGGTAGAGATTTTCCTCTGCTTTACTTAAGGGTAAAACATGCACTGGTCAGAGTACCAAATTCCCACATCCACAAATCCCCTAACTTTCAAAATTTATTTTATCTACCTATACATTTCATAAATAGGGTTTTACCAAAGGTTTCAGCCAGTCTCATTCATTCGCAACCTTTAAACAGATGAATTGGATCAAAATGATTGCATTCTATTCCTGCATTTTACGGTATCAACTTTACTTTCCACCGCTGCACCACTAAAGGAAGACTGGGGTCCCGATTTAAGGCTGTAAATTCCAATCAAATGGGAAAGTGTTAAATTCAGAAGAGCTTTTGGTCCATTAACTTCCACGCTGATTTGACACGCTCTGCAGTGCTTGGGCAACAGACTCTGCCATAGAACGTATTCCTAAGCAAACAGTGCTTTGTGTCATAAACCATCTGGGGTGTCAGCTCCAAGGGCCACTCATCCAGGCTCCTCTGATACACTCGGCAGTGCTGAGGTGCAGAACGGAAACTTTTCCTCACTACAAAATCTCTTTTGCAGGGGTTAAGGGCAGACGCTGCCATCCGAGGAAGGACGGAAGACACGACGCTCTGGCCCAGGCTGTTGTTTTCATTATTCCACTGGAAAACAACCACTGGACAAACAAGCTTTCTAAAACACTGGGATTTTTTCTAAGGTGCCAGTGAAAGTGATACCCTTCATAATCTGGACAGTGCTTCCTTTCATATCAGAGCCTATAGTTGCAAAGCTAAGTGCCAAGCAGATGGTTGAAATCTGTTTTGTATAAAAAGTGTGTGCGCACACGCATTTTTTTTTCTTTTTTTCCGATGGAGCTCTTTGTATTCATATTCAGGCCTAGGTTCTAGCCATCAAAACACTGGCACCGAAGCAATCGTTAGTTGCACTTTAGACAACTGGCAACTAAGGTATTCACAGTTCTCCGCAAAATGTTCAGCTAATACCTCCCAGATGTACAACTAAGGCAAAAGATCATCTTCTTAAACTGGTATCAGTGCTTTGGAATAGACTGCACACGTATGTAGAAAGCTATTGTGTACATCTCCTTTTTAAAATAATGCTGCGTTACGCTCAGAGTGCTTATAGCAGCTTTTAAAAATACAGGCTTCCACATCACAATCTACCCAAACACAACAGCAGAAACTCCATTCGTCTTGTTTTCATCTTTCTGAGAAACATCTATCAGGAAATTCTGTAGGTAATTTTAAGAGAAAGACTTTGTCTTTCTTATCTGATAACCATTTGGCTTTTTTAAAAAGTAAATATAAGGTAGGCTCAGCTGCTCCAGAGGAATCAGTTCCAGACAAGATGAACCTGTTCCTGCTGCACTGGACAACTCCTGCACACCACCTCAGCTGCAGGTCCTTCGGTCCATTTCTAAGGGGGTTGTTTGTTACCAGCAAAACCAGAAATGCTTACCAGCGTGGGGCTCTGCTGTCTGCCTGGGCTTCTCATGGAATCAGTGAACGGGTGACAATAATTTGCCTGGTGACAAATTAACAGAGGTCACACTTTTGAAAACTGGGGTTATCAAACAAATGCGTATCTGGAAGAAGGTATTTCTGTGCAGCAGAATTCTCTCTACAGGCCTTGGTGGCCACAACTGGGAATCGGTGCCTTAGGAAACACACAGTTTCAAAATAAAGATTGATTTTCTGTGCACTGCCAAGTCCGCTAAGGTCCAGATGTTAGCTCTGGCATCATTCAGGTACGTTTTCATCACGGGCATTCAGATCATTCCAGTCTGTCAGGCATACATGTCGTTTAGGGGAGAAAGACAGTTAACCTGTCGTCAAAGCACGGCACTCCCGAAATCCCCAGACCTGCTGAAGCCCACAGAAACCTCTCCCGATGCTTTAGAAACCCTGGTGACACTGCAACCCGTGAAAGCTTGCTGCAGATGAAGGGAGGTCAGGATTCTGCTCAGCAGGCTCCTCACGAGCCACTGTCTCATGCCATCGTGATGTACCGGGGTGAAGAGTACCAGCCTTTTTCAAAGAGTTGAGCAGGACCTTAATTAATTAATTAGGCCTACGTTTTTAGGACCTGACACTGAACTCCAGTGCTACTGAGTCCCAACACCCAGAATGAATGGGCACTCTTTTAAGAGATGCCTTACCTGGCCCTATCACAAAATAGGTCTTTGTGAACCCACAGCTGAAGCACTATGGAACGGGCCTGATCCCAATCCATTCTCCTGAAAGAAATGTCACTCTTAAAAAGCTTATCAAAGAGAATAACTTAGCAGCTTAATCATGATATTCAAAGGCAGCAGAGATCAAACCCACCCAGGACTACCTGAGTTTATACCCATTTTCTCAACAGCGTGTAGTAAAGGCTGCAACACACAGCCTAGATGGAAAGCTACCTGCAGACCTCAGCATTTCAGCTCCACTCTGAGCATGCAGTTGGAAACAAGGAAAAAAACCCCACTAAAACAGCTTAGAAGAACTTTTAACGTTAAGACAGTAATTCCTCGCTTTTAAGGACCCTGGATAATTTCCTTCCTTCTGGAGCTCATTTAAAAAGGTCTCAAGCGTTTGGGTAGGAATCCCAGTGCATGTTGTGTCCTGCAGTGGGGTTTTTTGCTTTCAGGCTGGTTGGTTGGTTTGCTCACACCGCCACTTGCACCGGAGCCTGTTCCTCACATTAATACTCTCCATGTGAACAGTTTTTTCCTGGAGTCACCTCATGCCTGGTCCTCAGGTTATAGAACACGTGCCACCTCTGGAACACGGCTGAAGACGTGAACTGCTCTCCAGGACCAAAGGCTACCTGTTTGCAGCACACATGGCCTCCCAAATACTGCTTAAGAACAGCAGGCACTGCTGCCAGACTGCAGCTCTCCAAACCTGCCTCCAGGGAAGGAGCTGGATTAGAAACCCATCAGATAACTGGAGGGTCTACAGACAGCATTCCCTCCCTGCCCTCAACGACACAACTGTGGCTGCAAACATTCCTTCAATTTATTTTATTAATTATACTCCATAGTCCCTATTTTACATGCTTAAGCGATTTGAATACCATAGTTCATCTTGCTAGAATGAGACCTTTAGAGATTATAATTGGACAGGGAGAAGTCTATAATTTGCAGTTCTTAGGATCTCAAGAAGGAAAAGGAGCGTGTCTCGGGGTTAAAAACAGGACCACCAGTCACGTCTCTACTTTTTAAACCCACACGAGCAAAAGGCTTTGTGACAGCATTCCTCAGTTTACTCGTCTATAGGTTGAGGCTGATCTTGCTTCTCAGTCTAAAAGCACAGAAACCTTCATGATTTGTATATCAATGCTTACCAAATGCTCTGAATTCCTAATCAAAAGACTTTATAGGAAGCACAAATCAATTATTAATAATATCAGTACTTCTAACAGTAAAGCAACTTCTTCATACGTGCGTCTGGAAAGAAAAAAAAAAACAGAGAGAGAATACCCATACACATATACTGCTCAATTTATAAATTGTTAAGCATGGCTTCAGGACTGAAATCTCATTCATGAACCATGCTAGGGATCTCTTACCTACTCCCAGTTTCTGAATTTTCCCCATACAAAGACACATTTATATTACTCTAAGCTCTAAGCACAAAGGCTGCTCTGTGGAATGGAAAGAAACCTTCTTTTTTTGTGTTTGTACAGTGACAAGCATAATGGGGTCCTGATTCAGGATGCTTGCACTCTACAAAAACACAGTAAATCAATGACACTAATACACATGGAGATTATCTATAAAAGAGATGCATGGCATGCTTGAGAGTGGCACAGCATTTTCCCTACACTTTGCCTGGCATTTCATGCAAACGCCTCATGTGCATTCCCGAGTCACACAATTCATTACAGATTTCAGGCAAGAACAGAAAAAGTGAGCAGAACTTACAAGACACAAGCAAAGGAGGAGACCTTTCCACTGAGAAATTCTGCCAAATTCTAATCTCAGTTGTAAAACCAGATTCAGTTCGATGCTCATCGAGGTTTTGACAAAGATGAAAACCAGTAGCCTTCTTTAAAACACACCAATTTCTACTTCAGCGTCCAAAACCCAGGAGCAAAAAACAAATCAAAGCCTGAACCTGAAGAGAGAAATGTATTTTCCGTGTCCCTGTTATATTCAAATTCAAAAGCCTAGATATTTTTAACAGACATGGAAAAAAAAGAACTATTTGGCTTTACTCAGCAACTGCAGAAGGAAACTGTACCAAAAGAATAATGTTGCATGTTCTGTTTTCACTTGATTTCATTTAGCCTTTCAGTTCTATTTCAGTTATGTTTCACTTAGCCTATTTTTTTTTTAAAATAATCATCATGTTTTGGTGATTCACATTTCACACCAGCCCAGGAACAAGTCATGTAAATACAACACAGCAAAATGACCCAGTTTGTTAATAGACATGCAAAACGGGTAAGAACATCCTTCCCTCCGCCCTTCCCAACCATCACCTTCCCACACATCTCATGTCTATCCAAAAAAGCCCCTGCCCCGGTGAGGCCACAGTATTGAAATTTAGGGACAACACCCTACAAACAGAAACCTGACTAATTCTAGGGAGAAAATGTTTTCAGTCTTGTTTCACAAAGTGAATGTAATGAGGACGCCAAGGGAATTTATCTGGGAACAGAAGACTTCTCAGCAGTCGAACACAGCGCTGGGAACCCCAGCTCCCTCCCAGCACAAAGCTCTGCTTTAGTCCTAACTCGGGCAGGCCACCCCGACAGGTGAGGGACACCCCAGGCTCCTCAGCCTTCACTGAGCGCTGTCTCTCAAACAAAGGAGTGCTCCCCAATCGCCAAAAACGTGGGCAGAGATGCACTCCAGCCGCTCAGGCTGCGATGGATTTTAGCTCCATCACGCCCTACTGAGGGGAGCCTCTCAGGGCTCCCAGAGCACCGAGGGCAGACGCCACCGGGGCGGGAGGGCGCGCTCCCGAGACCGCGGGAGGCTCGCTGGGGTGCGTGGCCAGAAATTCGGGGTGGAAGATTTCCACGTAACCACGGGAGAAAAAAAGGAGTAACGGCATTAAACCGTGTTCCGAACCGTTAAGATTTTGTTCAGTTTTGGCCTTCTGTAGTCTCTGGAGCTGGCCATGGAGAGCCCAGCTCACGGTCAGATGCGTTAACTTTGGCCATGCCCAACCTCTGCGATGAATCAATGAAACTCGGGTCAGTTTTCTCCTTCCCACATTCTTAAAACAATTAAGCACAGCACCAAAGAAACCAAGAGGATGACAGACTCTGTGGGCTCCTCTTTACACGAACAACAACATTCCTAGGGCTTTGTTCTCTAGGGCTACAAAGGTCCATGAAGAACACTAGATGTAGGCAATGCTCTTAACTACAAAAATAGCACTCTCCCACAAGTCACTCACCACTAAAAAGAATCTGAATATTCACACAAGAAAATTAAGTATCAGTTCACTCTCATCATATTTTTGTCCCCAGATGTAACAGAATTACGTTATGACAGAAACGAATGAGTAGTAATAAGACTATAATACAATCACAAGGAAAATTAGCACTAAGGCAACATTTTATGGTATGTTTAGGTCAAATAGCAGTTAGACAGCCACATCCTAGACAAAAAAACCAAGACAAAACCCCAAAAATTTAAGACAGTCTACATGAACTTGAGAAAACACAAAACCAGAACTGCATGGCAAAACAAAATAAAATTATTACAGCTCTCAAAAAGCATATGCCAAAATGAATTTCAATACCTGGTCCCTAAAAACCAGGAAGTATGAGAAGATAATCTGGAATACTAAACATAAATTTAAAAAATAATAGCAAAATAGAAATACAATTTGAGAATTTAGAAATGTTACCTGATTAATCCCACTGTACTTTTAAGGAAAACAAGGTCAATGCCATTTCAAACTTCCAAAGTGAGCCGCATGGAAAGCCTCATTTTCACTTTACCTCCGCAAACGCAACGTTCCACAACGCAAAAATAATATCATCATGTCGGAATTATTATTTTTTTCTTTAAACGAGGCAACAAAAGGACAAAAGTGTAAGAGAAGTGCCAAGCCTGATCAAATCCAGGACATTGGAAAATGTTTGCCAATTTCTTTCAAAACAAACAGCTCCCCCAATACCATGGGAAGCACCTGAACTTCAATATTAACATCTGACAATTCCAGCAAGTGGTATTCAACGTTTCCTTAAGCCTGTTTAAAACAAACAAATAAATTTTGCACCCATCCTACAAAGAAGAGAAAAAAAAAAAATTAAAAAAAAAGCTTCTCTCAAATACTGCTGCACACCTCACAATTTCCACTCACTTCTCCCATCCTTTCAAGTCCCATGGCCCCCGCAAGCAGCGCTCGCCTGCTCGCTAAAACTCTTCCAGAGCCTCGCCTAAACTCGTCTCCCAACAAGGGCGGCGCGCGGAGCTTGGCGCTGCCACGAGGCCATGAGGGCCGGGGAGAGCTCCCGGAGCTCCCGGCTGGCACAGCGGGCTCTCCCGGAGCTCCCGGCTGGCACAGCGGGCTCTCCCGGAGCTCCCGGCTGGCACAGCGGGCTCTCCCGGAGCTCCGGGCTGGCACAGCGCTCCCCATGGGCCGGGCAAGGCCACCAGGGTGTGCGGAGCTGGGCCAACAGCAGCACCCCGGCAAAGGGCGCGGGGAAGGCCTCATGGCGGGGACGGCGTCTTGGCAAGAGGGCTGAGGGGAGGGAGGGCACGGCAACGGGACAGACGGCGTCAATAAATCCCCGCGCCAGAGCCACCCAGAGCTCCAGGGAAAAAGAGCCCGTTCCAAAAGTTGCAGGAGGTCTGGGGCAGGTAATTGAGTAACGCGGCGAGGAGCTGCTTCCTTCGCAGCCCTGGGGGTTTTAATGTGCTCACATACCGCCTTTTGTAGGAAGGAGACTTCACACGTTTTCCATTTGATAAAAATCCATAGAAACTTTAAGAGGGAAATGCTCTCTGCTTTTAAGGACGCTGCTTGTTAAACAACAAACTCCTTGCCATCATCAGAGAGGCACTACAGCTATTGATTAATTGCTGCGAGCGCTTCTTTTCTCTTGACTACAGCAGCAGAATTCACAGGCATCCAATATTTCCAGTGTGTACAGGTGAAACGCGACAAGGTTTTTCCCCTTCTGCTTATGAGTTAATTATGCTATGACCAGGCCTCAGCAAGAAATCAGCAAAATAAAATAAAACAACACGGGAAGTCAAGAGGATGGCAGACCGACTTTTGCAACAGTTGTGAAGGCACAGGTATCTCACACGAACATGAAGTTACCCCATATTTCAAGTGCAGTATGAAAAGGATGTGAAGAAACTGTAACTGTACCTCGGGAGGAGACACTAATTTTCCTGTATAAATATTGCTTGAAGTGTGTTTTATACACCTACAGATATATCACACTGCACAGACACATATTCCTACCCTATCAGGGAGCTTCATGCTTAAGTAACTCAACCAGATACTCTGTGCCTCCTAAATGATAAAGCCATAAATGCTCGTTAAAGCTCCCTGAGAAGTAGTAAATATTTTGTAAACTAGTTATATATTTAAGATCTCTGGACAGAAAGAGAAGGAAAAACAATTCCTCGCCTATGTAAAGGTACCAATCAAACACTCTGTGCACATAAACACCGCAAGATGCTTGGTGGGAGACTGTGTATGTGTTTGTGTGTGTTTTAATTAACTCCTTGAATGCATATGATGAGCCAGCCACCCAGAATTAGTAATGCCAAACTCCCAATTTGATTCAAATGCAATGAATACAACAGTCGAATTGTGCAGGCTGGTGTGTCACTCATCAGCTCTCTCATTTGGGCTTTTGCCTTCCAAGGCTAGTTCACAATTTCAGCAACTGGTAAATTATTGAGATGTTCATTAAAATCCGTAATCTGTAATAGTCAACTTCTTCCTAGCCAAGCATAAGCACAACAAATTAAATTAGCGCACGCAGGACATTAATGAATAGTCTGCAAACGCATTAATTCCTTTCGACTTATCTCAGAGAAATCAAACTGTTAATTTTTGTCACTGCGACAAACTAGCATCTGCAACTTTGCACCGGCACTGTATTTATTCTTCAAATCCCAGATCCCTGGAACCGTAAACTCAAGCAGTGAAGTCCTTTTCCCAAAATGTGTCGATGGAGTTAAAAAGCTATTCAGGTCGACAGTAAAGCAATATTTTAAATGAAAGAATCTACTTCTACAGGTAGATTTTAGGAGAGTGGGACATCACTCGGAGCAAGCCGAGTAACAGGAAGGCATTATTCTTTCTCCAAAATTCTCAGCAAACGCAGCAGAATAAAGCTTTTAGGGTAACTTTAGCTAAGAAAAGCACTTAGGAATACGCAAAGTTTCCTTTTAAGAAAATGACTTCTCCATTTGACAGTGTTGGTACAACCCCAAAATAAATTCAGTGGGAGTCTGAAATGACTCGTGCAGTGCAGCAGTAAAGCAGCTAAGTATATTTTCTTCCTCCCAGCAGAGGCTTGCTTTACATCCTTGAGCCTTTCCTTTCTACAAGCTATTCACTAGAAGGGAGAACGTTCCAAGAGCACACTGCTGGTGACTGCAAATGTTGAACTTGTTCTACTGTCCCCATCCCCACTACTCCCATCCACGCCTTTTGTCTTTCCCAGCGCTGCCTTTTTTGCCTGCGGAGGCACTAACCCACCCGTCCTCCTTCTACAAGCACTGCTCACCACTGCACCTTCAACTGGCACGGCAAGAACAAAAATGAAACAGAAGTCAAGGAAATCGTGAAAAGGAGAAAGGATGTCACTCTGTCTGGATGCCTAGCATAGCCTCTCTCCCAGTCTACAGAGAAATGTAAATATGCAGTAATTAATTTGGGTTTAAGAACATTCCATACACTAGGGAGATTGTTAAGCAGTCACTTTATCTATTTTTCATTAATCAGATTTTATTAAGACATTAAAACTTTATGTTGGGCATTTCTGAGTTTTTTATCATTCTGTAAAAATTCCAGCTGTCCGCGACGGCGACGGCTGCATTGCCTCTACCTGATCCTCAGTGAAGTAAACTTTCTTTCTACTGCGGCTGGAGTTGTTATATTTAAGTATAATGACCCAACTTAAAAAAAAAAAAAAAAAAAAG
>VWZN01016954.1:301540-318337 GCA_013396955.1 Regulus satrapa | reverse complement strand
CCCCAGGGCTGCCAGGGTAGCCCAGTGACCCGCCCTGCTGGCCAGGAGAGCTGCCAGGGTAGCCCAGTGACCCGCCCTGCTGGCCCCAGAGCTGCCAGGGTAGCCCAGGCTGCTCTCCCCAGCCCAGCCAGCCCCTGGCACCAGGGTAGCCCCCTCCTGTGGGGCAGGCTCAACCTGCTCCCTGCACCAGCCAATAACACAGAGCCTGACAAACCCGCTAATACGCACGAGGATCTTGCATTTGTTTTTTAGGAGCTATCCCTTTTAGGCCAGCCGTGAAGTAGCCTTCGAAAAGGCAGCAGAGGATGAAAAAGAACAATTCCAAATACTTTCTCTTTCATCTGAGGGTCTCAAACCATGTTAAGTATCACATTACTCCTCTGCAGGTAATAAATATAATTAGGGCCGATTCCAAAACTTTATTTGTATTGAAAAGTATCTCACCCTGCAGGGGCTCCATTCAAATCAGCAAATCTCTGTGTGGAGTAGGAGGCTACTTAGTAAGAGAATTTGGCCTGGAATAAGGAAACTGAGATGCAGGCAGGCTTAGTAGCTTGCCCAAGTTGACACAGTCAATTCCAGCAAAAGGATGAAAAACAAAGACCCCACAGGCCTCGCAGTCTACAACAGCCCTTACGCTGCTGAAACATACATGCATACATACACATCTACATCTATTTGTATCTTTGAGCTATTTTCCCCTCTTTTTTTTAATCAACTTTCACTCTTTTGCTTAAAACCTGCTTCATTTCTGCATTCACGTTCTGTAGGGCCCCTCTTCTTGGCGTTTCATTTTCCCCTTGGAGCACCACTGCCCACCCATAAATGCTGTTCCTGCTGCCCCAGCCCTTGCTTTGCCTCCCCCATTTCCTCACGCTTGGCCTTGGGAGAAGTTTACAGAGTGGAGCCACACAGAAGCCACACGTGGAAGAAAACGAAGGCCAGCTTTTCTTAAAAGAAGGATAAATCCCAGCCATTTGGGAGGAATGGGAATACCGTATTTTGACTGCACGTTAGCTCCGTTCAGCTCTAACCTCGTGTCCCTTTACCCACTCCACAAGTGCCCTTCCTCTGGCCCTTCACATGTGTTTGCCCCTTTCCCACATGGTTTCCTAGCTGAGCTTTTTCAGGACAATGATCACACCCCCCTCCCCAAAGCTGGTATTATTCCTAGCACGCTGGGGCTCCTGGCTCTCAGCTAATATGATTATAAACCAAAGCAACAACCATCAGCGTCAGGAATTACAGAAGAAGACACGGGCTAGACTAGGAAGAAGCGGAAAGAATCACATTAAAAGGAGGAAAAAAGAAGAAGGAAAAGAGTGTGGAGAGAAAACTAAGATAACTGAGCAAGAGGGAGAGGAAATGGAAGGAAGAAAGGAAATAGAGATCTCTCCCCTGAATGGTTCTGCCATGAACTCTTCTCATACTTAACCTAGTTTACAATTACTCTCACCCCAATAAATTTTGTGCTCAGGTACCTTCTTCCCCATCACCTTCATTTCATGTTTGCTGCAGCTACTGAACTCCTGCTCCCCGATGACCGGGGGGAAACAGAGTGGTGTCCAGAGAGAAGGAAAAAAACAATTTGCTGTTACAGTAATACTGCGTGAGGGTATCCTTGTACCATACTGGATTACATGAATTATATATACACTGCTGGAATACAGACAGTTATAGACATTCTGATAAAATTATATTCTCATAATAAGTTCAACTGCAATTGCAAGGTGGAGAAAAGGCAAGTTAGGCGGTTTGAGGGAATCCTGAAACCCTTCTAAAAATCATTTAACTTTTAGCTTGCTTTTTAGAAACTGCCAGGACACGTCACAAAGTGTGTTAGCACATCAGAAAGTGGAAAAAAACCCAAAGAAATTCCGATAAATAACCACTGAGAAAGAAGAAAATGTACATAACATACAACTGTCCAGTTTTTAGCATAAGAAACTTTGTCTTGTTCTGAAACTTTTGACTAGTAATAGGAAGCTCTGGTGCTCCTTTTCACTGAGTGGGTTGTAGCTACAAACCCACTTGCAACCTCCAGCATCCACGTTGAATTCTTTCTTCTCAAACTGAGAATTCTCAAGTTGGAAGTACTATAACTCTGGAATATTGCACAGGCAGAATCCTCAAATCTTTAGACAGGCAATTTGGAAAAAGGAAAACCTAAAATGAAACTTTTTGTTTGTTTGGTTTTAATTCCTTAAATGCTATCGTTTGAGTCTGGTGCCTTAGCAGATACTGCAATACTGAAAGCAAAGGAAGTTNGGGGGGGGGGCAGGGGGGAAAAAGAGCTTTTTGGGTTTTGTTATTTCCACTGTAGGTTTTAATAACAGAGACCCACGAAGTCCAAGGCAATGTAAGATGTTCCACAGAACGATTTACTGGAAAATTCTCACAGAAAATATGCAAAACTCCGAAGATCCTAAATGGATTTTCTTTTTTAAGGCACGCACTGGAAACAACGGCAGCATTAAGAATGCATCTGTAAGACTCCTAAGGAAAGGGTGTTTGCAGCACACTATGGGAGAGTGGAGGGAGAATAAAGCAGGGCTGATGCATTTATTATGAAAAATATCTTGCAAATAACGAGTGCTTACTTCAGAGCATGGAAATGTTTAGCTACAATGCAGTTTGGATCATATGCTGAGGAACAGATTTTTCCTTCCAGTGTGCAAGCCTAGCTGCCATTTCCATTAATGGGAATTAAGTACATGTGTCAAGAGGAGAAGTTAACTCTTAGAAATAAAACTAATCTATGCCTTTTTTAAAGAATGTAAATGCCACATCAGGCATGTTCAGTGTTGGCAAAACTGAATGCTGAATATAGTATAGCAAAATCTGAGAAGGAGAAGGCGGTCTGGAGGACTGAAATTTCTGTGCTATTTAGAGTTTTTCAATTTACTGCATTTCTTCAAGGAAAAGTAAAACCATTTTATTTGTAAGTGGGAAGTCCTCATTTATCATTTATTCACTTGCACTTTTAGCAAGGCCCTACCATCTGCAACCCTCCCTGTAAAAAAGGGCTGATACTACCCTTAAAAAGAAATCTGAACCTTCATAGAAATTCAAACTTCCCTGAATATTACAATAAAGTCCCTATTTATTTTTGAAAAGGAGGTTGAAACTCACTCCTTTATCCTGTCCACTCCAAATAAGCCAGGGTAAAGGAATCTCAGCATTAATATATTTGCAAAATATAACATAGGGAGGGATTTTTGGAAATTAAATTGGTACATGTAAACACACTTAAAATTAAATATCTATTTTTGCAATAAGTAACTTTTAGTTGTAAAAGTGAGAAATATTAGTGAGATGGCCCAATCCTGGTTTTGTGTCATGTGGTGATGTCTCCCTCGGCCAACCCTCTCTATTTTGGGGTTATTATTGTTTTATTATTTCTGTATCCTTTCAGTTACAGACAAGGTCTCTTTACTGTGTCACTTGGTATCCTTGGTCTGCAATTCTTTAGCTTGGGAAAAAAAACAAAACAAAACAAACAAACAAACAAACAAAAAACAAAACAAAAACAAAGCCATAACCATTAAAAAAAGAAAATAGTGATCATACCCATGGATAGGAACTGTGATTGAAATTATTTAACAAGGTAACTGGATTTAAAATTTGCAGTTCCTCATTAAGGTTCTGAACATCAAATGTTACTCAAGTAAGAACCTATTGCTCCAAGTATTTTTTAAAAAATCATCATTATTATTATTATATTGGTCTATTATGTGTTTTTTAAAATTATATTTATTATTCTTTTAATTAATGCTATTTTTTCACTGCAGTTGTGTGGCATGGAACATCCCATCCTGCTGGAAGCCCACAGCCTCACCTGCAGCCAGAGTCCCTGCTGTGCCTCCCTCCTGGTCCCAGGCATGGTTCCTCTGAGGGACAGGGCTGGTTTATTGCTTTATTATTACATTTATTTTATTAATTATTATCATTAATGTTCTTTTTTCAGTGGAGCTATTGGCCATCCCATCCTGCTGGAAGCCCACAGCCTCACCCGAGGCCAGAGTCCCTGCTGTGCCTCCATCCAGCACAACCACCCACCAGGTTCCTGCAGAGAGCGGCTCCCAGCACAGGGAAATGCCTCCCTTTCCCCTGGCGCTCGTGCTTGGTGGAAATCAAGATCTAACAGGCAACATAGGCTGCCGAGGCTGCATCCTAAACCCACAGCTGTGGGCAGTTTGTAAGGGTAGAGGATGGTTGCAAGCACGCTGACGTGGAGATCTTCCTGCTCCACCCCTGGGCCTTTCTTTGGGCTCTCACATCTCCACCTTCTCATCACTCCCCCCACAGCAATCCTGTCTCTCCTTTTACGCCTGCTCCACTGAATAAGGTTAGCCATCCCATTGTGTCTCCACATTTCTAATCTCGCTGCCTTTTCCACTCTAGTCTGCCCTGCCTTGTACACCCAGGAGGCTGGGTTTGAAATAAGCAGGTTTGCTTGCGCTGATGGCCCAGCAGCTGGAAGCGCAAGAGTGTTTTGGAGCAGCCCACATCAGCCAGCCCTGGGTGCTGGTGGAGGCGTTCCAGCCTTCCTCCTGTGCTCAGGAGCTTTGCCATCCAAACTCCCCACACTGCCACGGGCTGCCTGCCTCCCTCCCTAGAGGGGGATTCCTTGCCGTGCCTCCCTCCCTAGAGGGGGATTCCTTGCCGTGCCTCCCTCCCTAGAGGGAGGTTACAACCACTCCAGGCACCTGAGCACGGACCTGCGGCCGCCCTGAGCTGAGCAGGCTGAGCCCTTGGCAGGTGTGCACGACTCCAGCCCAGTTCAGTTCCTGGTTGCCCTCCATTTTATGGGCTTCACTGGATTATGAAGAGTAGCAGCGTGAAGTTCTTTCAAATAACATTACCATTAGTGAATAAAATTCCGTTTTTACTGGAGGAACAGTGAAGAGTTAGGTGTTTTGTAAGAAGTGTCCTCTATCTGAGCCAGTTCAGAGTTTTGACTGCAATTGCAATTAGACAAAGAACACAAAAAGAGGTAACATTCCTACACTCTGTAAACTCTATCCATTCTATTCTCTTTTAGCCTGTATAATCATAAGACCTTGTGTAACAGCTATCTGAAAATATTTCATAAATAGAAATAGAAAAATATTTCATAAATAGAAAATACCAAAATGTCGAATTCAGAACAAATTTGGAAATATATTCCTTTCTAGTATGCCATGCACGAGATCGCTACATTATTTATACAATCTTTAATTAGATTAATACAAATCAGTGTTTATTAAATGTAGTCTATTGATATTTAACTTGTTATACGAGTCACTGTGAAGATTAAACTCTAAATTAAGCGGTGATTCTAATGACATTAAATGCAAGGGAAGGAGATATAAAACACGTTGCCATCTTACGCCTGAAACAGCGATCAGCAATCAAAGAGTACGTAGAGTTACATCTCATTTGTAAAGTTACAAAAGCATGCATCACCCTTGATTTATTTTAACAGTGCTCTGATGAAGTTTCGTAAGTGATTCTCCACTTCTGAGTAAAAGCAAAAATCTCAACTCCTGCTTCCAGCACGCAGACTCGAATCCAGCCACGATTACGGAGAAATAAACACTTAAGTAGGGTATAAAGCAGACCAATGGCTGGTTACTGCTATTTCTATGGAGGCTTAACTCTTGCTTCCCATCTCTCATTAGGTGGGACAGCCAGAGCCTAGAAACATTGCCAGGGTAGAGTGCTAAAGGCCCCCGGGAACGCTTCTGTGCCTTGGACAGGGAAAAACAGAGAAAATACTGCCAGGGAGTCCTGAAGCGTAAATATGGGCAAATCAGAATATCTGGGGACACCCTTCGGAAGCCCTAACGCAACCCAGGCACAGGGCTGACTACTTTCTACTACCAATTAGCTTGTAAGACAGATCTGCACCAGTTGCTGTTGAGGTATATCCAGAATATAAAAGAATCAGAGAGGCAATACTAAAAAATAAAAAAAAAAAAAAAAAAAAAAATAAAAAAAAAAATTAAGAAAGTAAAAAAAGAACGCTGGTCTGAGACCAACAGAAATTCATTAAGATAAAAATACAAAGAAGTTTCTCAGGAATGTTTATCAAAGAAAATTTATGTCATAAATTTTCCTGTGCCTGGAGAAGATCCAGAGCTGAGTGTCTCTTCTCTTGCCATGTAACATTGTACTGAATCCAGACTGCACATTTGGTCACCCCCTTTTTGCTTTCAGTAACATTTTCTGTTTCTAATGTGGCTTTTGTTTTGTTGTACAAAGTTTAATTTCTCTTTCTTTCTGATGCATTTTCTTTTTGTCATTATTTCAGAGTTGTGTTAAAGTAATTAGTGACATGATGCCAAGGACTGAACCACACAAGCAACCTAAATATTTTGATTCACTGAGAACGCACTCCATCATTTACCAAGTGCCTGACCCCATCCAATAAATACAACAGAATAAATTAGACAACTTCTGAATGCTAACAGTCCGAGCCATACAGAGAAAAACATCAAAATGCACAAACAGCACACTGTCACCACATCAGATATAAGGTAGCCTTTCACCACTTTTCTCAAGAAATTAAACCACATTTCCCTTATCTTTTTAACATTTCTCCCGAGCCCATCAGTCCCCCCCAGCATTTCTCCAGTCGCTGGGTGTGCCTACTGCCCTTTCTGGAGAGCACGGTGGCTCCAAGGCGACTGGGGGGGATTTCCCACCCGAGAATGGCACAGGTGAGTGACACAGCAATGGCACTCCTTCTCTTAACGAGCTCCGAGCTAGCACTAGATTGGCAGCAGGTGTTTCCAGAACGCAGATTGGGTGGGAGGAGAAGGAGACATCTAGCTACCTTTTTCTTTTTCAGGTGGTTTTTTTTTTTTTTTTGTTGGTTTTTTTTAGTTTGTTTTTTTTCTTTTTTTTTTTTTTTTTTCTTCTTTTTTTTTAAACTGGCCTTGACTTTTTAATTCCTTTTACAACCTGCCATAAATTTTTCCAGAGGGTCCCAATACTGTAGTCAAAGTTAAAACCTGCTGTATGCAGCCAGGACAGACATTTGGCACAAAAGCAACCGTACAGAGCTTTGTGCCTAGAATCTGTAGAAAGATCACAGCTTTTGGGGTGATTTCTGGGCCATGACACATCGGGCCACAAAAACATGATGTTGCCATGATTTGTTTCACTGCATGAAAAAAAACGTACATCGCTTAATAAAAGCAATTTTTTTTCTTATATTAGTTTGAAAAATCACCACTGAATTTAAGTGAGGGCTCTGCCTCAGACACAAAGTGCAGCCTGCAGCAAAGGGAGAGCCAGGTCTCCATTTTATTATCTCCTAGATATTTCAAACAAAGTGGGCCCAGACTGGACAAGTGCTCTGTAATGAGGGGGGAAACTTATTCCTGTTCCTCATCTCCTGCTGAATGCTTGAACAGCTTTGTTACCTCATAAAAGTATATAAACCCAAATATACATTACTTCTCAGCCAAAAGTAAATTACAAGTTACATAAAGGACTGTTTTCTGTTTTGCGTGTTTGCATTTGGCTGACTCGTTCTTATAATAACTGAAAAAAAAAGTAACTGATCTCCCTTTCTTTTATTTAATAAACTTCTATTTTTATGGTTTGTCTTTTCTCTAAAAATGCTTGTTGCTTTTTTCCTCGTGCAGAAGTCACTCTATTCAAGCACCTTGTGAAGGGCTTTTGTCAAAAAACTGGCATTGAAGGGAAAAAAAATCTAATGATTTTATTTTATTATTTGTTGACAAGCTCAAGCAATTATCTTTATAGATAATTTTTCTCTACAAAAGCTATGCTGATGGATAGCTATTGTATCACAACACTCATCTATATGTCTCCTAATTTTATTTTTTATTACCATTTCAACCAATTTATCAAGTAAGGGAAGAAAAGTCATTAGACTAATTCTCAGCATCAATTCTAGTGTTCAATTAAAGAGAAGCAGAAAAATGGCTTTCTCCAACCTTACAGGTTAGAAGCCAATATGAAAAGGAAAGGATACATATTAAGTTAGGAGCCCTATTTGAGCTCATCATCAATTTCCAGTCACACATTTTGATATGTCCAACTGCTCTGTTGCTCTCTATTCGATGAGTTGAGCATCTGCTTTTCCTTCTCTTTTTTCTCTGACAGTAGCCAGCCCTTAATATGGCAAAAGAATGGCTACGGGTTAGATTCCCCTCTTAAGCCTTATACAATTGAAAATGACTAGAAAATAATTTGGTTTTCCATCAAACCTGTTACCCTTTTTAACTAATCTTCTGTGTTACAATAGCAAGGCAAAAAAAAAACCCCAAAAACCCACCAACCCTATTATTCTTTGTTACAGTACAGAGGGAAAAATATTTACAAATGTGACATGTATAGAAAGCACCTGGATTTATTCAGTGTAACTTCAAATCATCCCAAGACATTATGCTTGTTTTGGATGGGGTTTTCCCACATTTCTAGCTAGCAATAATCCTGCTGCCCTCCAGTTGAAAGCCACACCTATTCCCATGCCACACTTCCTCTCCTAACACTGTACAAGCTGTGCAAATCAAGATTTTTAACAGCCAGATCCGCACTCCAGACTTGGGAAGCCTTCAGGGGTTAATGAACTTGAACCATGCATTGACACCAAAGATATCCAGGAAATCAGAGCCTGCCTTTGATAGGAAAGGTGATGTGAAATGGCCCCAGCTCTCCAGAGCTGAGGGAACTACAGGTTCCTGCAAGGGGAATTGCACCAGGGATTGCACGAGGTGCACTTTTTGTACCGTGTGAGAGTTTTGGTAGTCTCTGCACATGGTTGGACTAGTCCATATAAGAAAAAATACTGTGGCTACTGTGCATGGATTGAGAATTGTCATAAGCATGAGAGAAAGCACATAAACCAGGATGGAAGAATTTCACTCTTGAGCAAAACCTTACAGGTTGGGGGCTTTTAAAATCGAAATAAAGACACATTTCTGATAAACCTTACCAAGTATTTCATTGCACTAAAACTTTGCCTGCAAACACAGTTTCATTACTGGTAAATATTCACCATCTCTGCCACTCTCTCCAATGTCCATACAGGACCTGCAGACACAGGATAAACCCTAAAACACAGGACAGTCAATGAAAAATCCCTAGAACTGTGTTTTTAAAGGTTGTTCCAGACGAGATCCGTGTACCAGAAGGAATGCTCATGTGTGAATATTCAGTTATTAGTGTAACACAGGGAGTTGACTAAATGGGGACGACTGCAGTGAGCTCTGAGAAACAGTTTGTTGGGCTACTCAGATTGTCAGGGTCCTGAATAGCAGGAACAGGAGGAGGGAGGCTCATGCCCACCTCCGTGGGCAGCCCAAAGGCATCAGACACGTGCCATGCACTGAAGTGGATCCCACATCACACCAACAGCAAATCCTGTGCCTCCTCAGCCTGGCCACACACAGCCACGCTGCAGAAACCTGCGGCACCTGCCCAGGATTTTCACATATTCAGCATCCCTCCCCAAAGTCAGGTGCTGCTGAGCTGTTTCTGCCTGTCCAAAAATGTCCTGGATGCCACTGAAGGAGGCAGCGAGGCAGGGGATTATCTCTGAGAGCCACAGCGTGTTGCCTGTCCTTTACAGATGGTGTGCCTGGAGGAGTTTCAGGCTGAGAGCATCCCCTGAGTCGAGGAGCCTGGGCAGAGCTCACAGCGCCCCTCTGAACCGGACTGATCCCTCCCATTCCCAAGCCAGGGAAGAAAAGCTTCCTCACACTTAGACTGCGGACACTCCTCCACCTGTGGGATGTACTCTGTGTTGTATTTATGGTCATTTTCTGAACGTGTGACCACGCTCCTTGCACTTAGGTGTTTATTCTCATGTAACCGCGTTAAGTGTCTTTGCTTTCTCAGTGAAGGAGGTATTTAAAGAAAGTGTTCATTTTGGCTACTGAGATACATTTCAAACACAAAAAAACTCCCCACAAAATCCCCCCCCCCCAAAAAAAAACCCAAACAAACCACCACCAACAAAAAAAACCCAAACAAAAAAACCCCAAAGACCAAACAACCCAGGCCTACCAACAAAATAATGGAAATATTTTTAAAAGCGCCTTTATAAATATAAAGGATCTATAAAGCCGTCACTAGGTGGGTCCATAGCAATGGATTAGACTTTAAGAGATGCTACATACACAACACTGATGATTAAAATAGATGCAATAGAGATGAAGAGAGAAGGTGGAAAAATGGGAAAGGGAATGGGAGAGATTCTTTCCTCCTGCTGCAGAGGCATCAGGCCTGGAAAGCAAGGGGCTGAGGGGCTGCCTTTTGTACTGGCTGCCCATCCTTTAAATGGCTTTTGTTCACGGAACAGCAGAAGTTACTCTTGTTCTCTGGTAAGCAGGTCCAGGTGCTCACATGAAAGTTCTCCTCTCTGTCAGAAAAGAAGGTTAAGGATAAAGGAAGGTACTTCTTCAGCCCCAAATCTCTGCACCTCCAAGCCAAAGGAGTTCCTTACTCATCCTAGAAAATACTTATTTGGAACAGTGAGTGGAAAGGAAAGTGTCATTTCTTAATATACTTTCCTCTTGAACTGCCATAAGAGTAAGGTGTTGGTTCCAGGCAAAAAACCCTTTATTTTTGGTCACATTTATTCAGGTTTAGTCACACTTCAGCCAAGAGGAAACAGCCTTAACGTGGCCACCATGACAGCAAGGAAGGAATAACAGGTATTTTCTCATTGCTGCTAAGCAGAAGCTCCTATCAGAATACAAAGATGATGAAAAACGTGGGTGGATTATTTGGTTCCAGCTGGCTCCACATCACACAGTAAGGAAATGCCACGATCTTTGACAGGTTCATATTAGCAAAAATCAAGCAAAAGATTATGGGAAATCTTCCCATTCCATTATCAAATAATTTGGGGGAGGGAGAAGGATGGGTAGCTAACAGTTTTTCTTTCTAAGCTCTCAGGAAATGTCTATTTTTATGACCCTTTTAGTGTTGAAAGCATTGTCTGAAATAAAGACTAATCTCAAAGGATGTGAAAGCAAACCTATCGTTAGGCTGCTCAGAAAATGCAAAGCAGGATGAGCTGAGCCATTTTCATCTGCTGGAGCTGCAGTCTCCCTCAGTGGCTGGAGGTGGGTGCCAGGCCTGGAGCCCGGCTCGCCCTCCGCCCTGCCCAGGGCTCAGGACCCCGTTCCAGCCACCAGCCCTTGTCCCAGGGATGCTGCAGCACGGCCAAACTGCCTGGCCACGGCCCCGTGGCCCTGTGGATGGAGCCGGAGCTGCCCTGTGCTGCCCCCCTGGCAGCCTGGAACAAGCCCTGCCTCATCCCCCAGCCACAGCAAAGCATCCCCAGCTGCCTCCGGTACCTGCAGCGAGGGAAAATCAACATCACCAGCACCTCCCTCGGGGAGATGGGGGTGGGAGCAGGGCACTCCTCCGTGAGCACCCTCCCAGGCACACACAGGAGCTGTCTGTGCACTGACTTGGGTGTCTTAGACATTACACAGCCTGAAGTGGGGAGGGAAGCTCATTAAGGAGCGTGGGGACAGAATTTAAATCCTACCCCCACTGGGGCTTGAATTCACTGCTGCCAAGAGACTGCTCCTCGTCTTTGGACCACACAATTCAAGCCTACCCTGTCCCTTTGGACCTTATTAGGCTGTTGGGAGAGGGAAAGAGATCACCTTGTTCCCCTGAATGCTGCCAGGGGAGGCAGGAGGGAGGCCAGGGCCAGGGCTCTCCTGCCCCACACTCCTGACATCCCAGGACTGGGATTTTCAGGGGGACACCCAGGGAATGGAGGAGCCCCACACTCCTGGCATCCCAGGATTTTTGGGGGGACACCCCGGGAATGGAGGAGCTGGGGCCAGCCCTCCTCTGCCTGAAGGCTACGAGCTCCTGCCTTGCTGTTCCCAAAGGCTCATTCCAACCACCAGGTACTAAAGCTGCAACTGCTGACCAGAAGTCAGTCTAGAAACTGGTACAAAGTGCAAAAAACACTTTGATGGGAAGTTTAACTAGCACAATGACATTCTACTAGCACTGCAAGTAAAATACACAACTGAGGAGATGGCCCTCCAGTTTCCACACTCTCTTCCATGTCCTGTTCTTTCATTTTACATGAAAATGACGATGGATGAAGAATTAAAATAGTTTCATTATCTAATTCATTAAGCCAGATGAGAAATACCTTTCTGCAGCCAAATTACTCTGTTATTCTTTCTGGCCAGTTTGAACAATTTCATTAAAAATATTACAGATCTCAGCCAGCCCCAGTCTCTCCCCTTCACTCTGGTAGCTAGGCCACTCTCCTCAAAAGTGGGAAACACAATCTTATCCCCTTGTGGCAAGAGGAGAGACTGACCCCCCCCCGGAGCAGCCCGTCGTTTGTGGATCTGGGAGATCTTTGAGGAAGATAAGTGCTGCGCTGCTCATTTCAACCAAGAAAGCAGCACTGCTGAGTGCACTTTATTTTAAGTTAAGGATCTCTCACAATTGGGAAGTTTCAGCACAATCAGGGCAGACAGAAGCTAAGAGGAGGTTCTTGGGATCACAAGATTTCATTTAGGCACTTAGGCTCTGTCACTGCTCACGTTAAACACTTGCAGATCTGAGCCTAAGTGCAGCTCCAGTTAAAGGGAACAAAATATTCCCCGTGTCAAGAAAATGGATGTGGTTGGAATAAAACTCCCTGACAGGAAACAGGCTGGAAGTACATGCAAACTCCAGAGTTTGAACCTGGTATTTAGCCGGTTAATTCTTGGAATTAGTGTCTTTGATTCTGAGAAATATAAAGGTGTGCCACACCTTTAATATCTGCTCAAAGCCACTCAAACGTTGAAGGAGTGGCAGAGGTTAATTTTTGTGAAGTTTTACTGTCAAACCACACCAGGATATGTGCAGGACTCATCACAGGGCTCTTGCAGTGCAGCTACACCACGCACTCAGCCAAGGCAACGTAAGACAGCAGCCCTGTGTGCGTGAGCTGTGTCATGGGACCATCAGGGTTCTCTCTCAAACTACACTTCAAAGACCCTCGGTCGCTTCTGAGCTATCGTGGCTACGTAATGAACACGCTTTGATTTCAACGTGCATCACCAAAAAAATACATGTCAGGTCATCTCTAGATACAGAAAAATCACTGAGGCAAATAATCACTGAGGCTAATAATTCAAGCAGGTGACCACAGGGCAGGAATCCCCCAATTTACAGTGCCAGTATTGGTCCAGCTCCTTTCAGGTCTATAAGGTCCTACCAATCCCAGCACGAGGCATCCCAATCCTAAACAAAAACCCCCACCAGGAGTTATTTTATGGGGCTTCCAAGACTAGTTAATTTTTTACAGCGCTTTCAAAGTAGTGCAATAGTGCATAAGTGCACAGAATTGCTCCAAGAACTTAGCAGTGGATCTTGGGTGAAATGGATCTTTGTTTCAACAGCCACAATTTCTCTCATTGAGAGGCTATTTTCTTGGAGTCACTGCTAGTATGTTATTGACTTCTCTAATACTCAGCAAGGAAAGTAGAAAAGACAAAAGTTCAGACTGGCGTAGATTTCAGTGGGACTGCATTCTGCACCTTCTTCTGATGTCCTCTCACCAATCACCTGTCCCTAAAATGGCAGAGATGGTGCAAGGAATGGAATACTACTAACTGGATGACCTGGAAATGTTGTGAACATTCATTTGAGAAGAGAAAGGAAGAAAAGAAAAAAAAAGAAAAGGTTTGCTCATGCTTGTATTGCCTTCTTGGGGCTTTATGGCTGTTTTGAAAAGATGAGGCTCACAGTGGTGGCCATTGTAGCTGACCTGTTCTTTGGTGTGGTATTGGAGTTTGGTCAGCAGGGAATTTTGCTTTATATTCGTGTCAAATATCCAAGATCTTGAGCAATGTTGCTAAACCAGAAAAACCATTTGTTGCAAATCTGATAGATTTCATCTATCCATCCATGTCAATAACAGGGCAAACAAGCCTCTTATCTTCTATTGGATACTATTTGCTTCCAATTAAATCTGGAATGAGAAAAGCAAGGAAGAAGGCAAAAAGACCAACAGAACTCAGAACTTTTTAAGTTCTTCAAAGTGGTTCTGTTCAAACAGCAGATCAAAGTATAGACCGGTTCTTATTTTATCCAGAGTTGGCTTATCCATCCACCATAAGGACTTCTTTAATTCCTGTAAAACAACTGTGTGTTCAGGAGAGTGTCTATTCTGAAAATGTTTCTATTCATAAAAATGGTATTGCTGAATTCTAGCTCTCCAGTATGTTTGCAACTCAATGTGAGATTTACTGGCTGACAGATAAAAGATGTCTTTTTCAAGCACCAGTCCTGAACGCTCAGTGAGGGATCATCGAATCAATCTGGTTACCTAGCGGCTCCCCCGGCAACAATGGGCAGACACAAATATTTCGCCCCCAGCCCGTGGCCAGCTCCGGAGCCCGCCGGGAGCCGCGCTCGGGCAGGTGCCCGGCCCGCCGCAGGCAGCGGAGGGAGCCCCGTCCCGCTGCTCTCCGGCTCCGGAGCAGGGGTCGGCAACCTTCCAGCAGGGATGTGCCAGATTGTAATTTTCTTTCCCAAATTAGAGTTTAAGAATGCTGGCAGGAACTTTGCAGGAGCCAACAGACGCTGCCTCTCAGAGAGGCGAGGCGCTGCCAATCAGCTGATTGGCACCGAGTGCCTCTGCGAGCAGGGCCCTGGGCTCCCTGCAGGAGCCACTGCTGCTCCCAGCTGCCTCCTGCGCTGCCCTTCCTCGCTGCCACCCTGCCTCCGACCTGCTGATGCCAAAACCTGCCCAGCCGTGTCCCAGCCCGGGCACCGCTTCCAGCGAGGAGGAGAGGGACCCCAGGGAAATGGCATTTAGCAGTCCCCGAAACTTGCGAAGTCATAGGAAAGACAAACTTCCTCCGTCGTGCCAGTTTATTTTTAACTCTTGGATTTCAGTCTTGGAGCGGGTGGGCAGCTTCCGTGCTTGAACACACACTTTAGAGAAAAGATAAAAAAACACTTAAAATATCACATGTGCCCTCACATTTGCTACAAATTCACATACCTCTGTCACTTCCAGGAGCAGACAAACGCGTTCAGTTAGAGAGTAAATACAGGTAAATACAACGCAGTGCTCAGGGTAGAATAGATAACGGAAAGCGACCGCACATTTTACAATTAAAGCCGCTTGAGAAAACAAACAGTAATTTTCTGAGGCTTTCGGCGAGGCAGTTTTCTGGGCTTAACTGAGACGTAGAAGCTCCCAGCCCTACCCTTTCATTCAAAGAACCGTCGGAGGGGAGAGGAGCCGTGGCAGCTCTTGGGGCTCCTGGGCGAGCAGCTGCCGCGTTCCGGAGGCTCCGCAGGCACTGCTGCCAGCCCGCCAGGCCACGCAGGCCAGCTCCGCTCTCCTCACCTCCACGCTTCCCACCAAACCGGGCAGAGCTGCCGCCACCAGGTCCTCTCCGGGCATTTGAGAGCGGGGCTGCCTAATTCCCCTCTTCCTCCTTCCCTCTCCACGCGGGCTGCAGTTCGCGCTCCTCTAAGAATAGCAGCGGCTCCAACTTCTGTGCCCCTGGCAGCGCCCGCCTGGCTTTTGTTCAGTAAATGCTCCAATTCTGCTGAGCTGGTAGCAGCTGAGATTGTTAGTGATATATTGTCCCGGCATTAAACACGGTGTCACCTGGCAGGATGATTGACTGGAGCCCGGGTCTTGGCAGAGCAGCGTTTCGCAGTTAGCTTGGCATTCCTTTATTAAGTTCAGGTTAGATTCACTTAAGGAATGCGCTTGCCAGCTATGCCATGTTTTTGACTTTATATCCATCATGATGATAAATGGTCTATTTACAAAGATATTCATAATTCAATTCTAGCCTTCTTTTCCCAGCCCAACATAAAACACACCTATCATTGTGTTCTCTTGAGGCAAGCCAAATTCCATTCGATACATTTTCAGACATCGGCATAGGAACCTTCCCTGCTCTGCTCGAATCCTGAACTTTCTAAAGATGAGTGTCTGTTTTTAGGGATTGACACTGCTAAAAAAACCCCAAATTATACAATAACACCCCTTCCTTCCCCCCCTCCCACCTCTTCTTTGCCTCTGTACTCCTGCAATTCAGGCAGCCACCTAGGCATACGGGAAATTTCGAACATCTTTACCTCTTTACCTCTGCAGTGATCAGAACAGGACTGCTCTAACGGTAGTGCCTAGGAACCTCAGCCACCCGTGCATGGTAGCTGCTACTATGAAAAATCATAGTTCCTGCCCCAGGCATTTGGCAAGTTATGAAACGAGAGGCAGCAGTTAGACTGCGGCGGTATGGCAGTAATGAAATACATTTGCTCAAGATTATTATGCAGCGGTCTCACAGAGACCTAACAAGTTATTTTAGATATTAAGACAAACTATCAGTCCAGGCAGAGTTTCAACAGCTCCGTACACCTCTTAGTCAAGCTCTGCAGCCAGCCACTGTTTTCTGGTTTATTGCCTGGGAATGGCTCTACTGTAGAATTCCATGTCCTGCAGTAATGGACTGGTGTCCAGGGCTGTCACTGCTGCTCTCAGGGCTGCGAGTGCAGACTGAGAGACACAGCTGGGCTAGGGAGCACTCAGGAAGTAAAGAAGTTATTAATCCCCACAAGGACAGAAATCACCGTGCCCAAATGCAGCACAGCTTCTCTACTATATTTTACTCCCCTTCTGAAATACGAATTTCTCCTTAACTTCCCTTATGACAGCCACAGTTTTGGTTTTTTTTCCTCTTCTGGAGTACCTGGGGACAGATTCTTAAAAAAAAAAAAAAAAAAAAAAAAAAACTTAAAAATTAAAAAAAAAAAACACTCTGTGGATTT
>VWZN01016954.1:287346-299668 GCA_013396955.1 Regulus satrapa | reverse complement strand
AGCTCCATGATCTCTTCACTTCTATATTCCATCAGTGGCTGAGCCAAATGGCTCTCCTGAGCGTCTGGGAAGCACTTCCAACTCAAGGCTGTGAGACACAAAACATCCTCCTTTTCAGTGGGAACGGATGGTGCTCTTGTAGGATCACATCCTTTGAGCTTCCTCAGCTGCTGTTTTTCATTCTTCCCAGGCAGAGAACAACCTCCCATTTCAAATGAAACCTGCACTCGAAGTATCAACACCACAGTCACTTAGAAACACATGCTAGTGCTGTTAGGTGCTAACTTCCACCAAAATTAGTCGAAGTCAGGAATTCAAATCGTGGAGGCAGCCTTGATTGTGTAATTCCAAACACCTTCCACTGTCCCAGTCTGCTCAGAGCCCCATCCAGCCTGGCCTTGGGCACTGCCAGGGATCCAAGGGCAGCCCTAGCTGCTCTGGGCACCCTGGATCAGGGCCTCAGCACCCTCCCAGGAACAATTCCTGCCCAATATCCCATCTAAACCCACCCTCTGCTGGCTAGAAGCCATTCCCCTTTGTCCTTTCACTCCAGGCCCTTGGGAAAAAGCCCTCTCTGGATTTCTTGTAGCCCCTTTAGGGTCTTCTTGGAGCCTTCCATTGCCAGGCTGAACAGCCCCAGCTCTCTCAGCCTGTCCCCTCGGAGAGGTGCTCTCAGTCCTAGGATCAGCTTAGTTGCTCCAGCATTCCTACATCCTTCTTATTTTGGGGGCCCCAAAGATGGATGTAATCTTAATTCTCCTTAAGGATTGGGCATTTAGTCTAATATAATGAATTGCAAATGTATTTTACTTTGAAGCCAACTGGCAAATACGGCCATTGGAAAATATTCCTGCTTATTTTACAAACAAAACCTCACATATCCCACATTTTACAGAGGCTGGGTGAATCACCGATGGCCCGCTTTAGGCGGTCAGCTTTGACACAAGGCAGGCACCTTCCCTGTGTGCAAACTGCACACCTTTGGACAGCAGATGGATTTGTCATCGAATTCAACACATCTGCTTTGGAAAGATGAAAGACTGGCAACAGGCGTTTTGCTGGCTGTGTATGCAGGACCTCTTAATCTGCTTCCCTAATAAAGTGTGGAGGTCATGATAGCAAAAGGCACTGGCTCTTCCCATTCCAGATCAAAAGGAGAGCATTCTGTGACAAAGATCCCATTTTAGGGTACTGCTTGTCCAATCAGAAGGACTGTGATGGATTTACTGTTGTTTAATTTGAAGGATTCAGTGACAGAAATGAACAGAATTTTGAAGCATTTAAATACTGGCTGAAAAGACTTTTTTGCTGAGTTTTACAAGATAATCACAACTTATAGTGCCATCTTTTTTCTTTGCCACACGGCAAAACACTGATTACCAGTAATAGGAAAAGAACAAACCTCACAGTTACAGTACTGCCATTGTTAAGAGACAAATTACCCTGATAATCCAAATCAGCACTTGATATTCCAATTAATGCTGTTGAGCATCCTTTCTGTACAAGTTTGTAAACTGAAACAGCGCTTCCACTTTTCCTAGCTGCACTGCAGCTCCTTTGTGCATTTGAGCTCAAAGCAGGAGCCTGGATTAAACTCACATTTGTCACAACACCAGGACCTAAGCTCTGGCTGCAGGTTACAGATTGCAACTTGTAATTGCATGTTTGCACGAGAGAGAAATGGGAGAGAGATGGGAAGCCACTTCCAGTCACGTCACAGCCATCCTGCTTCTCCTTGTGTCCTGCCTCCCTTATTTTATGAGCTCCTGCAAAGGAGAAGCCTGGGAACAACAGGTCTTCTCAAGAAGCAGAGCCACTGTGGAGTGCAGGAACACCAGAAACAAACAACAGCCCCGGAGCCTTACTCCACAAGGCGCAGTCTCTGCGGGCTCTCCTGCCCTCGGGAAGATCACTTTAGCAGCACCCAAAAGGGCAGAGCCACCCCGACAGGAGCTCCGGGAGCAGGCACCGCGCCTCTGCTGCGCGGCGAGCAGATGGAGAAGCAGTGCCCTTCAGCGAGGGCTGTGCAGACAAAGAGAAGACACCAGACACGGCTCAGGCTCCCAGCCAACCCTGCCTCCAGCCTGGGAGGGAAGTCAGCTCCCCTGTGCTTCCCTTCAGTTCAGTGATAAACCTCTCCTGCCATTCGGTTCTGGTAGGGCACTGAAGGGCAGCACAAGGTCAGTGTCCCGCTGTCTTAGCCCAAACACAACTGAGAGGCTGGTAGCTGGTCATCCCATCCCTTTTCCTCAATAGGAATGCTCGCCTTCAAACACCCTTAAAATTTGTCTTTGGAAATGAGCTGACATTGCTGCCATTATTAGTTCAGAGGATTATATCCGATTTCAGGCTTTTCATGTTTATTAATTAAAAAGTGACCAAAAAATGACATTATCGAAGTCTGCCTTAAATTGTTCCCTTTGTTTTAGGATGGCTAAAGGTCCCTCAAAAAGAACTGAAAAGGCCACGTGTTACAATATATATTTTTTTTTCTAAGTAGACACCACTTTGTCATAGACTAGATTCAAAGCTTGAGACCACAATCAAACACACAGAAGAATAGCTGGCTTTTTTTTCAATCTTTGAAATTGTTGATAGGAAAGAGACAGGACGGAGTAATTGTTTAATCACTGGCACATTGCTTTAAATCTCCTTCTCAGCGCACACAGAGAAAACAAAAATGGATGGAAAGGGCACTGAGGCATTTGAGTTGATTGATGGCAGGTCAGCAGCCAATGCACAATAGATGTAAAATGTAGCAGATCAAGAGCAGCACATTTGAAAAGCAGGATATGAAGTTGATCTCCACCAGAGGGATGGCCAATACAATAAAAAGGTGGAAATACCAGCCAACGTGCGATATCATGTAACGGACCGCGCGGGGAAAGGAAAGGTAGGAAATTGAGGATGGCACCTATTTTTACTACCCTTTAGAGCACTCACTCTGCAGCAATATTTGCCTATTTTAATAAACGTTATGCTCCAGAAGTTGTGCCTTTCAGTTAAACACAAGTGGCAGTGTTACTCCGGAGCAGCAGTCGCGGTGACCTCGACGGGACATCCCGATTCCAGCTGAATTCCTGTACACCCCCACGGCACAGGCCAAGTGCCCTGACACAGCACGGGACTCTTCACATGGCTGATATTTTGTCCCTACTTTGGGGACAGACAGGGCACTCTGGTCTGGACAATCCACTCTGTCCCCAAGAGAAGGCAGGAGGGAACGAACAGCGGGTGCCACGCTCTCCGAAGTCTCCCAGCCCCTGGGAGGATTTAACGTGCCTCTCTTATCCCCGCGATGTGCATTAGATTTTTAACGTAAATATTTAATGTTTGCAGATCACGGGAGACCGTGCAGCTGAACAGATTATAAAACACTGTAAATTTAAAGCAATACATAGCAGAGGAGTAGCTGGCACGCCGGGAGGTTTATGAGGATAAGAAGCCCCCGGTTTTCTGATTGCCCTCACTGGAGTTCTGTGTGAGAATAGCATGAAAGAGCAATTAAAAAGTATTTAAAATGTACTATTGGGTTCTGGTTGGAGTGGGTACTAGAGGAGAAAGTCACTGTCCCAGCTGGAGGGTTAGAAACTGACAGAAGAATCCACAGAATTCTGGAAAACCTCTGGAAGTGCATGGAAGTGCAGCTGTGGAATCGGGACCTGTTCAAGATAACTGTGGAAGTTTGGGGGATAAATCTCTCACTGTTTTTTTTTTTTTAATTTTAATTTTTATTTTCCCCCTTCTTCTTTGATGATGTAAGGTGCCACTGCTGAGGGCTACAGTCCCAGCTACATTTTATATCCACGTGAAGCTCTGTGGGCTGCCAGGACTCAACCACTTTTTCAATACTCGGAGCTGAGAGCTCAAGTTAGAAGGGAGCCACAGGCTTTCATGCATGTATGAAATGTGAGTTAAGAAGTTCCTTCACATTAAAGTTGCTGTGAATCTGCTCGTGTAGATGGAACCAATTTGGCTACTTACCAAAATGGTATCAGAATCTGCCCTTTGATTGCCAGGCAGAAAAGATCAGGCAGCTCGCTGACTGATCAAGTGATTTGTTATGACCTAATTGTATATTTAGATGTAAATGTTGCCTTTGGATCTGCCTGTGAGGGCACAATTTGACCCTTTCCTTTTTTTTCCAGCTGAAATGAAATTATGCCTAAGTAACACATCAAAAGAGGTAGGAATTTGCAGTTGGCACCATTTAAGATTTGTATTATCTATTGATATTACATTAATTAGATATTCCCCCTGTTCAAATGATTCAATTTTTCTTTTTTTTCAGGACTGAGAAAAAGAAACATGCACTAGGAATTAAGATGTGACGCAGCATTCAGCTACAGCTTTTGCTCTTTTCTTGAAACTACCTTGCACAAGTGACAGGACTGGGAGAAAGGCTGGCTGAGGACACCCCTAGATGGGGGAAACGTACCAGAGCAACCCATCACCACTCTGAGCAGTGATTTCTATGGGGCCGCTGCTGTATGCCACATTCAGCAAATTATATTCAGGATTGGGCCTGACAAGCCTGATTTTGTCCAAGGAACTAAATGGGCCAAGAAATGAATGATACTGAGAGCTACCAATGTAAAGATATCAGAAATCCATCATAAAATGAGGGCATTTCTGTGATACAGTGTGGCTGAACTTTGCTGCTGAGCGTGGTATAACAGCTCTGTGAATGGACAGAGAATTTCAGTCCCTGGAGCTCCATTCATGAGCCTGCACAAGCACTGATGTTATGTCTTTGAAGCAGAAGAAGACTGTTTCACAAGTAGTATTTGCCACATTTACAATATGATCGAATATACTGCATTTCTATAATATAGTTGGATAGCTGGCTATTAACAGGGAATCTTTACAATTAAAAGTACACCCCCCCTTGCCTAAAACATTTATACCCAATTCCATCAAATTTTCAGTCTCTTGTTTTATCCAGCCTCGTAAATACACACAGACTGCTCTGCCGTTCTCTTGCCAGACAGAAGACTGGCTTTCCCCAAAGAGATCCCCTACACTACATCCAGAGGCATGGAGGCCACCCAAGATCTTTCGCTTCAGGCCTAACACTCGGAGCAGTTTCTTTTCATGACAGCAGTTTGCCTTTTTTTTTTGTTTGTTTTTCCCCCTCACACTATGAGATTTTTGCAGCTGCTCTGTAGCAATGTGCCATCCACTGTGGACCATAGGGGGTACAGAGGAAGGAGGGGAAGACTCTCAGGAAGGAGCCAGGTAAAGCTATCACCTTTTGCCAGATGCTTATTTAGAGAATAATCCAGGACGCCACGAGCAGCCAACTTTTGCCAATAAACACTACAGCAATAAATTTCTTGCAGTGCTACAGGTCTGGAAAAGCCTGAGTGATCAGAAAGCACTTCTGGTTTTTTATTTGTTAGATCCAAGGAGACAAGCTGTTATTTTATTGCTCTGTGTAGATGCCCCTGCTTTGATGGACAAAACGTCTAGCACAATTGGACCACAAAGTGACATAAATCCCAACAGAACAAAAATATCTCCATTACCTACGGTATGTCTGGAATCAATCTCTGTGAGGGATGGTTATGGTATTGACCTGAGATCTGTCAGTACATTTTCCTCTGAGAAGTCCCTAGTGCTTGTAGACAGAACCCCTGTGGGGGTTGTCTTTCATGTGCACCAATATGAACTGAAGACTAAAAACTTGCCTCATGTGTGTGCTTTTCATAGCCAGATTAAAACCATTAATGTCTATTGAATTAGTACCTCAAAACAAGTTGTGCTAAGAGCATCAAGGAAATGAATAGACGTGGTACAAGGAATCTGTGTCTCCAAGTCCTCAGCAAGAGACACTAAGCAAGTCACTCCTTAATATAAATTTTCACACCTCAGTGTTCCATATACCTGGATAAACTTCAGTAAATATCTGCATAGATTTGCTAATTAGGATGGCAGCAGAAAGGAAACAAGTGCTGAACAGGGTATGGTGAAGGACAGGGAAGAAGCCCTTGGTGCCTAATGCTTGCACTTGTTACAAAGACCCTCACGTTCACCCGGCATTAATATAAACAGATTTTTTTCCAGGTTGTCTTTCGGTCTCTGGGGAAGATGCATCCAGTTTGAGTGCAGTAATTGCAAGTGGATTAAACGCCCAGAATTGCCTGCAAAGATCACATCATCACCCAGACCCAAAAAAACCATCCAGAGAGAAAGAATTCATTCATGTGCAACACCAGGGGTTTTCTGCCAGAGGGAAGAAAACCCTACAGAACACAAACCTTGTCATGTAGCCTTGTGTGGTAGAGGTGGAAGAATCATTCTCTTTATTCCCTGGACACTAACCAAAACACAGTCAGGAATTTTAGTTTGCTGCTAATAGGATTAAAACCAGGTACATGAAATTTGACAATGTCTCCCGACACTTCAGGCTCTTTTGGCAGTTTGTTCATCAAGACAGGAGTGAAGCCATATGATGAGAAGCAATATAACAAACTGAACAGCATAGCCCTGGGCCTTCAAGCAGTCAGACTATATCATACCATTTCCTCCTACACCCAGGAAAACTGAGATCAGCTGGACAGGCCACAACAAAGCACTCAAAAGAAATGCATGCGCCGCTTCAGTCTGGAAGGAGTCAGAATCCCAGCTCTCCTTGAACATAAAAACATAAAAGGGAAATTCAAAGCCCGTCCCTCCGCTTGTGATGCCCGTTGCTGCTGGGGTGGCTGAGCCCTTCTCTGGGCAGGATCCTCAGCTCTCCTGTCACAGAGACACAGACCCAGAGGAGAGACCCCGCAGGGAGCGGGCGAAGCTCCCAGCGCTGCGTGCCGTGCCAGAGCGGGGCTGAGTGTGCGCTAGGAGCCCAAAGACACCTGGAAACGCCAGATTTGGACTGCTGCAGACCTCGTGACAGTGTGCCCTTGTGGCTGATCCCGTGACACAGCTCAGGCTCGGAAGCCACGCTTCTGTTTTTTAAGAAGCAATGGTAACCCAGCCTAACCCTGGGGAGAAGCGTTTGAAGAACACCAGGTTCCTTTGTATTTGCATTTTTTAAAAACACTCCGAGTTTGTCTCTGAAGTTTTATAAATTAAAACATTTGTCACAGAGACTAGAACTGCTCATAATCGCGCAAAGATGTATAACTGTCTTAAACTCTCATATTAAAGGATGAATTTTACCCGGAAATCTGCAGCTATTCCAAGTTTTAGCATCATAGGAGTTTAAAGGATGGGACACGGATTGCACATTACAGTGGCTGATGCATTAAAAAGGGGCTTTTCAGTCATTTTAGAGTACATCTGCAGCCAAGCTGGGACTATCACCCCATCAAATGGGAAGAAATAAATATTTTGCATGCTTATAAGCACCCATAAACAAAGTCAAACAGGCACTTCCCTACGAGAATCCAGCGAGCTTTTCAGGCTCTGGCTGATTAACCAAAGGGAACTGCAGGAAGGGCTCCCACTCTGCAGTGAAGGGAGGTGCAAGCCCAGCAGCAGGTGAGTCTCTCACTGCCAGGAGTGCTGGGGACAGTCCTCAGGCAGGAGCTCACCCTGGCTGCTGCCCCAGCACTGCCACTGAGAGTCCTCCACAGCGCTCACTCCTATCTAATCGTGGAAGTACTCTGGGCATTGCAAGATCAAGCCTCAATGAAATACTGAAGAGATGTGCAGGTATAAACAGAAGTCATTGACGCCAGGAATAGCCAGGGAGTTTAACAAATTGCTTTAAAAGAAAGGAAATCTACAGAAAGACACCAAGGAAAACAACAACAAAACAAACCTTCTAGGAGAGAATAATTCAAATACCTTAAACTTAGACGTGATAGGGTAGCAAACCCCTGAAATTATCTACAATAAACGTCACTGCAACAGATGTGGGGACGCTGAAGCAATCCCAGGAAAACTCAGGTTGCACTGACACTGGCTGAGGTAACTTCAGCTACAGCAGCACAAAGGCTGTTCCTGTTTACCAAGCCCCATATAAATCTCATCAAGCTAATGTTAATTTCAAGAGTGTTTTAGCACAGCTGGGAAAAAAATCATACCATAGAAACCTTGACTTTACAAAAATAGAAGTTTCTGAAGTATGCTAATTATTTTATAAGTATACAATGACTGGAAATTCTTTAAAGGCAAACAGAAACAAGAGTGGATTGAAGCAGTGGGTTAAAATTGAGATGCAAGACATTTCAGTAGAAGCATGCAAACATTTTCAGCACAGGTTTTGATGGTTTGCTACATTTTCCTTCTCTTCTCCCCCTCCCCAAACTGCATCAAAATTGGTGAGGAAAAAGAAAAAAAAGAAGAAGAAAAAGGTATGGGAAAGGGAAAATAATTATGGATACAGTTAGACAGAAAACATTCAGTGGCCACAAAAAATCCAAAGATGTCATTATTACTATTTCTATTGTTTTAATGATCACAAAATAATGCTCACTCTACAAACACAGAGATATAATTGCATCCAAAAAAAAAAGTTTATGTGCTAAGACAATGAGCATGAGGACCTGGACCTCCTTGCTGGGCTGGGTCTGGAGTCAGCAGCTATGGCTTTATTCACCAAGCAAGGGAACTCTCTAATGGTACAGCCAGGGGTTTATGGCATGGCTGTTTCTGTCCTGGAAATACATCAACTCAGGTATGCAATGGCAATTACAAAATATTTATAAACTGGTTTCTTCCTTGCCTTGTTTCTTCCACACTGCTGCTGGAGAAAGGAGTTCCCAAAGTCCCTACATTTCTATAGGCTCTAAAGAGGAATAGAAGTAAAGTAATTTAAAAGAAAATTCAGACCTTTTCCTGTGGACTGCCCTCATTACTGAGGCTTGCTGATCATCACCAGCAGCCTTGACCCATGGAGAAAACCAGGAATGCCAGCACAGAGGTACTCCTCATACAAAATGTCCTCCCCTTTGCCTAATGTCCCAAGCATTGCATAATCTTGGAGAGAGGTTAGTTGGAGAGTGAAAGAGGAGGAAATGACTGCAGAGTCGATCATCTGATCCTTTAGCTCATGCTGACTTTTCCAGGCCAGTTATCAATATCATCTGCATCACCTGAAGCAAGCTACAATTCAACATGCTGGAAACTCAGCGAGAATATGCACCAGGAAAAGGAAGGTTCAGACAGAAACGCGCTCAGAAATTCTGTCAGCGGGGACGAGAGGCCTTGCTGTACAACTGCGGCGTGGGGGACAGAATCCTGAGGGAGCAGCCCTGCTGTAATAAACACCCCAGGGTCAGACCTGCCCAAAGTCGGTGCCTTTGTGGCAGGCAGGTGTGCCTGCTGATCCTCAAACGCACAGGAAGGGACAGAGATCACCCATCTCACAATCCTCCCTGCACCCCAGCACTCTGTCCTGCTTCGGGCTGGGCTGGAGTCAGTCCTCTCCCCAGTCACACGGTGCTGTGGCTGGGATTTAGGAGGACTGGTAAGACACTGAAGTTCCAGTCCTTGCTGAGCAGTGCTTACCCCAAGCAAGGATTGCCAGGGAGCTGGGAGGGGACACAGCCAGCACGTCAGGAGGAAAGCTGGCCAACAGCCGAGGAACACCCCAGGCACCACCGGTGGTTTTATTTGCACCTCCTGGGGTTTATTTTCATCTCTTCTTGTCCCTTTCCTTTTCATTACAGCAATTGATTCTTTTACTTTGATTCAGTTCTTAAACGGTTCCTATCTCCACTCAGGAGTTTCCTCACTTTTACCCCTCCCAATCCCACTGGAAGGGGAGAGGGAGCCTGGGCAGGGATCAGCTGCCAGCTGGGGTTAAACCACAACTAATTCCCTACTTGCTCCTCAGCAGCACCTGAAGGAAACTGGAAGCAGAGTGACTGCTCAGATGTGATGATCTTCAACGTCCAAACAGCGACCAACATCAAATTTAATTCAAGCTACACTACAGGGCATGTTTTCAGCATTTTTTATTTTTTGGGGGGGAGATGATGCTTGGGGAATTAACTGCAAAACTCCCATTATTAATAGAAGCCACACAGCTAAATCCCCACAACCTATAACGAAAATATTGCCTCACATTTCTCTCTGGTATCACTCCTGATCTGTGCTGACAGCACTCTCATCATGAATAACATTATGTCAGGCTGCCCAATGATTCCTGAAACTGTCAACAATGTTTAAAGTCAAGTTCTCCAAACTTTTTAAAAGTTAATCATCTTCACTCTGGAAGCATAAAAGTTGAATGCAATAGAAAATGTGCAGATTCACAGCAAGTTTTATTGACTTGCTGGCCAAAGACTTCATCTAGCTGCTGAAACATTTACATACTACAAAGCACTATCTATAGAAAGGATGTCCTTAAAGGCCAGAATATACATGAGATGGCAGAAAGAGTGGAGAAAGTGTGGAGAATAGTGCACAGTGTACTTGACTTCTACACTAAATTATAAAAGCCTTCAGTCAATCCAATGTATGCCATCAGCCTGGTTTGGGGAATTGCACTGTAACACCACGTACAAGCAGAGCTGAGAAGGAAAAACTCTTGAGAGATCTTCATTTCCTTGTCTTCTTCTGCTGCAATCTGACTTGCAATGCCACATTTTCCAAAGCATGAAAAACCATCAGTCCTTCAATTTCCCCCAGTTTATTTATTTTTAAAATTACCATTCATCAACGTGATAAAGAGTTCCAGAGTGAGAGCCTGAAGAAAGAGCAGTCATCAATGTGCTCTTTACTACTTGAAAGTGTAAATTTTCTGTGCTAGTGCCCCCTAGGCAGGTCCATAGGGGACACTAGTAAAGAAAATACCTTTCTTTCTGAAAGGCAGCCAATCAACTCTGCATTTTTAACGGCTCAATTGCAAATAAATACATATATAAATGGTTTCAAATTGAGTTCCTGATAAGTGTTGTATACACTTTAAACACCTGTGTTTAATATCCTTTTCTCATTACCTCAGCACTTCTCTTTTGTTGTCTAAAGGGGTGTTTTCAGCAATAATGACATTAACTTGTTCTCCAGACCTCTAAACTATTGACATGCACACAGCCAAGATTTCAGGAGTTGAGCCAAACTGAACTGACTTTCTGAATCTTCTATTAGCCTTCACTTCTCACAATCTTCCACCAAAGCTGCAACTCTTGCAATCAAGCGATCCCATTAGATCATATTTGGATTCCCTTTTTAAAGGTTGATATTTACTGCTAATGCCCAGCTGAATGCACTGAAGAAGTCCAGAAACAAAAAGTCAAAGAAGAAAAAAGGATGCAGAACCTATCATTTTATAATACCAAGACTATTGTGCCAAGCTTGCATTTTGGGATTTAATTTATTATTTTCAAATTGTACTTGCTGGCAGCACTTATTTTATTTTATTTTTTTTACTCCCCGGACTGTTGAACCGAAGCATTTAACAAAGCAGCCAGCAAAATCTCTGTGCCCTGGGCTGAAGTGCTCCTCCAAGACCTCCAGCAGATGTTTTGTTGAGGAATGGAGGGTGTGTCTGTCAGCTTCTCTCCAGAGCTAACAGGGAGCAGCTCCAGGTGCAGAGGAAGGCACAGAGATATTCTGGGAAAGCCTTTAACCCAGGGATATTTCCCCAAAATCTGGCTCTACTGGTCTCTTTCACTTCTGAGGGAGCAGACAGGGGATGAAGTAGAATGCCCACATGATAGGGCCTGTCTTAAGGAAAGCTCTTCTCTGGGAGAAATTTATTCGGGCATGACAATCGAAACCTTGTTTCCTGCTCACAGAGAAAATACAAACGATACACAGAAGTCCTCTCATTTTGGGACTGGTAACCGTGGGTAAAAATAAAGCAAGGAAGATGTAGAAGTGATCAGAAACTATTTAAACTATGTAAAATTGGATTGGGATTAAAGAGTGAGATGGTATTTTTTTGTTTGGATTTAGATGTTGATTCATTTTCGTTTATGTCACAGTTTCATCAACTGTGAGTTTTGCAGTGCACCAAGTTAACAAATTTAAAAATGGAGTTTAAAGTTTTTCTTTTTAAGCTTTTTAAAAGTGAAATTTAATTAACTATGAAATGCTAGTTTAATTATTTTTACTTTTAGCTTAATAATTAATTACTTGTGGCTTCCACTACGGAATTTAAATTAATTACATAATATTACTTAAACTTATGAAGAAGGTGAAGAATAAGAAGCTTCTGCTTTAAAACTTCTACCTTGCTTTATATATATATGACTATAACACTTTAAACTTCCAAACTGGCCCTCCTTTGAGTGAATGCCTGAACCAGACAGCTTTCAGAGGGCTCATTCCAACAGAAATTCTGGCTCTAAGTGTGCTTTAAATGGCCAAAATGCCCTCTGCTAGTGGCTAGTCGAGGGCTGCTTATGGGACAAATATTTGCCATGCA
>VWZN01016954.1:279846-282346 GCA_013396955.1 Regulus satrapa | reverse complement strand
GACAGGACACAGGACTGACTGGGCTTTGAGTTTAAGATATTATTCAAAACACTCACATAAGAAACACATTGATCCTAAGAGCCTTTCGAAATGTAATGTGACGCCTTGAAATCAACAACATTCAAACAATAATATATATAAAAAAGAAGCATGCAGATTTAAGACGCAGAGCAGCACTGAAAATAGATGTCAACTTCAGAATTGTGTCTGCTATAAACAAACACACACCCCGCTCTGCAAAGACTTCTAGGAAAAAGAGAACAAGGTGGGCAAATGTATTCAGTCTTTAAATAGAAATGAACAGTAAGTAATAGATGGTCAGGTTCTTGTGTGCTTAATCCTATTCTCTCCATGCAAAGTGTGATTCAGCTGCAGAATAAGGTGTCGTTTAATGTAACAGCATCAAAACTGCTTCTGAAAAACCAAATAATGCGTAAGGTACTTGAACTGCTTGTCAGGCAGCCCTACTCCAACTAATGCTGAGCATCTTCTTATCCCATTGACTTCTCCCAGCACGGGAGCTGGCAATCGACCAGGAGTATGCTGACACACAGGATCAGGCAGCACCTAGGAAAAGAGCAGGAAAGTGCAGAAAATGGCTTTGAACCTGTGAACCCAGTGCAGTGTAAATCCCGTGCTGACATTACTGATCATGGAAGTCACTGGTGCTTCTTTGCATCAACTGCAAGCCAGATCCAAAATTTGTGTGTTAGCTTGGTTTGGTTTTTGTTGTTGTTGTTGTTGTTGTTTCCACATACTATATACGTTTCTATGGAAGGCTAAATATAGCCTGTTCCTTTCAGGCTCGTCTGAAAAAGCAAATCCTGTCGAAAATTTCGATTTCTAAACACAAAAATAAGCTTTTTACCTGGCACGTTTTTCTCCTTTGGAGCTTACACCGTAGTTTTGCTTAATCTGTCTAGAGGTTTTATCATTGCATGCTTAGATAATCCTGTGTGGAACAGCCTCCACACACCAAGAATTCAGAAGAGTGGGAGCGGTGCTGCTGCCCTGCGTGTCCCATGCCAGAGTCAGAACAGCAGCTCTGTATCTGCAGCCCCATTTGATGAACACCTGCTCACCATTTTACACAGAAAACATCAGCTCTTCCAGCTCCTTGGATAGATGAAATAACTCGGCCAGAGTTAGTTTCCCACAATTGCAGAGCTCTAGCTGTTATTGCAGGTGCATGGTACAAATGGAATTTGATTGGATTTCTGTATATTCAGTATCTGAAAGTTTGGGAGCCCTAAACATTAACCTTTTTCTCCACAACCATCTTATCCAAAGCACTGTACCGTAGGAGGTCAAAACACTGGGCATAAACCTGCAACACGAATCCTCTTATTCCTTTCCTTCTTTTTATGCATTTTTTAAGTTAACAGAACTGTTTGTACAAATAAATGTTGCAAAACTGAACACTGGGTATATTTTCTTTCCTAGCATCCCGGACTGTGTTATCCAGGATCTATCTGAGACCATCCACACCATTCCCCTGGAACAGCACCTGTGTCCTGGTGGCCTTGGATGGCTGTCACAGCACAAATGTACCCACACATCCTTCGGGATGAGCGACACCCTGCGTGCCACACAACTGCCTCGCCTTTGTTTTATTGTCATCATCACCACTCCCAGGCTCTGGGGAGCCTTGCGTGTGTCAGCACGCTTCTTTAGCATCTCCGATAGCCTTCAATCTTCCTGCCTTTCATACCTCTGAACCACTTGCAAACGGCAAGAAAAACCACATCAACAACCGGTCCGCTCAGGATACAAGAAAATCCATGCACCTAACTTGAGTTTCATGCTCTCCAACTCCATTCCTCCTCCCCTTGCCCCTGCCCCCCAGGGAGGAATGGTTTAAATCAATAACCAAAGGCTTCAGATTCACAAACCCTTGAGCCATTGGAGCCCCGAGTCCTGGGAGCAGCAGCCCCAGCCTCCCCCAGCGCTGCGCACACACACGTAACTCACAGAGAAAGAAACGCTCCCAGCCTGGCATTCACAGCCTTCGTTCAGGGCTCTTTACTTAAAGGAAAAAACAATTAAGTGAAACCTTGAAGTAATCTCATTGTGCCTATTTAGCCTCTTCATCCCTCAATGTGTGGTTAGTAAGTGTTGCAATCAGGGGCTAAGGCCTGCTATCATTCGGCCTTAATTAAAAAAGACACAAGCAGTGGAGCTGTGAATTAGAAATGTAACAACGCACTACCCCTGATTAATTCGAGGCTCATGTTGGATTAATAACTCCAAACAAAGAACAAAAGGAAATTGTTATGCGAATTGCAGTCCTCCCAGGCCAGACAAAGGTCAAATCACAGGATTTCAATTTCATCCGGAGTCGCTTAATCAACTCCCTCGGAAGGAAGACCATATGCAGTCCTGAAAGCTACCCATTGTAGTCGTGTTGTCACTGGACCTGAGAGACAGCACAGAGATAATCCCAGCTATTCCCCATCTTTTCTCCTTCTTGTCTGTTTCTTTTATTTTCCTTTTTTTTTTT
>VWZN01016954.1:250707-279830 GCA_013396955.1 Regulus satrapa | reverse complement strand
CCCCCATCATGACAAAAGCCCTTCATTAGGGCTAATGATTAAGGAATAATCTGAAGCCAGGACAGGATAGTATCTGTGGGAAAGTGGCTTTCTGTGGCTGCTGCCCCATGGCAGCATCCTGGCTCTCACTCCCCATGCAGCTGCAGAGGCAGCTCCTCATTTTGGGGGGCTCTTCCGTGGCAGCAGCAGAAGCCACCAAGGGCTGCGCTTCATTCCAGGCCACACAGTCACCCACAGCAAGCAGCACCCAGGGGTGGGTGTGTAAAACAGGATGTTGGGGACACACTCAGTGCGCTGCCCACCTCCTAATGCAGAGATCTTTTGGGGATGTCAGCTGGGGAGGAAGGACATTGCCAGTCTGAAACCCTACCTCGGACCCAAACTAAGCCCAGAGGATAAAATCTCATGTTTTCTTGCTGTTGATACCCCCAATGAAATTATGAGGATGGGGAGAACAGCCCTCAGTTTCCATGATCTTGTATATATTGTCCTTCCAGTGAGCAGGAGCAGAGCCTGTCCCCCTGCTCCCACGGAACATGACTTCTCCAGCAACTCACATGGCAGAGCATTTTGTACGGACTGCGCTGTTATTCTATATAAAGAAAATAGGAAAGTTCAGGTCTACTTAGGGATCTGGCACCTCATGCCAAGAGCAAGCCTGTAGGAATGAAAAAACATCAAGAAAGGAGCTCCAGGGTGGGACCTGCACCACGGGGTTCGTTCCCCCCGGCTGCCTCCTGGAAGGGCTCTGCCCAGTGACATCAGCTTGCCACAGAGCTGCCAGCAGCTGGCCCAGCCTGGATGGGACAGGTACCCTCTCTCGGCCAGACCCCTGCTGTTTGTGTACATAAAAGGCAAGCTGGAATGTCTCAGGGCTTAATTCATTGGCGTTTTTGTTGTATCTTCTGTAATAGCAACACGGTTTGGGAGAGAATTTACTGTCCCCAGGAATCAGCTCCAGCAAGGGGCCAAGAGCCAAGAACACTTCTGACCTCGATGTAGACCTCTTAACTCAAACAAGTCTCTCCTGATTTACATGGCAATGAGATGCAGAGACTCAACTGACAGTTCTCTTTTAATCTTAAATTCTGGTTCAAATAATATTCTGTGTATGAACTCCTTGGGGTAGGATTGCTGACAAATGCACCAGGACTTTACCAAGAGATACCTTAAAGCCCAATAAAACTACACAAAACCTGGTGCTAGCACCTGGCACTGCATCAGTAGTTTCCAAAGCTGCAGGCACTGCAGAACAGGAGTTATGACGGGGGTATTCAAACACCTTGGGAAATGCAGATTCTGTAGAAATCTCTTACCTGTGTTAGGTGCTGGAACAAAATTGCAGGTCGCTCTCACGGTGAGCTTAAAAGGAGATCCTGTTTTGACTTTCAGCTTGGGATCATCTCCATTCAGTTCTGTCACAAACTACACTTGGTCCTCTTGCCCAGGGGCTGCTCACACACTTGCTGCCTCCGAATTAGCTGTTGGAGGGGAAGAAGTGGTTTATGAATTGCCCAATTCTGAAGCCCTTTCCTACTCAGAAATATTCCAGTTCTAAATATTAACTCAATACATGACTATTCCACTTCTCTGATGCTTTCCTTTTTAAGTGTCTGTACTCTCTTGCCTTACATATTGATTTCTTAGCATGCAACCAAAAATTAAGATGAAATACCTACTGTGCCATGGAAAAGGAGAATCATATACTCAGAAACCCTTTTGCCTGTGTTATACCATGTCATTAAATCCAAATTACATGGAATGCAAATTCCGTTAGAAATGAATCTTTCAAGCATTCCACCAGCTCCAAAATGTATTCAAAAAATAATTTTTGAAATCTGTTACTATTAGAAGCTCAGCAACAAATTAACTTACATGCACTACCGGTTATTTTAGCTGCTTCCACTCTTCAGCAGAAAAGTAAAACAAAAATGTTTTAAGCGTGCAGCTCCAAGGGTTTAGCCCATGTATTCACCCGTCAAAGAAGGAAACCTGTGCACACACCCCAGTAAGAATAATAGGAGGACACAGGAACATTCCTGTTGAGAGCTAGTTTTAAGCTTGTGGCCTTCAGTCCAACGGGAGAAAGACTGGCCACACATTTCCCATGTATTCTAATTACTGAAGAGCAAATAAGCTTTTTCGTCAAGAGTGAAAGAATCATTTAGGCTGGAAAAGACCTCTGAGATCATCAAGTCCAACCTTGGATCACCACTTTGTCCATTTGACCTTGGCATTGGGTACCACAGCAGTCATTCTCAAACACCTCCAGGGACAGTGGCTCTACATCTCCTTGGCACTTGGGCAGTCCATTGTTTAACAGCCCTTTCTGCCAAGAAATTCCTCCTGGTGGCCAGCCTGGACCTCCTCTGCTGTAGCTTAAAGCCACGTCCTCTTGTCCTGCCACTGTTGCCTGGGAGCAGAGCCTGACCCCCACCTGGCTGCACCTTCCTGTCAGGCAGGTTAAAGAGTGATAAAGTCCCTCTGAGCTCCCTTTCCTCCAACCCCAGCTCCCTCAGCTGCTCCTCACAGGACTTGCTCCAGGAGTTGACATTAGACCTCTCAACAATTACTCCTCTCAGTGAATTGTGTGCAAATAAAGACAAGACAAAAGCTGATGTGTTAAAAAACAGCTCACCACAGTGATGAAATACATCCACTGCTATTGTAATGCCACAAAAAATACCCCAACCAAGCAAACAAAAAAAAAAAATTGGTTGAAAATTACACTNAAACAAAAAAAAAAAAAAAAGGCATTTAGGACAGTTCTCTTCTGCTTTCTACAGAGTCAGGGGCATCTGCTCTCTCCCAGCCCAAATGCCAGCACAGGCTAGGTATGCAAAAGTTCCTATAGCCTACAATTAAATACAAATCCGCTGAGGATGAGGAGGGAAAGGATTTGTTTAAGTGGCTGCAGACCCAACCAGCCCCCACTACTAAGTCGGGCACGTGCATTCTGAGCCTTGAAATCAAACTCTGCCCATCCTCCCAGCTCCTGCAAACACTGAGGCGAAGCAGAGGAGCTACACGGGGTGGGACAGGCCTTAATTAACCAGAAGAACATTGCCCACGTCCCTGGGAGCAGAGCTGCCTCCCTCTCTGCAGGGAGCTGGGGGACCACAGGGCAAGCCCTGGGTGAGCCCCACCTGGGGACCAGAGGCTGCCCCGCATTCCTGTGCACTCCCTGGAGAGTGAAGGTGGTTCAGAGCCCACCCCACTCTCCCTGCTCCTCTCAGCCATCCCGAAAGCCTTATGGATTTTTATAAATCCCAGAGTGTCTACAACAGGCAAGCATTGAAAGCTGCCCCCAGCTTGACTCGCTCTTTTCTTTGTGGTGATCATCTCAGAGCTGTGTACCTGTATCTTTAAGCAAACAAACCAACGAATTTCCCTGATTTTACTTGACATTTTTTCTTATCCTTTCCCTTTACTTAGGAGCTGCCTCTTCCTTTCCACTCAAGCCACCAGTGAGAAACATTCCTCCTCTGTAGCTCTTACCAAGTGTGAAAGAGCTTTCACATATCTTACCTCACTGACCCTTCATCTCTTCTTGAATCACAGATAAGAAACAACATTTTCTTATCTTGCTAAGAACTGGGAACACTTTCCACTTCTATTACAGTGTTTGCCACCCCTATTAAACGCTCCAAGAGTCTGCATTAAAAAAAAAAAAAAAAAAAAAAAAATATGCATAAATATGGTAGTTCTCTGATAGATTCCAAGCAGCCAGTTTCTCAGTGGCTAGTATTCCAAACTGCACTGCGAGCAAGCAGCTGTGTCAAAAGATTAAATATGATGGGATGTGCAGAGAAAACCAGTTATGTCAAGCCCATTTGTCTCTCCCAAAGAAAACCAAGCCAACCACCCAAAGATAATGTGGATTCTTCCATTCACCTTACCAAAATGCCACTTCCACTAGAAAGAGAAAAGCACCACAGAGCAAATTAGGTTTTACACCTGGATAATCTTTCCAGAGAAGTCCGGCAGCTTTGTTTAAGCTCAACTTAAAGGACTGCACACCATTTCTAAGAGCTGCTGGGTAGCTGCTGCTCTCCCTCTTAGGGGTGGCTGCTCCTCCTCCTCTGGGTTAGCATTAAGCAAGGCAAGGCATAATTTCCACAAAAATTTCCTCAAAAGATACAGCTTTCAGCCCAAGACACAAAAATGTTGCATGGAACTCCTTTTTTTTTCTTTTCGTTTTTGGCCAGCTTTAATGGCAATTATGAGGATTGCCAATTATTGTTATAAATCTAGAAACACAGCAGAAACTTCCTTGTAAAAGAATTTCTAATATACTTCAACAAAGTTATCAGGAATCTTATCTAATTCTTCATTACTATGATGAGATATTACATAAAGGAGCAAGGCTGAGTCTATTAATTTTGCATAAACCTGGGAAGAGGTTCCAGAAGCTTGAAAAAACTGGATCCCATAAATAATTTCACCTTTGCCTTTTTTTTTCCCCCCCTAAATTTTCTTTTGAAATCTGTCTCCTTTGCTTTGATGCCTTTGATTGAAAGGCATTGTGTAAATGACTCACGTTTGCGCAGCCCTGAAACACGAACACCAACAAAAGCCAAAACATACAATTTGGTGTATTTGCTTGCTGACTAAACACTTTTCCTTGTATCTCTCTTTGCTTGGAGGGTAAATTGTTAGTTTCAAAGCTGAATGACTGCTTCAGTGAGTTGGGTAGCAGACTATTGGTACAGTGCGATAATTAAGGGATCTTAGTTCTTAAACAATGCTGATAAAACAGAAATCCCTCTCCCTTTTTTCTGGATTACCTTTAGAACTGAAATCAGAGCACGTAAAATGAATAATAATTTGCACCTTCTGTGAATGATAAAAGATTGAATCAAATTTTAACTAGAGTCTATTTGTAAATCCCTCAGGATGACATAATTACTATTCAACACATACCTTAATTAGCTGTACACATCTATTTCATAGTATTTAACAGGTTTAAACAGCTTCTATTGTCTGCTGAATGGATGTTCCATTCTTAGCAAAATGGAAACAATTCTGAATTTCCTAAACTGGAGGAAATTTGCTCACAGAAGTTAAGAAATTACCTGGAAATTACTGTTCCTATAATCAAATAGTTTTTGGTCGGGTTTGTTTGCGTTTTCATTTTTAAAGTTGTTTCAAATTCACCAATGGTAGAAAGAATTGACAATGCACTGATGTAAATTGTTGTTGCTGCTGCTTCTTTCCTTCTGACGAAGAAAGATCATCGTTGCATTGTCTGGTGAAAAGAAAAATCTATTCAAACTTTTGCGAGGAGTTTGAAATGAATATCAGGCTAGGCTAGGGCGCAATTTCTTTTCCTGGTTTGGATTAGAGCACGGCCTCACCTCTAGAAAGCACTGCTGCTTTCATTGCTCCACACGGATCAGAAACAAGCTGAAATTTGGCAAGCCGTGCCTTCTTCAGGTGAAACTGAAGAATTGGCATTTGAGCCCTTGGTGCTCATGCGGTGTGAGAGCGGGCACTTGCTCAGCCCCAGAGGCTGTCCTTAAAACCAGGGGGCTGCAGAACCAGGAGGCTCGGCCGCCCGTGCAGCTGGCTGCAGATCACAAGCACAGCCTTCCCGAAAATCGGAGAATCCCAGAATCCCACGGGTTGGAAGAGACCTCGGAGGGCACTGAGTCCAGCCATTAGGCTGCCACTGCCAGGTCCAGCGCCGAAGCACATCCCAGAGTGCCACACCCACCCTTCTCCTGGACGTCTCCAGGGATGCTGGAGCCAGTGGGCACGGCAGTGACGGTGCAGACACATCTGCACGTGGCATGCTTTCATAGCTGGTCAAACTGCCCCAAGTGAGATTAACATGTTTGCTTAAATACTTATTTTATACTCTGTGTCATTTGCTTTCTGCTCCCCTAAACGGTGCTAAAGACAGGTGACCCTGCAGAGAGCTCACTGCTCCCAGAGCCAAACCCAAATGCAGATAATCCACAGCCCGGGAAACGATGGAGGCCGAGCTGGGCGACGGGGAAAAGCAGGACCAGAAGAGCTTTGCTCTCCCAGACACCTTTTCTTCCCTGTTTTTCCTGGGCTCACAGAGGAGCCAAGAGCTCCGCAGCCACAGCAGGGGAGCGCTGCCAAGACCGAGGAGCCTAGGGAAAGGGAAAGAGCAAGCACGCTGCTCTGGCAGAGGAGAAACAAAACCACTGGAGGAGAAGGTCTGGAAGACATCTTAGGTACCACCCCTCCCAACTACCCAAAACTCATCAGACCAGACTTAAAGCCCTAAGATTTACCATAAACAATAATGCTTAGAAACATACAAACAAACAAAACCCCTAAACCGATGCCTTCCAATGCATTTGACATCCTTTTGTTTAATCTTCCTCTCACTTCTCTAGGCTGCCCCCATGTCATATTTTCCAGTTTTTAACTGAAATTCCTTGTGGCAAAAAAATGTTTGCTTTTTTTTTTTTTTTTTTTTAATAAAGTAGAGGTAGAGATTCTTACACAGTCATATTATCTCATAACAGGGTTTTGCAGGACTTGTTACATATTGGAAGCTTTAGATAAAATTGCAGACACTGTGCTGAGAAGCTAATCTGTTTTGCCCCTGAAACAGAACTAAGTAAAGCAAAATAAAAATAAACTTACTCAGTTGGGAAAGCTCCTTGCTTCATAGTAATGTTTTTCCTTCTGTGTATGATGAAAGTCTAAATGCCCAATCATTAAAAATTAAAAAGATATGGATCCCTCAAATGTATCAATCTGATTCCTCATCTTTCTCAGCAGAGTTAGGGATGGAGGAAGAAAAAGACAAGGAGGGTGAGGTACATATGCCAAGGTGTTTTATACTCAAATGCTGCAGCTGCATTCCTGAGTGCCTCTGCCTGCCACAGGAGCCTCATTTGGAGGGGCCAAAAAGAAGGAACCTCCTGGTGCTGCACTGCCTATCTGCCCTCAAGTCATTGCCTGGCAGAAGAGAAAAGCTGTCTGTGCTCTCCCCGGTGAAATGGCTCTCCTTGGTTTCCCTCACTGGGACGGGAGCTCCCTGTCTGTCACGTTGTACTGGAAAAGTGGCAACTCACAGGGAGAAAAATGGTGCAATATGCAACCACTGTGTAGCATTAGCATGGTGCTGGACGCTCCCTAATTCCACAGAGTGCTGCTGGTGTGCTGATAAAAAGAATCTTATCGATTGCTTATAGGTATCCTATTGGAAAGAGAAGTAGTTCGAGCTCAGCCAGCTACAGAGGAAAAAAGTACAGGAGGCCAAAGAAGGATTTACAATTCTTTTCCACTTAAATGACATCATCTGTGAGGAAACATGCATTTTAACACAGCACTGTATAGGAGAACTTCGTGAGAGTAAAAAAAGCCTGATAGAAGATCCAGGCAGCAGAACCAAGAGATTTTGACCGTCATAAAAAGGATGGCAGCACCAGCTCACACGGACCACCCAACATGTCCCACCCCTAGCTGAATCCTACTGTCTCACAATACTCACAATCTTTTATTTATTGTTTGCTTTAGATATTATTTGCATTGCAGTATCCCCAGCAAGGCCTCCAGGAAACCCCATAGGAGTATTTTCATGTTTGGTTGATTAGTTTTGCATCTGCATAAAAATATTTGCCGTGCTGCCTGAAATCTTGACTTCAGCATGGAAACACACAAAAGACAGGAAATAAATCTGATATTTCTGCTTTCCAACTCCAAGTGGATAATTTTTTTTTCAAATTATTAACTTGTAGCAATGAAAGATGAAGTTAGTAATACAAAGAATGTCTTAAAATTTCATTCAGAGCGTCAGATTTCTGACAGCCCTTCTGAGCTGTGCTGAAGCCCCAGGTAACTGCAGACCTGGTGAGCAGAGAGCACAGGCCCCTGAGCCAACAACACCCCTTCCAAATCTTAATTGCTCTATCTATCGTGGAGTACCTGCCTCTGAAAATCACCTATGATGGTACCTGCTGTGCATGGCTGTGGCTTCACCATGAGGGCAAGATGAAGCTCATTCTGTGGGTATCACTAGAAAAAATAAATATGTGCATATGCATCTCCAGAAGAAAGCAAACTTGACAGAAGCATCAAGTTTGCAGTGTTGTGTTTTCTAAACAGGAAATATTGTAAGGAGACACATTGTCCCTACATAATGCACTTTGGCACAATCACAGTTCATTCTTCTGTAAATAATTTGGGATAGCATTAGGAAAAATTGCAAATGTGCCACTTAATTGTATTAAGAAAACAGCTGATGCAATAGTAACTATGGCAAAAAATGGGATGGTAAATGGGCTGGGGTTTTACCAAATTTCTCCTTGGGCCTTTCTGAGGGATGTTTGCTTTTTTTTATTGAAGCCATGCTCTCAGGTTGAAGGACACTTTACATCCTACAGCAAGAAAGGTAGATACAACTAAGTCAGCCAAGCAATCTGGCTTTATTAATTCCTGTGGGGGAATCTGAAAGATGAATTTCTAAATGTTGATTATTGTGGACCTGGAACGCCAACACTGGATGCAGAAATGTGTCAAACATGGACGAAAGGATGGAATCGACCAACTTTTACCAACCATTTGTTTGGTGAGCTTGAGCTCACAGGCATGACTTTATTCTCAACGTATTGAAAAAACCCACAAGCCATGCAGTGGGAAAACATGAGCGGCACACTTGGGATCTGCCAAGTAGAATATAGCTGGAAAAGAATTTGGTCCTAAGTCCCAAAGTATAGCAGATCTGTGCCCTGATTAGCTTGCATTCAGCCAAACCTCCTTCTGTGCCCTGTGCTTAGATTAGGTTGTGCACACAACCTATTTTCTATTTATGCAACATCTGCTCTGCTTTGAGATTGTGAGCAAGAACATTTCCAGGCTCCAAAGCAGGATGAGATTACAGACTGGCAAACCGAGCTGGATAAAACAAGGCCAAAGCCACAAAGATTTAGGTTCAACTCAGATTATTTAAGATTCCAAAAATGTCTCGATTTCACATTAACATAAGTGATTTCCCATATTTATACCTCCTTCCAGTTTTGAGAAGGAAGAGAAACAGAGTGCTTAATTAGTAGAAGTTCATCTAGTGCTGTTCTTTCACATGACCAGAGTGACAAATCTTGTGGCTATCATGTGTAGTGCCATAATTAAGCCTTCAGCCCTGATTATTCAGACCTTGGAGAGTCATCTCAGCCCTGTCATCCAGACACGGTGATGTTCTCCTGCCCTGGAAGGATGAGGGGAGTGCAGGAGGAAGGGAGACCTCCAAGCACAAACTATGCCAGCACGAGAAATGCTCATCTTGTGGGAACAGTGCAGGCACTGAGAGGGGAAAAAGGTGCAGTGCTGCTGGAACAGGGGGGATGGCAGGTATACCACAGGCCCCCTGTGGATGGCCAGGTCAAAATAAGAAGTGGGGTTTTGTTTTTTGTTATGGCTTTTTTGTTGTTTTGGGTTTTTTTAAAATTTGTTTTGGTTCTTTTTTTGTTTGGGTTTTTTTTGTTTGGGTTTTTTTTGTTTATTTTTTTTTTCTGAGAAGCAACCAGCAAAGTTTCTGTGAATATCTGCAGTGAAATGAGCAGGGGCTCCTGTGAAAACCATCTCCGTGGGCAGCAAGGCCAGGATTTGGTCTTGCAGCAGCAACAGCCACCATGCATGGAAGATCTGTGTAGTCTGCTTTAATAGCAACAGGCAGAAGGTTCAACATCTGACCAAGAGACAGCCCGGGGTCCTAACGGGACCACAGAGCTGCTCTTACCTTCCTGCTGGACTTGGCTTTCCCGACTGGAACAGCCACTGGCAAAGCACACCTGAGCAGAGGTGCTGCTGCTGAAGTTTCACAGCCCCACGGACACTCCAGGAGCCCCTAAGCTCACAGAAATCCCCACCCCAGCTCACATTCACCAGCTGGTCAGAAAGATAAGCGCTGCACCAGCTTGGGCATCCAAAAACTTTCAGCTGAGTTCAGTGGAACGATAGTTCACCAGCAGCCTTTAAATAAATAAATAAATGCATAAATCCCTCTTTACTTGGCCATGATTGAGGGCTTCTTCCTCCCTCGGAGGAGGCTGCAGCACAAGGAATGCCATTCAGCTAGTAGGAACTGGCTGCATCAAAAAGCAGCCAGGATTTCTTCCTCTCCCCATTCTTCCCCTCCCCAACACAATAGACCTGAAAACAAAAGGCAGATTATTAGGTTTAAGTATGTAACCCATTCTCCACATACCCTTTCCTCCCTCCTCCCACCCCTTCTCCAGCACATCTGGTAACCATGTGTGGCAAGTGCTAATGAAGACTTTCCTGAGTGAGCTACAATTAGTTCCGACTGCCGTACGCCTCTCTCGGCCGTACTGAGGATAAATACCAAAACAAAACAAATATCTTCCCTTCACTGTTCCTGAAACCTCCTCTTGCCCCTGGGATTCCCCTTCCTCATTTGCTGCTGAAATGAGAACAAAAAAAAAAAAGAAAAAAAAATTGTAAGCAAATACTTTGAGGTGGTCTTCTGCCTGATTTCTTTTCTCTTTTTACATCAGCATTTTATTCATTTTGATTGAACACGACAGGCAGGCAACAGTGTTTCTATGATCCTGTCTACAATAGAGAATTGTTAAACAGATGTCCATTTTTTTTCCCCCTCCTAGCCTGGCAGTATTATACACATAGCAGTTTTATCTGCTTGAGCAGATCAAATTTGTGTGTGTGAGTGTGTGTGTTGCCATTTGGAGTGATTAGAATAAGCCGCACAGAGGCAAGATGTATTGTGCACAATTAAGCCCATCTCCAGACCGCACATTTCTGTTTACTCTTGCTCTCCTCTCCTTTCCCCAATCAAGCTACTAATAGAGCTGTTTCAAGTTTCAACAAGAGCACATGAGCTGCTGGTCTCCGCGTGGAACAGAATGCCAACCCCGGCCTCTCGCGGATCCAAGCACCAGCCCCCCTCTGTCCTCCTTGACGCTTCTCTGAACCTGCCAGGGCCCTCACCTCCAAAATTCCCAGCGATGCCCCCCAGCAGACACTCACTGCAGGGTGAAATCTCTGCCTGAGACTTTGCATATTCTCTGTCGTTTGGCTGCCTCATGCGATCGCCACTGACCAGCCCCTGCTTGAAGTATGTTCCCACTAAACAAACAATCCGGATAATTGCTGTGGAAGTGATGATATCTGCATACATCATATTTCAATTATACCGTATTCACTCACAAAATAATTTTTTTTTAAAAAATGGCTGTGACCCTCCCATGCCTTTTGAATAGCACTGTATATTGAAATGCAAAAAAACCCCCTAACTTCTAAAAGCAGAACAAAAGCGAAACTGATGCTTAAAAAGGAGTTATTCCCCTAAAATACACATGTTTCTACTTGCCAAATGATTTCTCAGAGAAGATGATAGGCTGGAGTAATGCAGGGAGGGGGGAACAAAAGCGGTTTTAATCATGGTTCGGATTAAGGAGTTGTATAACAATTGCTCTCCTTCCAGGCACATATACTGTACAGGCTCACTGTAAATGATCAGCATTAAAAGAAACAAAGTGCACCGTGACGCATTTAACATAAAGACAGCTGCATATACATTAACACTTGATTAATCAAGTGGAAGATAACACTGGTTATCTTTCTCCCTCGTGATACCAGGAAATAGCACTTACACACACAGGACTGACAGCCGAAGCCAGGCTTCTCCCCTGCCCCAATGTAAAGGACAAAAAACCCACTGCAGGGAGAAGGAAAAAAAAAAAAAAAAACCAACCCACGAGACTTTTTAATTTGAGGGCCTCTTTTGGGACAAAAAATATTGCTTCATCTCCACGTAGTCTTGCTTTTCTCCGCACCAAGCAGGCAATAGAGCAAAGCTGTGGCACTTCTAGCAATATTTTTTTCTATAAAACATAAATTTTACACTTTGAAAAAAGGCTAATTTTATTGGTAATGAATACCAGTAATAACTTAATGAGTCACTGCAGTGCACACTTTAAGGAGGAGCCGGTGCTAATGCGTGAATAATTATTGACACAATTAAGTGCCCAACACTGGGCCTGTTAAACTGCTTCTGGCACGTGAGGACTCCTTAATGGCTCCATGGCATCCTACAATGACCCCAGAAGGTTTTAAAGCACCGAGAGCTCCCTTTTGCTACCGCAAGGGATCCTTGGATCTCCAACCCGTTCCCCGCCAGATAATGCTGAATTGGCAGGGATTTACATCCTGTGTGGTGCTTTGCCTGCTGCCAGGCTGAATAATTGCCTATTTGCCGATTTTGTAAACAGTAAGCTCACCCTCTGACCTGCCAGGGGAGAGACTGCCTGGTCCATAACCCAGCTGGGGGCTTCCTCCTTCCTGACAGTGGCTCTGCGAGCCACGGCTGCTGCTGCAAACCCCCTTTCTCCAGAGCAGCGAGATGCCAGCCGCACACCAGCCGCGGAATCCTCAGAGGGTGTGTGGGGCTGCGTGGGGATTAATCTCCAACTCACCCACAAAAGCTTTCTTGAAATGGGGAAAAAAAAAGTCGGCACGAAAGAGCCCCGGGGTGAGACACCTCCAAGACACCACCCCGAGATGGTGCCAAGCTGGAGATGCCCCAAAGCCCCGGCCCCGCCGCGCTCATCTGCGGCGAGCGCGGCAGGATAGCCGGGGACGGCCGCAGGTTTCAGGCCGAGCTGTTTGCGGGGCAGCGCTCCCTCCGAGAAAGCCCCACAAGAGTCAGCTCTGGCAAGCAGCTCTGGAGCGTGTTTCACAAGGAGGAACTGTCTGCGGGTCGGGCTGGCCGGCCAAGACGCCTCATCAGCGAGCGGGAGCCGCGCAAGCGCTCTCACAAACACTGACCCTTTCTGCTGGGACCCTGAACTCCCTCTGACCTCCCCCCTGCTCCTCCAGCACGCGTGGAGGTCCGTGAGGTAGATGAACAAGCAGACGGGCTAGACAAAATACTTTATCTTAAAATCTGCAGGGCCTGAGCGCTGCACCTACGGAGCTGTCACTGGGGGCTCCCCTGGCCAGCGTTAATTAAATGGCTTTGGACCGTCTCATCGGCGCCGCTCAAACGCGGATGCTGCCGTCTTTGTAGGGTGCTGTAGGCATAATATATCCATTTTGAAAGCATGCGCCGTGCTGGACGCAACAAAAAAGAGCAGGAAAACAGGGCTGGCCTGAAAAATATGTCCCGAATTAGGAACTACCAAAGACAGTCTAGCACTTCTCTCGCAAGAGAAGGCTTGGAAGGGAGATGGCGCTTCAAAAGCTAAGTAGCTTCATTAATTTCCTTTTATTAGCTAATGGCAGAGGATAAACCCCAGCCCTGGCACCTGACAGACACCACAGGCCACCACCCAGCTTCCCGAGAGCTGGAGGAAAGCCACGGGTTGCCCGTGTCCCATGTGATGACACATTCCCACTGAGGCAGCTCTACCAGACGCTGCCCAACAACCCCAGGCCTTTTCTGCAACACCGGGAGCGGGCGTGAGCTGAGACAAGATTGGCATCACCCATGATGAGCTGAGGGGCTGTCATTTTTCTCCCCCTGACTTCTGAGCAGAGAGAGGAGCAGGGAGGTCTCTTTCCCCACCGGCTGCCCCCCAGTAAGTCACAGGACCTGCCTGAACGAGCAGCGAGGGTTTCGCTCGCGCTGTGTCCTGCCAGCTCAATGGTACCACACTTCATAAATGGCTCTTGACCTCTTGCCCTCACTTGCAGCAGAAGACACTGCTCTTTGTTTCTGCAGCCCTGCAAAGCCAGGCAGGGTTGGTGTAGCTGCACTGGAGCAGGATTTCAGGGCTGAATGTCCAGCGCTGCTGACACCCAGCCCTCGGAAACTCCCCAGCTGCCCTTTCTTCTCTGTAATAAACCAAACCTGCAACAAAATATTGCCACATCCCATGTATATTGACACAACTGGGACTTCAACCCCCACTTGGCTTTGTGTTTTTCAAATGGCTTTGTTTATCTTAAGATAAAGCACACGCTCTGGCCTGATACCGGGGCCAGCCACGCAGGGGAAGGGAGCCAGGGCATGCACTGGGCACTGGGGCACCTGAGGACGGGACCCCTCCCGGAGTGCTGACCTGTGGCAGGAGCCAGAGAAGAACCCTGAGACACTTGCAGAATCAGTCCCCTTTAAAAAGGAAAGAGATGATGAATTTTTTATGACTCGCAGCGCGAAACGTTATGTTTTGGAGTCAGCTGGCGTGAAAACTGCAGGGAAAAGGAATCAAACTTTAGACTGCTGGTCATAGGTTTTTATAACATGGAAAAGAAAAAAAACCAGACATTGTGTTTGCATTCTATTTCTGGGCCTTTTAAGCTGTAACAGCATGAGTGGTATTTGCATCAGGAGTTACCATATATCATTGCAAGCAACATATGCATAGATGGAAAAAAGATGACGGCAGCAGCAGGTTCAGTGAAATCTCAGGATCTCTCTGTGATAGGGACCTGCTAAAGGTTTGGTTTTATTTAGCGTAGCTTAAAATGTCATTGGCATATGTGTTTCTCAATTAACACCAATTTAATACACTCCAGAAGTGTTCTATTCTGAGCGCAGGCTTCAGAGTTTACAAAGGATCTAACCTGACATTTTAGCACAGGATATCCAGTCCCATTTACAATCAGGAAAGCACACTATGAAGGCTAGATTTTTTTCCCTTCCACATTGTGTAATGATGCCTCTAATGATAAATACAAAAGTCAGAAAATCCTAGCAAACAGTGCTGTACTATGGAAATTATGAGTCCCTCCATCCTCTGTGAGTCACTCATATCCCCCAGTTGAAATGGTGCCTTGCAGCAAATGCAGAGTTTCAGCAAGTGCATGGCTGATTTTCTTTCTTTGTGCCTTAAGCGTGCTGTATATTTTCCTCAACTGCAGGATCACCAACAGAAGAAGTGACAAATATATTAAAAAAACCCACAAAAGCAGACCCCAAACTCAATGAGAAGTAGCCAACAACCCTGAAAACCCTGGGCCTTATGACAGAAATTTGAGGAGGGAAGGATTCACTGCTGATGACTTCCTAAATGATAAATACAGATGTCCAAGAGAATCCCAGAAACCAACCACTGAAAGGTTGAAGGATTATTTATTAAACAAAAGAATGAATTAAGAATAGGCAAGTATCATTTCATATGAACTTTACACAGACTATATGAATGTCTGCAGTCTATTTAAAAAGAGCACCCGGCATTATTAATATTGATTTTGGAATATACAATTCATTAGATGCAATGGGCCAAATTCATCCCCGATGAAACCAGTAGCTTCAGAGAAGCTCCACGAGACTGAAATACCTGTTTTCAGATCTAGTTAACTGTTTATTCTGAAATCAGTGGCAACAGCAACACCAGGGGAAAAGCATTCAAAAAAACATTGGGAGAAAAAGGGTAAAATCAAGGGGTTTAAGGTTAGGAAGTACCAGATTTCAACTTGCCCATTAATTCTGTCCCGTTGTGTGCCCGTTGCCTGCAGCGAAGAAGGAAAACCAGCCCAGGTTTTTGCAGTTCAAAAGTGTATCACAGGGCATTCACACAAGAGGGCAGGAGTGTGATTGGAGGGACAACCTGAATTCGGTCTTAATTGTCAATGTTTGGCTTTGCAATTCGCAGGAACCTTCCTCCTTTTCAAGAGGGGGTAAAAAGAAAAGATAAAAGCTAAATATATTACCTACAGCTGCTGAAGCTTCCCCACAGCACACCTCCCTGGCAAGGCTTATCCTCTGCGCAGCTCTCGGAGCTTGGGGGCAGAGCTGGAGTCTGCAGAAGAAGAGGCACGGGCTGGGCTCCAGCCAGGCCACCTCACCAGTTTGTCCCATTTCCCAGCTACACCACTGGAGAGACTCCAGCTGGTGCCAGAGTGGGCAGGCAGGAAAGAGAAATGGGCTGCACGGGGAGGAGATGGGGCGAGGAGGGCTCAGCCCCTGCTCCAGCAGCTCCGGGAGTGCTGAGCTCTGCCCTGCGGCAGGGCTGGAGAGCTTTGGTCCAGCTGGGCTCAGCTCCTCTGACAGCCCTGCTTGGCTGCTGCTCTGACACCCAGAGTCACCCACAGCCTAGGAAACGACCATGGAAGTGAAACAGAGACTTTCAGAGGCTTGTGTCAGCACCGGGTTTGGACAGAGCCTCACGGCAGGACAAAGTTCTGCTGGGATTTCACAGCATCACAAAGTTCTACTGCTAAAACTTGGAATTTTTTTCAATAGCAGGTTTTAAAGCAAGCTCCAGGCAGAGCAAACATTAAAGTTTTTTTTGTCCAACAGGATCATTTAAAATTAACTGAAGCAACCTAAAGGCATCAGACTTCTACTGCCTCTTGCAATAAATAATTTGGAATAATCTTTCCTTGTAACAACATTCTCACCTACACACTGTCTAGAGCATGTGTGTTTGTATATACCCATATATATATATAAACACATCCTCAAATACAAACAGTTGGAAAGGCTTCATCCTGAGCATGACTTGCCAGGAAATCTGGAGAATTCTGATATATGATGAGTTAAAAATATTAACAGATGTGCACAGTCAAAGTGAGAATTTAATCCTGAATTTGATCAGGAATACATGTTGAACTCTGCTAGAGAGAGCTCTGAAACTCCATAACATCATGCAAGATGTTATTTGTTAAATCACAGGAAACCTTGTGCTTCAGGTTCTTCAATTCCTGGTTCCAGTGCGAGCCTAGAGCTGCTCCTGCTGCTTTGGAGCCCTGAAAACTGAACACAAGAGCCAGGACTCCCTCAGCAGGAATTCACATCGCCCACCTTCAGGGGTCTGGCTGCTGCTGGAGCCCAGGGAGCTCCTGGTGAGGCTGCTCTGAAGCCCCTGGATGAGCCTTCCTGTAATCAATGTCCATTGATTACACAGATGGCTTTGCCTCCCAATTTAGACGCCTGATTTCGATGAGGCTCCAGGGTGTTATGATTTTATCCTCCAACCTTACTGTAGCACACATGCTAGTCACTACGAGATAACTCAATCCCAAACGAGTGGGGCCTGAGCTAAATTCAGGTTTTTGCTAAAAATGAGCCCACATGCAGATTTAGATGCCCTCAAGCTCTAAGAACCAAAGATCTTCTAGGTGGAAGTTTCTCTGACCTAGCTATAGCTTTGCCTGGAACTGTGGATTATTTATAGCTTTATAAGCAATAAAAAACCCTGTCAAAAGGTTCCTTATTTATTTCATTCCAATTATATGGTAATTTTTATGTCCCTTTTTTCCAGCCTTCAGTTATCACTACTGAAGCATTTTTATGTTATACTTCATAAACAGCAGAGCACTTACAGAAGTACAGATGCCTTGTCTGGAATTTGCATATCATTCCCCATTAAAGTGTTACCTCCCTTCCTTTTCCTCTCCCAGCTTATAACACGAAGCAGTGGGAAGTGAGCAGACAAAGTCCTGCTAAAGCTGAAAAGAAAATTCTACCTACACAGAATCACAGAATCATTTAGGCTGGAAAAGACCTCTGAGATCATCTGCTCCAACTTTTGCCTGATGATTGTCTCCTCAGGTAGATCAGAGCACCGAGTGCTCCACCTCCAGGGATGGGGACTCCATCACCTCCCTGGGCAGCCTGTTTCAGAGATTAACAGCCCTTCTGTGAAGAACTTTATCCTGGTGCCCAGCCTGCCCCTGCCTGGGCACGGCTCGAGGCCGTTTCCCTGGGGCTGTCGCTGCTCCCTCCTGCCGGGGCACTGTGGAGAGGGATGGGCNTCCCTGGGGCTGTCGCTGCTCCCTGGAGCAGAGCCCAGCCCAGCTGGCTGCTCCCTCCTGCCGGGGTGCTGTGGAGAGGCATGGGGTCCCCCTGAGCCTCCTCTTCTCCAGCTTCAACACCCCCAGCTCCTCAGCTGCTCCTCACTTGTGCTCCAGACCCTGCCCAAGCCGTTTCCTTCTCTGGATGCTCTCCAGTCCCTCAATGTCTTTCCCTGGACCTGCTGAGCATGTTATTTTTGACACAGGTATCCCACTGAGCCAGGCAGAGGGCATGCCTGCGTGCAACTTCTCCATCTGTGCTGGATGTACAGCACCTGAAAGGGTTAAGAGAGAGGGGAGAGCTTGCAGAAGGACCTAGAAACAAGGATAAACAAGGATACCTGCAGGGTGTGCTCAGTTTTGAAGATATGTTGTTCTGGTTGAGTGTATTGCTATTTGATATCCTGCTAGACAACTCTGCGGCCGCAGTTGTGTCAGATGAGTTCAGCTTTCTGTCAGGAGCTTCATTCCAGGCAGGATCAGACCCTGTGTGCACAGGGCAGCCTGCAGGACAGGCTGGGCTAGGGCTGTGCTGAGCACCAGCCCTGCTGCCTCACCCTGCCCAGGGGAGGGGACAGCTCCAGCCCCAGCGGTGTGATCTGTGGGGCACACAGCCCGTGGGACACACTCACAGCCCGTGGGACACACTCACAGCCCGTGGGACACCATCACAGCCCGTGGGACAACGTCNGGGGAGGGGACAGCTCCAGCCCCAGCGGTGTGATCTGTGGGGCACACAGCCCGTGGGACACACTCACAGCCCGTGGGACACACTCACAGCCCGTGGGACACACTCACAGCTCATGGGACACACTCACAGCTTGTGGGACACACTCACAGCCCGTGGAACACAGTCACAGCTCCTCTGGACACACTCACAGCCCGTGGGACACACTCACAGCTCGTGGGACACACTCACAGCTCCACAGGACACACTCACAGCTCCAGAGGACCACTCACAGCTCCATGGGACACACTCACAGCCCCACGGGACACATTCACAACTCCTCTGGACACACTCACAGCCCCACAGGACACACAGCCCCACGGGACACACTCACAGCTCCTCTGGACACACTCACAGCTCCACAGGACACACTCACAGCTCCATCCCCAGCACCCTGTGCTCCGTGGGACACACTCAGCCCCTCCACAGAGAGCACTGAGACTCATCTGCTACTCACTCTTGCACTGCTTGTCCTTATTTCTAGCTAAGCTACTGCTGCTCCAAGCAGCCCCTTCCTTTTCCTTCCTTTTGCACTTTTGCATCCTTTCATGCTGCCTTCTGGGAGTTAATTGGGTTTTGTTTTTTTACTCAGATGACAGGAGACAATATGCTCTCCTCAGGACAATAACTAACTACCCTCCCAGTCTTCTCTCCAGCTATTTGACATATTTTCTAAAAATGGACAAATTCTCATGGAGTGTCTCACAAATCTCCCCCCCTCAGTACTGAATTCATCCAAATATGTTTCATGATGCAAAGTGTTGCCTCTTCAGTATGTTTTCAAAACCCATTTCAAACTCTCAGCACTTAAAGCTGAGGTGCTCAGATATTATCTTTGTCCATAATAAAACTGCCTGCTCTTTGCTTCCTGCCTCTTCATCCCCAAGGACTTTCTTTTTGCACATTCTAAAGTAACTGCATCTTCTTAATGGCCTCCTGTGAAGAACTTTATACAAAGCATTTCAGCACTTAAATAAATCATATCCCCAGTTGTTCCCTGACCACTATTTTACAAACCCTTCCTATGAAGGAGGAAAAACAATCTAATTAGTTAATCTTTGCACAGTACTTTGAAGAAGAAAGTGCTGTCTCTGTTTGAACATTCTTACACCACCTGGTGCGCTGCTTTTGGTTCAGCCTTCAAAACAGACCAGGATCCAGCACCAGCCCCCGCCAGGAACCATCCCAAAGAGCCCTCGCTTTCTGCCTCCTTGGGATGCTCCTCTGCCACACACATATCAGTACCCAGAAAGAAAACAAAATGTCCTTCAAACCCTAACTGTGGAGCTTGCCTGTGTACCTTTTTCTGTAAATAAACACACGCTCCAAACTCTCCCTGGTCTGGGGAGCGATCAGGAGCCCTTTACCCACGTGCTCATTCATATTCCCTTCGCCAGCCGTGCTGGATGAGTGTCTGGCTGTTGGGATGAAGGTGTCGCAGCACACCATTGTGAGGTTTTCGTGGCTCTGCGAACCAGCAAGAGAGTTACAAAGAACAATAAAGTACAACAAACCGAGCCACAGCCCCTAATCAGCGCGTCTCCTGTGGCCTGGAAGAGAGCTTGGTGAAGAAGCAAAGCCAGCGACAGATCAGCTCTCTCTAATTTGCACCACAAGGTATCAATTAAATAAATTAATCGAGGAACAATTAGTATCTTGTACAGTAGCAGGAAATTCAGGCCCCGCTTGCGCAGCCCTTCGCCTGGGTTTGAAAGCTGGCTAGACCCCACGTCATGAGGTTTTTATTGCTGAGGAGCTGGTGCTGCTTCGCTTTCATCCAACGCCTTGGCTTTTTGTTTTCTGTTTTCAAGCGAGGGCTTGCGGTTGTTTCTAACCCATATGTCTCTGGTTTTGAGCCGCGTGGTTTGCCCCCTCTGTCTCTCATCATTGCTTTTGGCCCAGTTTCTTGACAGGAAATGCGAGATTTATTTTGTCTGGCCTGAACTGCATTGTTCCTTCCTGACTACTGGTGTTACTTCACTGCAAATAACACGGCTTTGTGCTCGGTGCCTGCGCAGGGTCAGAGCCCGAGGGCTGCGGGCGCGTTCAGGAGCAATGCTGAGAGAAGGGAATGGGGCTTCAGGGCAGGAAAAGAGGCTGGGAGGCAGAGGGAGAAAAAGGTAAGAAATTTAGACTCGATCTTGAAAGTTTTGGTTTGGAGGAGATCCCCTTCAGGCAGCGATAGGCTGAACTGCTGCTGCAGAATAACCCTTGGATATAGATTCAAGCCAAGCTACTAATGCTAACGTTATCATATGAAGCAGGGGACTGCCAGGTCGTTTTTACCACAAATATAAGGAGAAGAAAAGTTACTGAAATTGATATAAGTCATTTAAAATATGTTGCTGAAGGTTTTCGGTCTCTGGTCGCTCAGCAGAGCGAGCAGCACCGGCGCGTGGAATGAATCTGTGGCTCAGAGCAAAGCAAGCTGAATGCAAACAAACATACAAATGCTGAAAACCAAACATCAGTTCTTAAATTAATTCTGTTTGAGCTCCTCTGGTGCTTGTAGAAGGATTTGTAAGTCTTTGCCTGGTATCATGAAGTACACAATAAATGAACTCGCGGAAGCTGGGGCAGGAGCTGGCACTGTGCTGGCATTGCTGCCCTGCTGAAACCTGGGCCACTGCAGCCTAAACCAAGAGCAGAGCAGCCTTGCAATAAAACAGTCAGTTTTATTATGGACAAAAAACAATATCTGAGCACCTCAGCAAAAAGTTGCCAAACTGCTTTTTGGCTCATCAGAGGGCTAAGATCCCCCAACTCTCCCTATTTACCTGATCTGAAATGAAACCAAAGCACCAAACAAAGCTAATTCTCCAGGCAGCAGAGACACATACCTTGCCAGCATCCCTGCCTCCAGTGGGAAATGCAGCTCTAGCCTGCCCACACACTTGCTGTTATCCTTGAAACTGGACCGAAGGAAGTTGTTCACAGCTTCAGATAAGCACAGGGGTATTGGGCACTTTTGTCTAGAACACATCCAAATGCAGAATAAGTACCTTTTCCCCACTGAATTCTTCGCCTTAGGCTGATCTCAAATTTTGTTTTGTAGGATACTTTTGACAAAGTCATCCCCACAGCACTTATAGCTGTGATGGTTCAGGAAGAACTCAAAATGCCTGCTGGAAGCCTGCAGTCACAAAGTAGCTACTAACCAGCAAGTCTACAGGGCTTCCAGTGTCTTTGGATAACTCTGCAAGTTCTGATGCTTTTGTGACTTTTGTCTGACACCAGCGAAAACAAATTGTTCAGGAGCCTGGGAGAAGAGAAGAACGGCTTTTCAAACAACCTGAACAGGCACTGCCAGCACTGAAAGCCAAAAAGCAGCCCAGGCCCACTCATGGTATCCCTTTGCTACCTCAAACACTGAATCACAATAGTGGATCAGTGCCCCATGGCTGCACTGGGCAGCTCTATGTGGTACAGAAGGCCAGGGCTCTGTCCTGTGATGCTCTGACCTGCACAGGAAAGATCTTGAGCCATGGGCCAGAATTCTGCTCCCCAACTATCACAGCTCACTCCCATTCATGGTCAGCCAGCTCCTTCTCCCCAGGGAAAACGTGGTTTTCTGCACCCTGAGCTTGAGGAGGTGTCTCGGGAGATGGGTCCTGCTCTTTATTCCAGAAACACAAGTGTGCACACTGGTTCAAACAACTCAGTTACTTGTCAAGGCTTGACAAGGTTCTAATGTGGCTCACAGGGAGCGTGGGACCAAGTGGCTCCAAACAGGGGGGAGCAGGGCCTCCCTCTTCAGCAGGAGGCTGTTGCACTGGCTCAGCTGAGCCTTGTGGGAAGGGCAGAGATTGTCCTTTGCCATTTGGGGGACAAGTTTCTGGCGGAGGCATTGCTTCACTGCAATGAAGCACGACACTAGCAGCAATCTGCATGCTGAAGTTCCTACCTCCTTTATGCCACTACCTCAAATTATCCTCCTGAAACTGGGAGTTTCTCAGTGTACTGGCTTAAAAAACCATGGTCAAGATTTATGGTCCAGTTCTTCTCCTTTTTTGCTGAGGTCTAAAGACTCAAAAGTTTATCAAATTAAGAATGGCCATTTAATAAAAAAATCTATTTTAAATTGAATTTAAATTGGCAAGAGCTTTTCAGCAGGATGGTGAGGCAAACACGCCCAAAGACAACTTCCCAAAGTTCATCCCCATACTTTTCAAGGGAGAAGGCTAAAACCCGTGGGTCACCTTCACCCTTCCCAGCCTACTTATTTCATTGCAATTAGGTTCAAATACTGTTTAGCATTCCACGATTGCCCTACTTTACAGTCCCTGCATTTTCTTAGCTTAAAAAATAGCGATGTTGCAACACTGTAGTGTTTCTGTTGTGATTGTCATGATGGAAGCAGAGCCAATGCAATTTGCCCATGTTTTACTCACCGCCATCTGGCAGGGATATGGTGACATGCTAATCTTCACAGGACTCTTGTTTTTCAACTATCTGCTGGACAACTAAGGAGATCACCAGGCTGCTGGGATGAGTGCCAGATGGGAGGCAGGTATGTTTATGAGTTTAAGATTCTTATTTTCTTTCAGTGCTTTCACATGCTGTTCATGGAGTGGCAGGAAAAGTGAAAAGGGGGAGGAGGGAATGAGTCAGTGACTAGACTACAACTGTTCAAAATCACACTGAAGTTCTGCAAAAGGTGGCTGCTCACAGTCCACCTCTTACCTGCTGTTTGCTCCCTTGGCCTTGAGGCCTCGATGGGTTTTTTGGAAGTCCTTCCCAGTGCTTTGCCCACTGTTCCCAGTCCGACAGGCAAGCACATGTCTGAGTGCACACACAGTGCTCAATAAAATGGCCACATTTTCCTCTCTTCCTCATTTTGTAGCTCTGGTGAGCTCTGGGGTGATGGAAGGACAGTCATATGGTGCCTCACTGGTAATTGCAGGCAGCTGACATGGTGTTAGCACAGCAGCTGAGTCTTGCAGAGGAAGCAGAATTATGGCAGCTTTGTACCAAGAATGAGAGAAAAGCCTTTGTTCATCTTCCTGAACTTCAGGGCTGCTCAAATGGCAAATATTGCTGTAGCAAGAGGGAGACTGGGTCTTCCTGCTGATGGATGCCAAAGTAACCCAAACGATACCGATCACACCAAAGCTATGTACATGCTTTGAATTTTATGTGAAAATCCCAAGAAGAAAAGCCCATCAAGTTGTGAACTGTGAGAGGACAACTGCAGACAGTGGATGAAGCAGTCAGTAGATGACTGCTCCTCAAGTGATCCAGACAATGAGCCAACTTCGTCTGGAACATGCCCAGGTCTCAGCTGCGTGCTGCTTCCTCGGCTTCCCTCCTAGATCCGCATCCCTCAGCCTCTTTAGGAGGGGCCACAGCTCACTGCTGCAAGTCTCAGCAGGGAGGAGGGTGTGCAGCACCTTCCCCATTCTCTGGGGCTGGAGCCAGAGCCGGCTCCTGTCAGCATTTCGGAAGGAATCAGCAACTTCAGCAAATTCATTTAACAAATGCCTTACCCTGACTCACCTTCTTGCAGCGGGGCCAAAAAACAGAGTCTAGTTTTAGCCACTGCAGTGACTAACATTCAGAATGACTAACAAAGAATTACGGCTGAAAACACAAGCTGCTTTAGCTCCAACTAAACAGCCGTGGCTCACCAGCTAGGACTGAAGGATTCATGCTCAGCTCAAGTGCAGAGGAGTATCTGTGGCACACTCTCACCAACATGTGACATTAGCAGAGCTACGTGCAATAGATCCTTATTACAGCAGGCTTCTCAGAACAAAGATTTCTGATGAGGGGGCTGGTTTGGAAGAACCCTGCCTTGCATCAATTAAGCAAAACAAACAACTCCTCGCAAATTTCCTCCTAAACAAAACAAAAAACCAAAAACACCCCAAAAGACACCTCCCAAAAAGCCTCAAAACAAACAAACAAAAAGAGCAAAAACAAACAAACGAACAAGAATCCCTCACCTGTTGGAAATGAACCTGTGGTTACAGCCCAGGGTAAAGCACAGGACATGCACAAGTACCTTACCTTCCTCTCCCCGCTGCAGGTAAGACAATTACTACGAAAATGATCTGCTCCATTAGTAATTAAATATCTATAAATTCACACACTCACAGACAGTCTCTCTCTCAATAGGTCTTGGCATAAGGGTGCACACAGAATTTTGGCACCGAGCTGAGAGTGGAATAGGCGGCACAACCTAGACATGCCCAAGCCTTCTTGACACAGGAACAGCTTCTCTTCCCTATGCCAGTGGTTTGCTCAGTGCCAGCTCCGATGCACACCCCCTTCCAGGAATGGCTCTCATCCATGCTGGCAAACAAAACGATAGGGAAGAAAATATGAAATTACTCTTCAAAATGTAAGTGGAAGGATGAGCACGGCGCCAAGTGAGAACTATCCAAATGTGAGATCCCACACTGCTGCATGTCAGTTGGAAAGATGACACACATACAGAAAGTCAAGCAAACAGGTTCGGTCCACAAAGGGAAGCTAAAGGAGACCGTTGGCATTTTGCACAGTAAAGTGTTTAAATGGGCACTGCACAGATGATGGATAAAAACACTCCCTGTAGTCACCAGGAATGCAAGCTCCCTCTGTGGAAGCTGGCCAGCAAGCCCCTCTATTAAATACAGCGCGATGAGAAGGAAACAGGAAAGTGGCTGCCGACCTCTGAAGGCCAGCAGGTAATGCAAGCCAATTGATTATTCAGGTCTAATGAAGGGATCCAACACTTATTTTGGTCTACTCACAGGAGAATAAAGCGAGGGTTCAGGGTGAAGGAAAGTCGACTTTATTTAACAATCTGTGACTGATTATAAGGGAGCAGCAAGTTCCAGATGGGTGGGAGTGCTTACAAAAACCCCTCTATTTTCCTACAACTTACAATCAGTGCTTTTAGTTTCCACGTATTGTAGCGTTGCCACTTAACACGACATGCACAGGAGAACAAAGAAACATGAAACTAACTTTGCACCAAAATTTGGGGACTGAATAGGACATGCTTTCCCACTCAACAAAGGATGCAGTTCAGGCTTCTAATTTTAGCACCTTATTTAAGACAATATCTGATTTAGAATGTTCCTTGGTCGAGTCCTCGGCTCTGACCTAAGCCTAAGAAACTTTAATTCTGTTGAGTAAAATAAGCAGGCTTTTTGAGAGAGAAATCCTGCCTTATTCTATGCTGTAGAAAAATCACTATGCAGACAGTCTTTCTAAAATAGCATTCACTTCAGCCATTATTTATTTTCAACTATCTGTCTTTAAGAACTACTATAATTTTGAAATGAACAATTGTTTTTCTTTTTAAATTACTCTAATGCATGTCCTCATAACCACCTAGATGTATTATTGCTGGTGGGCAAATCACATGGAAGCATGGAAATCCCAACAGTTTTGAGAAATAATTAGTCCCCTTTCTGTTACAATTGCAAGTTGGAGAAGCTGTTCGTTTTGACATTCAGGAAAGGCATACTTTAACACTGTGATTCCTGTTCCGTGCCTTTGCCCACCCAGCACCTAATCCCCACTGTCTTGGCACAGCAGTGGAAAAGCAGCAGGATCATGAGTAATGGCAAAAGCCTGGGACTTAGCAGCCTTAATTGATTCACATTCCGTGAACAGCAGAAGAAAAGGTCTATGTTTGTCTCCTCGCAGAGCTCCTAAGTGAACCCTGCTAGACAGAGCGGGGCATTGGGCCCACCATGTGCCCCTGGCTCAGCAGAGCTGCGTGAGGCAGCACAGCCCGACTCCCAGCCACGAGGATTCCCCATGGCAGTGGCTGGAAAAGGGTTAAAATCCAATATTCCCATTCAGCCTGACCTACCTGGCTGTTTTGCAGCAGCCTGATAGGATCCTCGTGTCGCAGGATCCCTTTTTCACAGGGACAAATGGAGTCACCCCGTAAAGAGTAAGGCTCTGACAAAAGGTCAATTAATTTTAAATGGACACACACAGCCTCACTTCTACCTAAAACAAACAAAGCAGGGCAAGGCCTGCCTGCTCTGTGCTGCCACTCCACAAGAATTAAAAGCTCCCCATTCAGGACCTAATGGATGCAGAATGTATGTGTGAACTTTGATCAGAAATCAATACTATCACCTCACAACTCCAGGCAGGACAATATTCAGCCTCCCTGAGCTCTCCAATCCAAAACATCTATCACCTCATCTCTAAACTTTCAAGGAACAGCTGCAGTCTCCTCTTCTGGGAATCTATGGTTAGGTGAGAACAGCAGCAACAATAAAAAAAGCCCACAAAACCTTCTTAAAGAAAGTCATTCTTTTGCCTACTTAATTTTAAAACTTAAATCTGAATTAGTTTTCAACACAAAAAGATTGGGAATGGGTGTCTAAGAGGAGCGATTATAGGATTTGCTTTACTTTGGTCAACTCCTTGAAAATACTGAAGGCCAGACCAGACCCCATTAATTGGTGAGGGTCTGGGGATGGCAACACAAACACACAAGGATCAGAAGTCACGTAGGGAACATGACCCTAACTCCAATATGGGAAATGAACTTACTGCTAGGAGGTGTTTGCCCAGACCACGTTTGTAACAGCACTGTTGGGAAGGTGCAATGGAACCACCCCAATGGTGAGCAGCACATCCTTCAATACTCCAGGGTATCTTTCCTACAGGCTTCACTATGAGAGGCAAATGCTTTCATTAATATCAGCAATACTTTTTATAAAGGTCAAATAAAACTTGCTCAGAAGCTGAAGTTACCACTGGCTCCACGTTTCTTAGTTTGGGATGTTGAGGAAGTGTTTGCTCTGGTTTTCTTTTTGATTGAAAAAATAGCCCTCACTCAATCAAACTCTTCTACAAGAAAATTCAGGTTGTGCCAAGATGCTCTAAATGAATTAAATATTCTGGGGCAAGATCAATGTAATGCAAGTCATTTCAGTATATTTAAGATACCTGCAAGCAATGAAAGCAATTTTGCAGCAGTTAGAATAAAACTTATGAAGAACAGGGGAAGTATGGGTCAAAAAGAACAAAATAGTACCTTGGCTTCAAATAAATAAAAACTGTGGGAGTTACAAACTTCAGTGTACTTTCAGTTCCTAGAAAATCAGAAAAAAAATAGGCAAACCTTTTCTAAGCACTTGAGTAGTACCAAGGAGAAAAACAATACACACAGGGTTGATCAAATCAAATCAAATCAAATTGGGTTGATTTGTCAAGAAAGTATCTTACTAAATGAATCTTTCTGCTACTCAGAATTCTTTTCAGAGCACCAGGAGTAGCAGTGACCACGCTTGGCGTGTGGTTCACTTTTTGAAACTCTCTCACACTTCACACAAACAAGATCTTCAAGAGAAAGGATCTTGCTGGAACATGGGCTTGAAAGCAATACACAGTTACAAGGGAAACAAGGAGAGCATTACTAATGGCTCATTACTTAAATGGAAGAATGCACACTGCAGCTTTCCACAAGGATCTGTCCTAAATCAGATGCTACTCAGTATTTTTCCTTACAGCTCAGACGATGGAATAAAGAGCGTTCCTATGAAATCCACAGATAGCATCAAACTGGGAGAGACAGCAAGTGGGAAGGCAGAACTGGAATTCTAAATAACCTCGAAAATTGGAGGAGCAGCCTTAAAAGGATGCAATGGGGACACGAAGATGAAACTATAATTAGGCAGAACAGTTAACTGCATAAATGCAGGACTGGGAGCAACTGATCAGGGAGCACTTCCTTGGGGAAGTATCTGGGTGTTGCAGTCAATTGCAAGTCAACAACATGATGACATTGTGGAAGAGTTCCAGCACCATACCGGGATGACTCATGAAGGGACATGAAAAAAAAAAAAAGTCACTCAATTTCATCACTGGTAAGATCTCTGAGGGAACAATTTTGGGGCGCTTCTCTTGAAAAGAGTTGGTTTTTAATTTCCACTTGAAATTTAACCACTGCTGCATGTATGAACATCTTTTTTCTTATCCCTTAGCTTAAAATGTTCTTCCTTTTCTTGGTGTAGTAATACCAAATAAATAATCAAATACCTTTAAACACGCATAAATGGAGCTGTACAAAACCTTCTATGTGAATTGTACAGTGGCTTCCTGCCCTCTTTTGCTGGGAATGCCAAACCTGATACATCCTGCGCCCGATTTGCCTTTTTCTGTATTTTCACATTGAATATTCCAGTGTAACCCTGTGATCACCTCATGTCCAGGCCTTTCCCTCTCACTTTGAGGAAGGGAGGAGATGACAAAGTATAGCCAACACCATTAGTCCTTAGCCAAATGACCTTGTTGGTTGTGCTGCAAAGTTTTATCTGATTATAAATCCCCTTCAAAGTCATGTATTTTGGCACTACAGCATTGCAAACCTCCCCTAAAATGGCAGTGACTCTCACATTCCACGGTTGGTTTCTGTTTGAAGCACAACTGTAAGAACAATTAATGTTCTTTCTTTATTGTTCTTCTTTCCCCCTTTCACTTAGGTATATAAATGATGAAAATCTCACTGTGCAGAGCACAATTTGTTCTTGTGTGTTTGGTTTGTTGTTTTGTTTTTTCTATACAGAAGTCAACCAGATGAGGATCTGATTCATTAATTCCATAACTGTCATGACCCGAGCCTCTATCTGTTGAAAGACTGTTAGGTTGTTTGTTCCTTTTAACCCTTGTGATACATTAAGATTGATTGAACATTTTCAAAGCTGACACTGCAAGGGATTAAAAAAAAAAAAAAAAA
>VWZN01016954.1:237985-250647 GCA_013396955.1 Regulus satrapa | reverse complement strand
CACTTCAAATTGCAGTTCCCAATCAGGCAAAAGGCTTTGTCAAAGGTCAGCTCTATATGAGAATTCACAGTTTTAAACCATATTATTTTCTCTCTAAATAACATGCAAGGTACTATTCATGATCTACTATGCCAGTACTTTTCATAGTGCTATAAAACCTACTCTTTTCTACATAATGGACTCCTCAAATATATATTGGAACTGACAGAACGGTTCTAGGTTTGATGATAAAATTATAATGTGGAGTTTTATGGCCTGTTGTAAAGAGCAGATCAGGCAGGGAGGATACACAGCCCAGGTGATGGCTCTTTCTGGCCCTGCACTGATCCCTGCAGCTCCTCATATCCACTGACTAAAGCAAGGACAAAGGCATGGTCCCAAACAGATGAAACAAACAATATTTGAAACACCATCACAGTTATCACAATGTTCTGGATGTTTGTCTACTTCAAAATGAACGAGATCTATTGCTACTGGCCTTGCCATCAATATAAAATAACGTGAGTGAGGAGGGGTGGGATAAGGAAGGCTGGGGCTGGCTGGAGCATTAGAGATGCTTTTTTTTTTCCCACAGCCTCGTGATTCCTGCTCCGCCACGGTTTTCTTGAGACAAGGATTGCAGCCCTGGCTGCTGCAAAGCCCAAGGAGCAGTTCTCATCACAAGTTTCCTGAGGAGCCTCAGCAGACAGATGGAAACGATACACATGCGCAAGAGCGCGGCCGCACAATGGAGCCACTGTGTCAGGAATGTGGGAACTCCAGCATCCCTCCATCCCGAGCAGCTCTGATGCACTGGGCTCCAGCAGCCCCGAAGAACTGCTCCTGGGCTGCTGAGCCAGCCTTCTGTACATTAAAACTTCCTCGCTGGCGCTGCTGCTGCTGCCTCTTTGGCACGACACTTGGGAAGCACCAGTTAGAAAGAGAAATAAAAGGAGCTCACCAAAGCCACACAAAAATCAGAGCAATTCAGTTACTTGTGACCAGCAAAGCACAGGAAAAACTCTTTGCTTGGCTCCAGCATGAGCGGAGACAGGGCTTATGTCTTTTGCTGAGTCAGGATCTTAGCACTGAACATCACCTGAAGTCGCTGTGCTGCTCAACACTCTGGGCACATTCCTACCAAAAACCAGGGTCATCTCTTTGCTCCCACTATTGGCAGCAATGGGGCAGTCTCATCCCCACGCAGTGAGCAAGAGGCACGTTCCCATGTTCACACGGCACAGAGCTTTTTTTGGAGAGAAACCTGCGCAATTTGTTCCACACGCCCCCTAAAAGCAGCTGTTGCTCACATCTGTGCAGCCGTGAAGGGCGGAGGAGATCTCTTATCTCTTATTTCTTATTTCTTATCTGTCCCCAGAGCAGATCTGCAGCTTCCTCAGGAGGGGGAGCAGAGGGGCAGGTGCTGCCCTCCTCACTCGCCAGCAGCAGCTCCAGAAACGCCACGAAGCTGATCTGGGGGAGCTTCAGGCTGGACAGGAGAAGAAACCTTTCCATCCAGAGGGTGTTTGGGCTGGAACAGGCTCCCGCAGGGAAGTGGCCACAGCAGCAAGCCTGGCGGAGTACAAGAAGTGTTTGGCCAAGGCTCTCAGCCCTCTCAGCCCCCATGGAGCACCGGGGGCAGCTGGCAGCAGAGATTCCCCACCCCAGCACCAACACTGCACAGAGTTACTGACAACTGCACACGCAGCAACCTTTTCCCATCGTGTTCAATGTGTTTAAAACACATGTACCTCAGTTATTTTTGAGGATGAAAAATTTCTCCTGGGGCTGGTAGGGAGATTTTTTTTTTTTCCGTGCTCACAAGTGTTGCCATGGGATTGAAGGAATGAGTGGGGAGGGGCTTGCTGTTTGCAGCCTTAAACACCATGTGTCTGAGAATAAAGAAGAGAAGATCTATGCTAGAGTACAGGAGGATTTGTTCTTCCCATTCATTGGAGAAAAGGACATTGTGGAGCAGCCCCCTCCCAAAAAAAAAAAAAAAAAAAACAAAAAACNNNAAAAAAAAAAAAAAAATTAAAGAAAACAGGAAAGAAAGAAGGGCTGATTTAGATGTCAGAGCAGAGACAGTGCAGACCTCAAAAATACTTTATACTGGTTGTCAGCTTTCCTTTTATACAATGGCAAGAGTAATTATAAAAACAAATAATCAGACATTAAAGTTGGCTTAATCCTTGCTTAAGTACTGTAGACATATAACTCTGAAAGCATGCACAATGTGATTATAAATAAAGGCTCTGGTCTGTCATTGCATGGAGCCATTTCAGGGTTTTTAAAGATGGCAACTGGGGAATTAACAGTCTTGATGCTGTCACAGCAACATCAGCCACCAAACCTCAAGCAGAGTCTGTGTTAGGTTCCAGGATTTTACAGCCACCTCCTAAGACTGATTACCTCCTCTTAGTCCCTGAATGAAGAGGGCACTTCAGGACACACTCGGTGTATCTGTGTCCAGGAATGCACTCACATGTGTGCCCACACAAAGGGGTGTTTCTCTCAACTGCCTCAGGTTCCTGGGGCTGGTGCTCCTGCAGCCTATTGCAACCTGCCTTCCCAAAACAGCCTATGTGATGGCACTGGTGGTGTAGGAATAAAAAAGTTTTAAAAAATTGGTTGCTTCGAGACTACATTGAAAACAAAATTAAATAAAAAAAAAAAAAAAACCAACCCAGAACCCAAAAAACCAAACCAAAACAAACCAACCCCCCCAAAACCCAACCTACCCAGCCAGTTTTTAAGACACAGAAATGTAGTAACAGACACTTCAAACTCTTTGCACAATTAAATGAAAAAAAAAATACTGATTTGGAAACTGTGGGTCAAGTGTTCCTTGGTTTTGAACAAAAGCGAGAACTCCACACAAAATCAGCCGTGTGCTTTTGTAGTGTACCCACAAAATGCACAGAATCAGCCGAGGTATTGTATCGCCAAGGTTTCCTCGGAAAACATTAAGGCCCTGATCTCTGCTGAGACATCAAGCCATTGGTACTAACCCCTTTCCCCACTGCAAAACTCCAACAGCGCTGAGAAAGGACGACTGCTGTAAGGGAATAACGCAGTGCTCAGAGAAAGGAATCCTCCTTGGGAAGAGGAGAACGTTCTCTCCTGGCTGGTGGCGACCACGGAGCGGTGCCGCGCTCCCGCACCTCCGCAGGCGAGAGGGGGCTCTTGAGACGCCCCTGCTCCCCAGGAGGAGGCTGACAGCCCTCTCCACACCAGCTGCACGCATTCCCCTCCCTGCCAGGGCTGAAGCCTCAACAACCACATGTCGTGAGGAAGAGTTCATTGGGAGACAGTGCTGCAGAGCGGAGTAGCTGGGGAAAGCTGCTGGCTGGGGCATGAGACTGGACAGGAGCTGCTGCAGAGGATCCCGAAGCAGTAAAAGATGGACTGTGCTCCAGATGTGGCATCAAGGTTATTCAAAAGTCCTCTTTATCAGCTGGTGTGAACACGCAGCCCCACAGAATTGTTTACAGCTCTGTCAAAGATACCTGAGGCTTAGGGTCCTGCAAAACAGGGAGCAAGAAAGGGTCTTTATGGACAGAACAAGTGAGGACCTGTTACCAAATGTGTTTGTTAGCACTTCCAACGTGATCATGTGTCCTGAGCCATGATATGAAATAAAGAACCTTTTCTGCTAAAGAAAACCCTCCTCTGTCCCAGCATTTGTAATAACACTTTTTTTTTTCCATAGCCAGGATTCATTACATCTGGCTGGGTTTTTCCCTAACCTCTTTGGCTCGCTCAGTTGCAAGGCTACATTCAGGGTGCTTCTGTCTCCTAAAGGGGATCAAGTTTTGCTTTATAGCTTGAAAGAGGCATCAATGAAAGCTGATTATTTTTTCCCGATTTTTAATTGCTTCAGCAGATAGTCCCCCTCCGAGCTTTGTTGACTCGGTCTGGGGCTCTTTGGTTTCTCTGGGCCTCAATACTATCAAAGTACAAATTACTGCATGTGCTATTTGCTGACACCAGAAGGGAGATCTGGCGCTGGAAGCTGCTCCACCGAGCTGAGATAGTGGCTGGGACAGATTAGTGCAGCAGCAAAAGGCAAAGCTCTTATTTAAGGAATGCAGAAGGCTTTTGTCCGTCACATCACGTGCTGACTCAGTGACCTGAAACTCCTGATGATTCCTCAGCGGTTAGGAGAATTGCATCCTCACGTTTTCACAGTGCAAACTTTCCCTTCCCGATCCCTTTAACCCTTTTTTTTCCTACCCCAGCGCTTTGGAGCATGAAAAGGGGAGAAGCAAAAGTTAACATGCCTTAGCAGTCCCCACAGACTGCTTAAACAAACACCGTGATTGCAATTTAGACAATCTGGAGTCCATTCAACATTAAATCCCTATCCCAGGCTACAACTACCAAACAAATAAAGGATTCGTGGAGTACTTTACACTGTCATTTACTCCTGCCACCATTGTCGCTTGACAGCCCAGAGGAGGAGCCTGCAGAGCCTGATAGTGCACCAGCTACATCTGTCAACACGGAGACCGAGAGCTCAGCTAAGCAAACAGGCTTGATCCTGCTTTACACAGCCTCCCTTTGTGCCGCCCCAGCTGAGCCCCCTCTAATCTGCTCAGGCTATCTTCAGCAGCACAAGCAAGAACTTCTCCTGCAACCGGGCAGACAAAAGATGCCTTTTTTTCGCCCCTCAGGACTGTTTAAATGTTTGTGCCGCTCCAGCTCTGTCCTTGCACCTTTATCCCACGTCCCCACCCACTGCCCGGCTGGAATGAACGCTCACTGTGATGGGTGCGAATTCTGTGTGTGTCCGCGGGGACTCGGACTAAACCCGTGAATTGTCCCGGTCACTTGCTCAGGAGAAGCACCCAGATCCAGCTCCCGTTATGCTGCTTCCATTCAGGATGAGCTGGTTTGGCTAAAGGGCTCTCACTCTTTAGAAACACCCTGGTATTAGAAATATTCACTGCTTCCAGAAATTGGATCCCCTTGGAAATACTAAGGTAAAAATGATCAAGGTGTATTATTACTCTAGAAGTCCAGGCTGGCAAGTACTAGCACGGGGAATCTAGCACTGAGTAACTTTTCTTCATAGCTACTCGTCTTAAATGAATAGTACACAAGCAGTGTCACCAGGTAAACCCATAGGATACACTTCATCTCAAGAAACATGACTGAATGCAAGATTTCCAGCTGTTTCAGCAGCAGGAACTGCCATATTTATTCTGGAAGGAGCAAACAACAGCTGTAGTTGGATAGCAAGAGTTCATCTGGTTTTCAATCACACTCAAAATTAAACTCAGTTTGCCATTATCATGTCAAAGACACTCGATAAATGTCAGGAATCTGGGGGAAATCCTAATGTGCAAACCTCAAACTCCAGTGGCTTAGCCAGGTTAGAAGGGGCCTCATAAGACAAAATCCTTTATCAACATCTGTTAAAGCAACTATTAGCAACAAGTGGTTTCCCTGACTTGTGAAATTCCCACGAACTGTATTTATTTATTTTTTTTTCCTCTTTCTCTCTGTGATGAAGCCCCTCAGAGTCCAGCCCCTTGAACTGCTGCTGCCAGGGATGTGTCCCTGCACAAAGATGGGTGGGATGGGTCCCGGAGCCTGCAGCTGCCGCGGCAGTGTTTTGTGCTGACTGCCTTCCAAAAACCAGAGACAGGTATTTCAGAGAATGAGAGGAGCACTGATCCCACCCCATGTGCCCTTAACCCTGCTCTGCTTGTGCCCCGGTGTGCGCTGCTGGTGCCCTTTACAAATACAGAGGAAAAGAGTCCCAAGGGATGCCTCAGCCCAAACCACAGATGGGTGGGTGACTCACTGTCCATCTACACCTCCCACCTTGGCAAACTGATGGTTTCTGCCCACATCCATCATCACCCATTGTCAGCAACCTGACTGGTGCAGTGTGTCAGCCCTGACTGACAGAAAGATCTCGGGAGATAAAACCCCAGGGGAAAGGGAAAAAGGAAAATCAGGAAAGATTGGCTGGGTGTGATCTGGTGTAAATGTACCTGTACCAGCAGTGAACTGGGCTGGTTAAATGGCTATTTAAAAATGTGACTATCTCTTTCAATCTCACATTCATTCCTCCACAAAAAGGGAAGAAAGAAATTCCATTATCGCAATGGTATTTGCTGTCAGCAGCTTTATTCTCTACTAGTTGGAGCCACACAGCTCTCCACTCCCTCACTATGAAGTATACTCTTAACTTTATATCCAATTCTGTTCAGCTGAGTTTGGATTCCTGTGCCTCTGCTGTGTTGGCCACTGCATTTTTTTTCTCCTTCTACCTGTGAATGTATATTGCTCCACACAAATGGATTTTATCCTTGATTGTAGCCAGGCACTACTTCCTTACAAACAAATCATTCAGAATAAAAATGTACCTCCCTTCCCCTCATGTTGGCACTCTTACTTTGCAATCCTGTAAGCTGAAGTACATCAGAAATAACAAATTTTTTTCAGGCTGAGGTTACAACTTGTATCATACACCAAGGCCACCAATTCCACATTCATTCTGTGCTTTTTTGCCTCCTCTGCACTTTGTGGTCCCGTCCCTCATTTGAGGTGTTTGTCACACATTTTTAAAGGCCCGTGTCAGGCACAGGAGTCTTGGCAGGTTACGAGTTGCAGCAGCACCCAGCGTGACCCTCGCACTTCTACCCTCTTCCAATTTCTTTTCTTCTTCTTCTCTCTTCTTCTCTCCCCGCTCTCCAAAGCACCAACCTCCTGCTCTCCCAATACCATCTTGTCTGCCCCTGCTGAGATATGGCAGAAATGTTCCTCGCCAGCATACAGTGTCCTCTAACACAGGGAGCCTGCCAAGTTTTCATGTTGTTATCAGGAGAACATCCCCCAGGGGCAAGGGGAGAGGAAGAGGTCGTTTTTCATCTCTGGAAGAGTGAGTGACCCTTTTCCTTTGGGACTAAGAGGGTCTTAATTTAACAAACCTTCTTCCCTGTCACACTGCTGCTGCTCACTTGCACACCAGGGCAGCACGAGAGCTGGGGAATAAAGAGCACTTGCAGGAAAGCGCAGCCAAACTTGGCTTGGCGTGCTGGAATTCAAAATAATTAAATGCAGAGTGGGAGAGAAGCCAAAAGTATAGGAGTTTCCAGCACAGAGGAGTGAAAGTTGTCTGGTTTCCAGGTGTGATGAGCAATCCCCAGAAGGCTCTCACCAGTTCAAAGAAGGAAGCTCAAAATGTGGGTTCTTAGGTGAACTTTAATCAAACTTTATAAATATTTTCAGTCTTCAAAGAGATCTAGACCCAGGGATTGCTTGGAAATAGGCTTCTTCAGGGATGCAGTGATTTTTTTTTTTCTTTTAAAACAAAACAATTAAAACCCCAAACAAACAAACAAAAACCCCAACCAAAACCAAAAACCTCAACAACAACAACAACAAAATCTTCTGGCATTTTTCACTGTGGGCAAACCAGCAGTAACAATGTTAAGTGTTCCATGACAAACTAAAGTTTTTTCTTTGTTTTTTTTTTTTTTCCTCAGGGTCATAACCCAAAAAGGGATTCCAACACTGAGTAAATAATAATTTTGGTTGTGGACATTTGCATTGGAACTGGTGCTTTCTCTGCTGCTTAGGCTCAGGCTCTCCTCACCTAAGAGAAGAGAAGAGAAGCTGCAATACAAAATAACATTCCAGAAGCTTGATGAAGAGGTTGCTGGCTGTTTTTTTGGTTTTTGTTGGGTTTTTTCCCCCACAGGCATCTCTGATAACTTGTAAGACGCCTCAAGCCCAGCAGTACCTACGACATTTTACCTGTCCTATGCAGACAGGAGCATTTTCCAAATGAAACTGCTGAAAACTCTTACCCTGCCCACAGAGTTACACAAAATTATACCAGTGAATCACAAAATGGTCTGGGTTGGAAGATCATCTGCTTCCAAACCCAAAAATCAGAGGTTTACTCTAAGATCCCTCAACATGAACACTTTATTGGCCTACCAAATGCAGACAATATCCAAGACAGGACAGGTTCATTTTCCAATACTGCTGTAGATTAAAAAAAAAAAAAAAATTAAAATGCTCCTCTCATTAAAGCACTTCCTGAAAGGGCAGGAATTTAATTACAATAGTTAGCCCTGAAAACCAGAAATTAGTCCAAATCAAAAGTTCTGTTTTTTACAGCTACAGACCAATTCTGCATTTGCAGCAGTGTTGGCCTCTTATCTAAATCAAACCTCCAGCTTTACACAGATTTGAAATCATCCTCTTAACTAATTTCTGTGACATGGCCTTGTTTGATTTAGAGGCAGTTGGCAATAATATCCTGTGAACACTTCCACTAGTGATCTGTCTATAATGACGATAAGACTGAGCCTGGAGAGCTCTGTAGGCACTGCTTTTTTTGCTTCCCTTTCACCCAAACCAGGTAAAAAAATCACCAGGTGGGGTAAACACCACGGCCCCTCAAACAGGGTAGGGAGGAACACTCTCGCTTGTTTTTCCAAGTCCCTCATACAGGATCAGCAGCGTTCCAGCAATTCTAAATGCAATCAAAAAAATCTGCACAAAAAGCTGTAAAACTTTTGAGACTTTCCCCCCCTTTCTGACTTTTAATCATCTTTGTAGTCTCAGAGATGACAGCGAGAAAAACAAGCTAAAAATCCTTTAGGTCTGGCTCCTTGTGTATCTCTACCTAAACACCATCATCTTCTTCACCTAAATATCTTCAACCTTTCTCTTTAAAGTTCAAAGTACTTACAGTGTGATAAAGATTGGTGGCGGGGCTAGAACAGCATGAGAACATGTTTTCCTTCTTTTTTTCTTTACCAAAACCTTCTCTCAGCCTTTTGGCAACTTTTTTAGATTATGCCAATCAGGAAGGAAAGCCATAAAGAAACACTCTAAGCCAGCTGTCTGCAGATAATATCACAGCAATCAGGTTCAAGTTCTATTGCACCTGCAGGCACATTTTCTTGAATTGCAGCTTCCTGAAAATCTTGGCAGGGAAGAGGTTCTTATTTTCCAGCTCAGGATCATCTACCCCTAAAATGATTTCGCTGCTTCCATTCAGACTATTTTCAAAACATCCAAACCTGGCTCTAGGCAGAGCCATAACCTCTCCTGCTTTCATTCACATTTTGCTGGCCATCACGGTTTTGGACAGGTTCTTATTGCTGTGCCCAACACAAACAGCATCATGAAGAACCTCTGGTTTTGTTTCAACCTCAGAAATAAAAGGGAAACAGCCCCTTTATAATATCCCTTGACTTGGAGATACTCCCAGTGCACAGAAACAGAGGATGGAGCAGATGAAGGAGACGGAGGATGGAGCAAATCTCCCCAAGGTCCTTCAAGTGCAGGGTGGGAAAGGGGCTGGTAATGATCCTCCCCCTCTTCTCACACCAAAAAGCAGAAGTGATCTATATCATTCCTATACTGAATGTGATTGACTAGCAGTAAATTGTTTAAAAAAACAAACAAAGAAACCAAAGCGTAACCCAGGCCCTCACGAAATTTTCCATCATACTCTAATGAGAGAGACACTGGGGGATTCTGCTGCCTACTCCTTTGCAGTGGAATGACAAACTTCATGATTTTCCATTCTGTCTACAGCTGCAACCTGTGCAGAAAGTGTTCTTCACCTAAGGATGCACTTGCTCATTTTGAGGGGAAAGAATGGAAGTATATCCTCGCTTTCTTTTGCATAAAGAAACCCCTTACCTTTTACCTACATGAAACTTATCCCTTTGGAAAACAGATATTACTCATGGAGTGGTAAAAGTAAACTGTAAAAATTGGAAAAAAAACAGTTCCATATTAAATGTCTTGAGTACTAGTAACAGGAAAGAAATTATCATGTTCTTGGTGCACTAAATACAACATGAATGCTTAATTCTCAGAAAGTCCCACCTTTTAAAAATATTTAATAAAACATCAAAGCATCCTATTGCTTCTGAAATCCACACCAGATTCAAGCACAGATATGCAATTAAAGGCAAGAGCTAATTTCTGTAAGGAGGTGCTCTACTTTTAAAAATGTCTTTATGTAAGCAGTAATTTTTTCCTTCTGAATTCAAATCGTAACTCTGTGTTAAGTGAAGAGTAAAATCTCTAGCTTGGCTTCAAAATGGCAATTTTTAGTCTTAATGACCTTCACACAGCACTTTTGAACATCACATTAAAAAGATAAGCCTTTGAAAACTTTAAAATGTGGGTAAGTAGGAAATATTTGAATAAGTAATTATGAAGGCTAAAGAGAAGAATGATATATATCATCACTAAGCCATATTCAAAGAAATATATTAGGCCTTGGAGAATCAGTTGTTCTTAAAAAGCCCCATATCAGGGTGAACGTATGTGCAGGTAACGAGCACACGCACGCCCATCATTCCTAAGACTCCTCTAAAGACTCCTGGAAAAAAACGGGAGCGTTGGAGCCTCTGATTCAGCAAAGCACTTTTGTTTCAGCATAATTAACCAGATGAAGTCATGCTCGAGTCAACTGCCTCACTCGAGGAGTGCTCTCCAAAATAACTACACATATGCCATAAACAGATGTCAGCAGGGTCAAATCCAATATTTAAATCCCAACGAGGCTGCACATTCTCCATGGATTGAGGACCTAGCTAACATGAAGTGCTTCAGGAATCAGAAAAGAGTTCTTCACCGCTCGAATAAGAGTGCAGTATTTCAGAGCTGCCCGTGGAATTTTGTATCTAAATGCCCAAGTAGTTTAAAAAAAGGCCAGGGTCTTCAAATTCCATAGGCAACTCTGGAAATTGCAGCCAAAATTCCTAGAAAGTTCAAGTCAACAGTGCTGTGGTTTATTTTGAGACACTGGGTGCACTGTGATTTGTTAGGCTTGCAAGTTGCAGCCTCCTTAAAATGAGATGTACGTGTGTATGCTTGCATGATATCCTCATAAACGGGATTAAAAACCAGTCCCTGCTGAACACTGCCATCCATAATTTAAGGGTCAAAAGGAAAGCAGAGAGATCGCTTTCTGCTGCATTTCAGAGCAGAAACAAATATTTATTTCAGTCTGAAAGCTGCTGTGCTGCCGTAACAGCACACTAAAAAAAAAAAAAAAAAAAAGAAATCTGAAAAATGGTCCACGTTTCTCAGTTAGGGGCTCCTATGTATAACGTGGGTCATTTGGGGCCCTGGTAACAGTAGAGCTTTAACAAGGTTAACAAAATAAGGTTTTAACGTGACCTCCAGGGAGATCTGCTTGACACTACCTATCAAGGTTTCCTGTAGAGTTTTAAATTAATTTTTAGTATTTCTACAAATTTCAAATTGTTCTGAAAATAATGGCTACATAAAAAAAGAAAAAAAAGGAAATAAAAGATGCTGTAGTTCCACATGGGAAACAGTGAGTTCCCACAATATTTCTGTACTTCAATATACAAAAGCAACCTCAACTCCTCAAAGAAAGACAACCTATTATCAGCTCATGCAGTCAAGCTCATGTCTAGAAATCATGCAATTTTCTGCACCGTAAAAGAAAAAAAAGCCAGGCAGACAGGATTTCTCTAGTAGCCTTAACAAGTTTTGAATGCCTTTACAGTGTGGGCTAAAATCTCCCGTACAAGATCTGGGCTTTAAATAAAGTTTGGTTTGTTTTCGGTGGTAGACAGATAGCTGCTTTGAGAGGCAGGGCTGGAAAAGAAAAATGTTCCACTTAATTTTAAAATGGAATGGATCAAATGTTTTCGATTCCGCTCAACTGACTTTATTTGGCGAATTGGGACACTGAATTATTTTATTTTCTTGTATTTTTCAAATTGTTGCCAAGAGACAGGCTCCCTTCCCGCAGTGGGAGCTGTACCTATTTACACCAGCTAAAGGAGTCCATCAAGTCGTATTTTTGAAGAGACATGAATGAGCTGCACATGAAAAAGAATGTGAAGTAGTGAATATGAATTTTGCATGCGGGGAACTGGCTTGTCAATTTCGAGATGCAACAATAAAACTTCGTTGACGATTCCAGTAATTAATAATCACAGCGCAGCCTAACTTCCAGCTTACCTAGTCCAGCACCTGAAATTTACAACTGCAGAGGGTTTAAGCCCAGACCAAATCCAAATTTTGATGTTTGGTTGATAATTAGTGTATTAATTCATTTCAACGTTTACAGCAAACACAGTGGCATTCCTGAAAATCCTAATTATAGAAATCAGGAAAAATTGCAGCACAATAATTAGCCCCCTTTGTCTGAGGCCATTCATTCATGGCTTCTCCTACATAATCTCATGAGCTGCCCAGGCCTCCCCTCAGCCTGCTCTTCTAAATATCTGAGGATCATGGAGGTGAGGTCACTTCATCACTCCTTGGGAGGAAAGCAAAAAAGAGAAGAAAAGGGGAAAAAAGGGGCAGAAAAGCAAAGCATCTGCTAAAATCTGACTTCATTTGATTTACTCTCCAAGACTGTTTTTTATTAAATATGTTTGACTGCTATCTCTAATTAAATGTAGAATTAATTTTGGCAAACTAACCACAGATGCAGTTTATGTTCAATTTTATCAGACAGATTTATTTATAAGCTGTCAACTTCTTGAAAGACTTCATTTTGGAGCAGTTTTAAATTGCTAACAGTAGCTGTAAATGGGGCTACTGTTCTCTGGAAGACTAAAGAAGAAGTATGCTATAAATGTCCATTCCATCTGCGAGGAATCATAAAACAATCACATTCCTTTATATTTTTTTTTCCTTCACCCCCC
>VWZN01016954.1:193290-237955 GCA_013396955.1 Regulus satrapa | reverse complement strand
CCCCCCCCCCCCCCCCTCTTCTTGGGACCTTTATTAAATTAGTTCAACTCAATTAAAAATAACTTCAAAAACATTTCAGGCCCCTTTGTTTCAGGGAATACTTGGAACTCTCTGCACGGAACGTCACCCTTTTAACTAATCCCTTTTGGGGAGCGGAGGAGAATGGTGGCATTGTGACTTCAGACAGTGCTTTCAAGGGTCTCTACTGTACCGAATTGAGGTCAGCGCCAGACAATGCCCAACACCCAACAGCCATTCAGGCCTTCCTCACAACTCTATCAAACGTGTCTTTCTTTCTTGCGCGCGCTTTCTCTCGTGGCAAAGTCACAGGACAATGGAGAAAGCCTCCAGCACCATTTATGGTCACTATATTTGCACATGACAAAGTCTATTCTTCCTGGTTTGCCAGTTCCGTGGTAAAAAAGAATGAACCCTGGATAGATTTTCCCACCATTACAGTTGTTCAAACTTAGCTCAGATTAAACCCAGAAAACTCTAAAAACAACAAAAAAAAAAACCCCGTCTAAGAACAGAAAGTGCCGTTTGAAAGAGTAGCTGCTCCAGTCTTTGCTATTTTGGTATGGAGAGAGGAGCTGCAGAGATGAAGCGGAAGATTAAATATGCGACATTATAGCCTGCATATGCATGGCTGAGGGTACATTTTACTGGAAACAAGGGATAAAGCAGAAGGGACTATTTTTCCATCGTCTGGTTTGCCCTCAGCGCGTTGGAAAAATCACTGTTTGAGCAACAGTGCAGGAGCTCGTCTGCACCACTTGGTTTTGCTGGGGAGGGCTTCGCTGCTTCAGTCACAAACAACAGCAGCAAATCAATTACTGCACATTTGCGCTGGCTACTGCTGCTATTTCTGAAGACCTACCTCAGAAGTTTTACTCTTTCAACAGATGAGGATGAGAGAGAGACAGAGTGAGAATGTTGCACTAGATACGACGAGCTTGCTGCCAGGAAGATTTTTTTAAAATTTTTTTTTTAAATTTTAAATATGCGCTACAGATACAGTATTCTTCACAACCTAAAAAGATCTGAATGAAAATGTGCTGCTGTTTAAAAAGACTGTTTATAACCGGTACTGAACTTGACATTTGCACTGCCTCACCCACGCACCTCCAAAGCACACACATCTTTTTTTAGCTGATCAGGGATGGCGAAGCCCCCACCCCGCTGCCTGACAACAGGGAGCGCAGCAACCCAACCTGCAGCCAGCCAAATGCCATTAAACCCACGGCTGGAGAACGGCTGCAGAGTACTCCATCCTAGGACGGGACGACTCTTTCTCCTCGGTTCTATTTCTGACCTTCCTGGCAATTTTTTCCCCGCGGTTTCGCACCGCGCTGTTTGCGCGGCCTTCAGCGGCCGCGGACTCCTTCCCAACAAACAGAGACAAATCCCACTGCTCCGAGGAGCTGCTGTCCTGGGAGGAAAGTGCTCTGCTGGCTCTGCCTGGCCCTGGCAGGGCTGGGAGATGGCAGCCAAGGCTCTGATGCTGAGCCTGCCCCTTTTCCGAAGGTCCCGTGAGCAGAGGCAGCCACACCTTCACTCCGTCGCACAGGACGGCAGAGAACTGCACAGCAGCAGCTCCAAACTCCTGGCTGCTTGCTGGTGGCTTGGGATGTTTCCCTTCCCCAGCAGGATCTAACACACCTGAACTGAATTATGACACGGAGGCTCCCTGGAACAGTTTTCCCCAGCAGCCAGCGCGATGCCAGGGACCAAGTTCTGCTTTTTGGCTTGCAGGGAAAACAACTGAGTATGGAAATCCCAACCCACTTTAGGAAATCCCATATGTATGGAGCTCGTTTTAAGAACCTCCCCCAGTCTGAATGCTCACCTGAATCAAAGGCTAAATGTCAAATTCAGGCTGAAACCAATGGTGCATTAAGATCTCGGAGAATCTCAAGCTCCACCAACAATGAGTTACTCACTTTACTGGTAAACCTACACGAGATCTTTGGGTGAAAAATTCTATAGAATGGTAAACCATATTGTTAAAAAAAACCAAAACAAAACCAAAAAGAAACCCAAAAAATAACTAAAGCATGTTCCACTTGAACAGCAAAATATTCATGTTGGAGTACTGACTCATGGGTTCCAGACATGTGGAAAAGAAATACCCCCAAGTTACTTCCAAATTTGCTCCCCACATTTTGATTGTATACAGACCCAGAAATGAGTCAGTACCATTAGCACATTCTTATCTGATAGAGTAAAACTCAAATATCTGATTGGAGATGTGAGCATCATCTACAGGCTGATAGCCAAGGGTTTGTGCCTACAAATGGGAGCCTATGTCAAACTGCAGAAACAAATTAAGGGGCTAGAAACAGGAATTCCTGAGAATTTGCTGGTCAACAGCTTTTCTTTCTGTGTTCTAAAAAAAAGGAAAAAACCACACACACACAAAAAAGTTGAGGAGGTGCATTTAAAAAAGAAAGACTCTGCAATGAAAGAATTGAAGAAACAAAATCTACTTTGACAACACATGATAACAGGCATCTACTGTTTTGAACCTGCCTTTAAAATTGTCCAGCTAGGTAAATAAATGCTAGGCAAATATTTTCCTAATTGCTCACTTTTCTTCATTAAAAAAAAAAAAAAAAAAAAATCTCTCATTATCTTCAAAAGATGGACCTTTGGAAGTTTAATTTCTGGAGTTTTTATATTAGGCCTTCTTTTAAGATGTGATAAGGACTTTTATTAACTACCTAGTGGATAGGTTGACTTTGAAATGTCTCCTGAACCCCCAAAACTCATGACAAAACCCTAATTGCTTAGCCCTTTGTGATCTACACTTTTACTCAATCTAACATACTTCTGGAAAAAGATATATTCAACCCCAGCAGGTTAATCTGGGTCCTAGAAAAAGCTTATGAGGCTAATGCTCCATCTAACAAGCAAATACCAGAGGGACGAGGGAAGAAAAATGCAGAAATTAATGGAACAGAAATCCAAGTCTCCCCATATAAGGGGTTTTTTTTTCCAAATGCTGATCGAAAACATTGAAGGGATCTTAAAATATTTAGCTAAAAACCCACAACCAGTCCTTGGTTCACTGAGTCCTGGTCCCCAGCTCTGTCTGTCAAGGGGCAGAAATGCTTCTGTGCTGCCAGCCCACAGAAGAGCTGCCGATTTTCTTCACAAATGCTGCTGGGCATTCTCAGGGCTGAAAACGCCTCTGATCCTCCAGGTGATGGCTACAGCTCCATCCTGGCCAAAGCCACTGCTGGGAGGGCTGAGGAAGCACCTCTCTCAAAGAAACTGCTGAATCTACTGAATCTGATTTTATTCCTCTTTAGAATCCAAAACTGATGGGAGCTGCATCCAGATTCAAACCCCACATTCAAAAAGAAGATGCAACAAATTAAAACGAATTACAAGTGGGCTAAATAAAATACAGAGCCTCTTACTGTAACTGTTTTTAGAGCTCAGAGTTCAAATTCCTTGTTTCAGACCCAACTCCTCCTTCCATTTTATGACAGCACTTGACAGGTGGGAGGAGGCAAAGGGAGAAGTGCAGCTTTGCCTCCTGGTAGGAGATCCCAGCTCCTAGAGGGAGAAAAGCCTCAGCTGATTCTGTGCAGCTCCTGGGGAGAAGCAGCGCCCTGGCACAGGAAGGAAATGATGCTCAGGTGATAAAAAAGAATTTCCTTGTGTCTCAGACTGGACTGTGGGCAGACTGCTACAAAAGCAGGAGTCACTGCATTGCCAGGCTGGGAGAAAGGCTGAAGGATGAGTCTAAACCACAGGAACCCATTTGTCAGAGAAAGCTGATCATGAGCCAGGTTTTCTATACCTATTTTATAATTCTATATTAATTTAACATAATTATTTTGTTATTTTTTCCTTTTTTTTTTCTTTAGCATATATTTATTTGTATATATACACACATGTAAAAATAGCCTTTGTTTCTTTTAGAAAGACCTGGATGCCAAGTTTGAAAGTTTTTTTTCTATAACCCATTGCTCTGCTTGAAAACACAGCCAGCAAAGTCCAAGAGCCAGCACCACCAAGCTAGACAGCTAGGTGGAAAAATTGATTAAAAGGCTTTTTGAAAGTGTCTCCATCCCCAATGTCAGCATAGTATGGAACACTGAGGAACCTTTAAAATCCCACATGTGTAATACAGAGTGATAGGTGAAGAAAGCTAAATCAAAAATTTTTAAAAAAAGAAAAATCTAAAAACCCCACCCTAACATATTTTCTGAAGTGAAAAGATATTTGTTAGCATCAAAGTGCAAACTCAGAGGTGCTTTGGGGCATGAAAGCCCACCAGCTAAGCTAGAGCAACATGGATTTACAGCCTCCCCTACGAGAAGGCAACAAAGCTCAGTCTGAAGTGCCTTTCCTGCACCAAGTTTCATTCTGGAGCTGTTGGGATGGGCACCCACACCCACACAGGGACCAACAGTAACTCACGGGACACTGGCTCAGCCTGTATGATATGATTGGTACCTCAGACTCGAATATCTGAGTCTACAGAAGCATGTCCACATCCCTGAGCCTTGGTGCCTCTCTGGCTCAGGGAGAGCCAGGATTTCACCAAGGCCTGGTGACAACGCTCCCTGAAACCTTCAGAGTGCCACAAGGGTGGCAGGACCAGCCTCTAATTCACACACACACAACTTTAGAATTAATTCTTTGACTCCTGGGGTCTTGTTTTGCTACTGGATGGTACAACACTCTGCTTATTCCTGGTTTGATAGCATCCAAATAACTTTTGGGCTCACTTTTAGGTTTCTGGAAAGCATCTATTAGAGTAGACCTTAAAAATAAAAATTAATGTGATCCCCTGTAGAGAAAACACACAGGATCATGAGTGGCCTTAATAACACAAAGGGGATACCTGAACATCAGTATAGAGATATATTAGTGCTATGTTTTCTTTTTTATGAGAACAATTTCGTTTTCCCGTGTCCTTCCAGCCAGCCTGGGCTTGTGTGATATTGAGAGAGCAGAATCATATACTTTCAGGATGGCTGACAGCCTGCTTTAGGCATTATATCTGAAAGCAAATCAGCAGCAGCAAGAAAATTGGCATTTAGAGAGAGAATAAATTACAGGACATTGAAATATCTCTACTAGAGCTGTAAAATGCAGAAAAAGGAAAAAAAAATAATAAAAAGATCACCTGATATTCATGGGAAGGCCAATGAAGGGAAGAGGAAGGTGAAAAGAAGATGGTTTTTGTTGCAACCACCATGTCTGGTCTGAGAAGACCTGCCCAGAAAATGCTACAAAGGCTGCAAAATCTGCTCCTCAAAGGCTGTGACACAAAGAACCCCCCAAACACACAAGAACACACAGGAACAGCAGCTGCCTCCACAACCTCTGAGCATCCCCCTCAAGGAGATCCACTGCAGTACCATAATTGCACCACCACAGGTTCTTGCCCCACCAGAGCTCTGTACCTCTGCACAGAACAAATCTGAGGCACGGGTCAAGCCTGGGCTGCCACTGAGGCTTTGGCTCCTTCTCTGCAGCTCCTGAAGGGTGGTGACAACGAGGTGAGGGACGGAAGGAACAACACAGAAGCTTACATTGGCAAGATACAGCCAGACAGGTGGGTCCTGCTTGGGCATCCTTCCCTGCCCCAAGGATGTGGGTCCCCTCTGTAAGTGAATTTCCCCAGGTATCCCTCACTCTGCCCTCCTCGTCCTCTGTGAAACCATTCAATGACTGCTCTGAACCTAAGAAGCGCTAGTCAATATTTACTACTGGAAAGGAATAGATAAATGTAGCACAGATACAAGCCCACCAGCATCTTCAAATGTCCTGGATTCAACATGCTAGCAAAATTTCCACTTCCTAGTTTCGTATGTAAGACTGGGACACTCTCATTTCTCTGGCTCCCAACACACCCATTGTGAAGACAAAGCTTGTGGTGTTCTCTTGCACAGTGCCATACAAAAGACTGGGAGAGAGTAAGAAATGGCATCTTCAGAGCATGGGACTGAATTGTACGGACAGTGCTACAGCCTGTACCATAAGGAATAATCAAGGAGGATGAGGAAAGACTGAACAGCTGCCCAGTTGCTGACCACCTTCATTCCTTGTGCTCAGTGAGGTTCTGTGGAGAAGAAAAACCTGATCATGTAATTGCAGACTGTGTCCTGTACAGATACAGGATCCCTGACATGAAATTACACAGCAGTGTGGAGTGCTTGGCTTTGCCAGCAATGCTGTTTTAGCAGAGCTTTGGTGCATGGGGTTTCCTGCCTTCTGCAAAAAGGCAGAGGAAGCAGCAGTTTCACTACATTTATGATTTATGGCACTGTCAGCACCTTTGTCACCTGGCTCAGACCCTCCAGCTCTACCTCCTGCACTTTGCTCTTCAGCTCATGACAGTGACCAGGGGCAAAAATAAACCTGTATCTGTGTAAGTCTTACACAATGAACCTTCCACCAAAGTTTCAGAGACATCTGATGCCAGTAAAAGGGGATCCCCCCATGTTCCCAGTAAAAAGTACTTTTTCTGCCCTTTCCCCTCAATCCTTCCTACTTCACTTTTTCTCCACTTTTCTTTCAGGTCAGTCCCACTCTTCTTGTCTAACTCACAATCTTCACTGTCCAAATCTTCCCCTGTACTCCCACACCTCTTGCTCAGCTTATCTCAAAAGCACTTAAAGGACATAGCTATGGGCACATCCTGCAGAAGTCTTGGCAAGTGCACAGAGTCAGTCACTTGGGGAGTTCTTTCTTTGCCTCACTCCTGTGGAATATTAAGACTATTTGTAAAATAAATAAATAAATAAATAAAAGCCTGCTATTTTTTTCCCTTTTTAATGGAAGAACCAATATTTTCTCTCATATCATTCAATATAAGAAAAGCAAACAAACAAAAACAAGAGTGTGAGGTCAGACCAAAGGTCTACCTTGCCCAGCATCTTCTCTATAATTGAGTGACCAAAGCAGATGTCTAGGGAACAGTAAGTTTAAATAAATCAATAAATCTGCCTAAGGCAGATATTCAACACTTTACAGCCTTATAGCAGGAAGTGTTTGACAACTTCAAAAATATTTTTCTTCTCTAGCACCCAAATAAATCTTGGTTACGTTCTTAAAATCCACTGGAGAAGTCTTAATTCCTGAGATCAGATAATAACATACAATCCAAGAAAACAAACAACTTCCCCAAAGAGTATAAATAAAAATGCCTCTGGTGCATCACCCATCCTCCCGGACTGCCATGGGTTTTTTTTTCTGCTTGTGCAAAACACACTGGTAAGAGCTACTTTCATCCAAACTTCTAATCCCTCTCCGCAAGATACACAGAATTTCACCTCATCATTCTACTCCCACAGAATTCATGTCAGCCTGGTTGTAAAGAAAAAGCTCTGTTTGTCAGAGATCTGTTTGGAGTCTTGTGTTTCGTGTTCTTATGGTGATGCAAACTCATCCAACGCTGGCTAAGTGCTAAATTGCAAACCTGGGCTAACCTCTTGCTGCTAGAAGGTTCTTACAGGCCTCAGGTTTTTAAGCTAGCTGAGAGTGATTTCCCACTAAATCTGGCCTGCCCAGCAATGAAACATATTTTTTGACATTTGCCACAACCTACTGGACCCTCTTTAAAATGAATAAAATAAGGGATCTAAAGGGGGGCGGGGGGATAGAGGAGGGGGTGTGTCTGGAGCAAAAGGGAGTGGGAGAGAGAGAAAAGCTGGCATAAAAGGGACATAAAGCTGGCACTGTGACAGCAGCATGGCACAGCTGGACACCACACGGGGCTGCTGCTCCCAAATTCTGGGACTTCCCCTGGGAAACAAATCAGAAATGTTTGGAGAGAGAGAAGGAGAGGCTAAGGGGGCAAAGAGCAGACTAGAGAAGAAAGCAACCCCATGCACTGCTGGCTCTGTGCTTTAGGAAGGCTGTGGAAATCCCTGTAAAGAAAAGGTAAAAACCACCCCCTAGAAGGGCAGGTTTATTCCTATTCCCCCTGGTATGACCCAGGGAAGCAGCTGCTATAAAGTCGTGGAGTTTTGCTTCCCAAAGGTTTCGGGCTCTGGGGATACCACCAAAATTGGAAATTCCTCCTCTCTCAGCGCACAGCTGGACCCTCCAGCCAAGGACTGCTCTGACCCAGTACCAGCAGGCGAAGATCAGCTCCAAAATCTGGGGTTTGTTCCCACCAGAGGTGCCAAGTTCTTTTCCTTTGGAAGAATAGCGTCCCTCATTTCAGGAATCAATACTGCCACCAGCATAGCACTTCTGATTTCCTCACCAAAGGACGTGCGAACATCTGCCCAAGGCAGCAGCTGGGGGTTTCTGTTTGATAAGGCATTAGCCAAGCAAAGCCTCAAGAGCCACTTGTGTTGGCCCTTTTGAAAGCAGGCAAAATGTAAGGCTCTTCCAGCAGCTCTGACACTGCTCTGAGCCTAGGATCTGTGATGCACCTTACCAAAAAACCCAAACCGTGCTGCATTTCCTGAAGCTGATGTCAATCACAGCCTCATTATTACTGTGCTGGCCAGCTACAAACAATTACACCAAAGGGAATGGATGGGGAGCGAACAGGAAATGAAGCAAGGGTTAAGATTGTTTGTTAAAAACAATGACAGTGTCCCAGAGGAAACAGTAGAGAAGTCATTAATTGGAGAATGTGTCTGAATCTCAGTGCCTGAATCTAGGCTAGCACAGTTTGTTCTTTCCAGGACCGAACACAGGATCAAAGGGGATAGTCAAAGTTCACAGCCTCAGCAGAGTGGGCAGTCTAGCAGGTATTGGAAGGGGACTGAGGAAAATGGCACTGCTTGGGGGGGGTCTCTGCTTCTCTCAGGCGGAAAGAAGGGATTTTAGATGGGCTGGGGTTTGCCCTTTCTGTTTTATCATTTTTGTCTCCCTGAAGTTTACCTTTCTTTGCAAAAATAATTGGTTTTAAAAAGCTGTTTCAAGGCGTTTTAAACAGAAACTGCAGTTGGAAATGGAACAAATAGAGGAACATGTAAACAAGACAGTCACTTGTACAAAAGAGGCAACTGTACCTGTCAATAAAGGATGTTCTGAAGAAAAATAAGTGCAGGTCTTTTTGTAAGACTGTGAAATAAGAAAACTTTGTTTCAGATTATTCCAGGAGTCTCTGCATACTTCAGTAGATTTCTGTGTACAATAACAACAACACTGAAGGAATGTAAATCCAGGCCTGACCTTTGTGGTTTTGTCCCATCTTTAAAAGCAAATCCATGCGAGCCTGTACAAAAACTTGAACTCTGTGATGTGAAAAGAGGTCCCGGGGTTCAGCCAGGCACCTGAACCAAATGAGTCAGTCTTTTGAGGCTGGCTCTTCTCTGCCTCTCCCACACTTGTGGCTGATATTTCAAATCTATCAGATTGGATTTATCTGTGAGATACCATCTCTCTAACAGTGGCTGTGGCCACCAACTTTCTTCTCTATAATCTCTCTCCCTTTTTCCTATGTAAGAGTCTTAAATGAAGTTTGTTCCAGACTATTAACCTATGACAGAAGACTGCAGAGATAAGATTTCACTGACATATAGAACAAAGAAAAAGAAAGGGTGTGAAAATTGCAATGACAGGGTTGCCTTCATAGTTCAAGATGTTTGAAATCAAATGAACTAAAATATCTGACAAATGTCTGGAAAACACACGTTGGGCACTACTCACTTCAGCTGAGTCAATCAGAGCTGCATTTAATAGACAGCACAAAAGATTTCATTTAACAACACAATTCCTTAACTGGAACATCTAAAATTTATCCAATATTGTGATGCTTTAAAGAATAAGTGATGGAACCACTGCTACCAGGACAGATATTATCAAACTCCAACGTTTCTAAACGAGGCAAAATAAATATTCCATTACCCTGAAACCAATTCAGACTCTCCCTATAAGAGGAAAAACCATGGCATTGGGAAAGCTACTATGGCACAGTTGAACTGATCAAACAAACCTCACGGGCTAGACAGGACCAAGCCATCTTTTGACTGCAGGCCAAAAATAATCTTTCATCTTTGGCTGTGCAAGAAGTTTCCATATATTCTAAAGGGAAGATGGTTTCAAGCTGAAAATGCCACAGTTCTGCAGGGAAAGGAAGAGGAGTGAAACTAGAGACAGACTGAAGGGAGTCCTTTTCATAGCTGCTGTCGTGGAGCAAGAACAGAACATCAGAAGCAAAAGGAAGGAAAAACGTGAAGCCTTGCCTACACCTCTCACCCTCTGTGGAGAGCTCCTGCTGAAGTGGTAATGCCTCGTTTGACACCAACCTGGCCAACGCCTCAAGCTGTGTTTCCTTCTGCACAGCTTTGCCTCGTACAGCACGCACGGAGAGCCCAACAGGGACAGAGCCCACATCTCCCTGACTCTTGGCCCAGGGAGTGCACCCCTCCTTTCTGCTGCAGCTCAGATCCTGCTCTCAGCTCACATCCTTCAGACATAGCTGGAAACCCTCCCGGGAGCCTGCTCCGAGGAGCACCACCAGGAGAAATGGGATGCTGCAGGGATTTGCAGCCCCCTCCAAGGGGCACTGCATGATACCTGGATGCCCCTTGCATCCCCCCCGAGATCCAGTGGGCTCCAGCTTCTGCTCTGCTGCCTCTTTTCCATCCCAGATTGTCATGCAGCAAATATATATAGCCCCTTGAAAAAACATAGGAAAGAGAAAACAAGAAAGAGCAGCACAGCAGTGGGGTAGGAGAAATACTACATTGTTTGGTTTTGTTAGGGACCAGAACACAGTCTATCCTTGGAATGAAAAAAATCCCAAAAAACAGAAACCACAAAAAAACCAGGAGAAGAAAAAAATAAAAAAAAAATAAAGAAAAGACCCCCTAAATGAATGGGTCTTTTTTCCCATTGTTGTTTATGACCATAATTTAGCAATGCATTTACTAGCCACTGTAATCATCAAACAGGCTCCGACAATTAACAAAAAGACCATGAAAATGAAAGTAGTGAAATGGAAATGAATCACAGCTTCACCACAGCAGAAAACATCTTTCTGAAGAAAGACAGACTAGAATGAACAGTACTCCAAGTAAATTACATATTAATTAAATGAATTAGCAGTGTTGCTATTGTCCCATTTGGCTACTCACAGGCGTTTCACAAAACAAGCCTTGCAGCTTTGCGAGTTTCTGTCTTTTCACCACATGCTTGTGTAATTCCTGCTTCCTCGCTGGGATTCCTGTTTCCAGCAGCTACTGGATGACAGCAAATTCCTCTATCCATCCCACATGCAATCAGCCCTACCAGAGCAACTCCAGCAGTTGTTTTGCCCCTCCGCCGTGCTAGGTCTCTCCTTGGCAGAGGGCCTGAGTAAAACCTCTCCCCTACTGATGAGGGACAGGATAATGCTTTGTGATAGACAAGGAGAGGATGTTCCTCCTCCTCAGCTTTGCAGACTCCCTTTAAGATCTATATGCTTTCATTAGAAATCCATATTATATGAGGAAAGTGTTATATAAACCCAAATTTGATTTCAAAGACTTAATATGTGTGCTGGGTTCACAAGAACTTTTGGCTTACCCATGCAGCCATTCCTGTATAAGCTACAGAGTGGCAAACAGCCTTCTGAAATCTGCTGTCAGCCCTTTGCAGCATTGCTAAGGTGCCAGACAGATTCTCTGTGGTCTCCAGATATGGGACTGTATTATATTAAAGCACTTGGCTTCAGGACCTTTGCACATTTAAAAAAAAAAAATTAAAACAATTCAAATGCTTAATGGGAATGACCTAAAAAAAAAAAAAAAGTTAAAAAACCTGGGGTCCCTGTATATGCTGGAGCCCTATTTCTTTGGTGTGCTGTCAACAACTTGTCAATGACAAAGGCAACTTCAAACCAGTACTTAGAGGCAAAGAAAAGAAGTACAACCAAACATGCAACTTTGGAGAAATTTCCAGGCATTGTGGCTTTGCAGTTGACAATTCTCTGAGGGAAATTGGCCTCCTGATGCTGAGGAAATGGGTGGTCCAATTACTAATCTGCTCAAAGAATTTTCATTCCAAAATATTGTTAAAGTCCCTGCCACAAGGGAGCCAACATCTAGCATCAAATAACTTGCAATAAAAGCTCAGAAGCAGGCAGATGCTCTCCCTAGAAGAGGTGGGAGAAGCCTTGCCCTTTCAGCTCCATTTTCTGCAGGAAGGGCTTACCGTGGACGAGCTCAAATGAAGACAGAACACGCTGACCTACTGAGCACTTAGTCTCAGCCTAAGCTGAGCCTCACATTCTGCAATTTATTACAGCACACAGCACTCCCCTCCGCAGTCCCGTTCTTGGCAGAAATGAAGTCGCAAATCACCATTGTTTGAGATTATTAAAGGTCTTTCTACATCAGTGTTATTATTAGCACTTGGGTTTAAATGAATAGGCTGCCATTTTTAAGCTACAGTCAAATAAACGAGACTCCTAATTCTGCAGGGAAAGGCAACCCCACACTGTCTCACTTGAATAGAAGGCCAACATGCATTTTTTTGGCTATGCCTGTCGCTTTTCCTCTGACTCGATAAAGAAAATTCAAATGCCTACAGACAAATTAAAGTGGGAGCATAATGCATTAAAAGAGTACTTGTGGGATGTTGACATTCAGATATGAACTTCACACCTTCATTTTATCCTCACGATGCAGCAAAACACAGTCCTACATCCTAAAACTCAGCAAACTCCAGGGAAGCTCACTAGGGCTGGTGTCATGCAGCTCAGTGCTGCTATGCAATCTTTGGCTATTTCACATGAAGGAAATACGTGCAGAGATACATTTGTTTTAAACACTTATTGAAGCCACAGGACTGGTGTATTTTAAGGGAGACCACGTCCCTTTGTAGGTAACAGAACAGTGGGCAGAGGTAGGGTCAGTCAGTGTTTTATTTTTTAACCTCAATTCTCAGCTGAGGTTGGAGATAATAAGACAAAAATAAATTACCTTTCCTTCCAGGAGCAATAAAATATTAACCAGGTTTTTATATGGTTTCGTCCTCCTCTTAGACAGCAAACACCAGGAAGTGCCAGAGAAAGTGTATTTAGATGACCAACAGAGTGATCTGGACTTCATGGACCACCTGAGAAATTCCATGATTCTGTTTTATCTTCCAAAAGACAAAATGCTATGGAAAGAACTCATGTGCACTATATACAAAGCAATTCATGAGCCCAAATGTAAATCTTGTTTCATCAGATAACTTGGCTCTACAGCTAAAGTAATTTTTTTTTTTTTGAGTGTGGTGGATGGGTTAGAATGATGTGATTCATATGTATAAATTACCTCCTGCCTTGTAAAGTTATCATGAAAATGAGATCTTGCTCCAACTCAAGCAAGCCCAGAGATAAAGAAGACAATAACAACAAGAAGGAGTATCAGCCCTTCCATCTCCCTGTATAAATAGCTTGAATAGCCTCCTGCTTTTCAAGGGTTCTTGTCACTGATGATCTTTAGGATCTTGTAGCTGAACTCTACACTTCAGCAATGAGGACATCCAGTGGCAATCACCAGTTAACTTGCGTGATGCGAGTGCTTTCTGCAAGCCTGAATTTGGTATCTGATGCTATTTTTGTTCTGCTTACATCTGCATGGGATGAATAATATCCCTTTTCTTGTTTGGTGACTATTTTTCTTGAGCTAAATTGCCTATTGACTCTAGCCTGAAGCTAAACAAAAAGGGCAAATAATACAGCAGAAGCCATTAAATAATGGTGGATTTTTTTTTTGGTTTTTTGGGGTTTTTTTTTTGCCTATCATTAACATGAATACCATGTGCAATTTCAATCTCTACAGAAAAGCCATAACAATCTCTGACACTGCCGTAGAGCAATTGCAGATGAAGACTGACTGTTCCAGCAAGCAGCCTTTCTTTATAAAATATTTTAGGCATTAAAACACCTGGAGAAAGCCCAATTATTTCCTGTAACAGACAAACAGCAATTCCAGTTTTCCATGAGAGAGGAAAGGGAGGCAGGGAGAGCCGAGGCTGCGGTGGGATTGGAAGGCAGGAGACTTGTTCCCGAGCCCCTGGTCGGCTCAGCAAGGGCCGGGCCGTGCCGCAGCAGCGCCAGCTGAGGCTGGGAGGGCCTGGCCTGCCCAGCCCTGCTGCTCCTCACCGCTCGGGCACCCCAGCCCTGCTCTGCTGCTAGCCCTGCTTCCAGCTGAGCGCAGCCAGAACGCCCCTGGCTCAGGCAGGAGCGCTCATTGCTCTGCGCCCACCTCGCTAAGGGAGAGGAGAGGAGAGATTTTTAGTTGCCACCGCTTGAAGCAGTCCCCGCAGGGAGACTCTGGGAGAAGTTGCTGCCGCTTTAACCTAAACACGGGCAAGACCTTGATGGGAACAAAGGACAGAGCTGGCACTGCTGAGGGAAGGGAAGAACTGAAAACAATTAGCGTGTTGATGTCAGCTTAAAGAGGGTCACCAAGAGATCAGCTTTGCCTGCATCTGCTCTTTAATTAAAGAGAGGAAGGTGGCCGTGTCCAGTGCCCATCGCTATGGCAACTCTGAGATGCCGCAGCTGGAGCGCGGCTCAGCCAGAGCAGGGCAGGTACGGCTCAGGGACACCTTCACCATCACCACCACCCTGCCAAGGCAGGAGGAGCCTGCCCGGCGTGCTTAGAGGGTGCCAGAGGAGGGCTTCTGGCAGGTTCCTGCCAGGGGCTGTGCCCCTCACCCTCTGCCCACTGAGCAGCACTGCTCTGCTCACGCTGCGCCTCGTCGTCTTCATTGATGATTTAAGTTGCTACAAAAATATTTGCCAAAACTATTGTTTGAGTCGTCCTAATAATAGTGATTATAGCATTCCTTCAATTAATTACAGACAGCTGCACTCACAGCTTTTTTCACTTTCTCTTCCAAGTATTTTTTGCATGATCAGCACTGACGAGAGCTTTGTCCGCAGAGGTATTGGTCCTAGGGGTTTCTTGGTGGGGTATTTTGGAGGGGCTTGCTCCTTCTGGTTTCAGTAATTACTTGTGCAATTGCTTTCCTCTTCTCCAAATTGCAGTTTTAAAATAACAACGCAAAAAATGATAACAAGACCAAAATAACATAATACCAGTGCAATTAGAGTAAAAAACGTCTAATACGTTTTGCAAATTAACTTAGAGTCCTACAGCTGAGACCCCGTCAGATATCTTACCTTAGAATTAAAATAATCTGTGTATTTTACTCCTTGAAAACTATTTCTGAACATAATTTCTTCTCTCAGCTTGAGACCTGTCTCCAGAATCAACTATGCTGCTGCAAGTATATATCCAAGAGTCTCTGGAGCCCTCTCCAATTAGACTCTGGGAACTGAGGGATAGAAAATAAGTTCCATTGTATGCCAACATGGCAAAGATCCTTCCATTCTTATATCTTCATACACAGTTTCAACATCTTGCCTTTCAAATATGACAATACATTAACAAGATTATGGGAATATATATTATCCTGCATTACTATGTGAACAAAGCAAAAATTATATTCCCTTCAAAAAAGAACCTGTTAAAAGCCCCTATTACACCAGAAGCAGAATCATGAACAATTGAGTTAATGACTAGGTAAAATATAAAAGACATTTTCAGTTAGGTGATGAAAGGTCCTATTAACATAGATGTTTTTAATGAGCTATTTTAAATTGTACCTGGCACTTCTCAGCTTAGATCTTTTTTAGATCTTCTGGCCATTTCTCTCTGGTTCTCTTCAAACTCTTGGATCTAAACCTTGATTAGTTCACATTTCTTAGCTGTGGCTATTATAACACGCTGGACCACCAAAATATTTCATTTAACTTTTCGTTTGCATGTGTCATAATGTTTGAAACCTCTTCTCTTCCAAACAAAGGTACATTACAATATAGTCTAAATTTTTTCATAAATATTGCACTAGCTAGAAACTGTTGGTGCTTTTCTGGCTCTCCATTGGCTCCACTAATAACACCGAGCTAAGCAGGCTGATAATTGCAGTCCCTCGGTAAGGATTTAGCAAAGCCTTTGGATGCACCCTGCACTAGTGACACCCTCCAGGAAAGTGTAAGGCAGGAGGGACTGCAGCACACCGGGAGCTCTGTCTGCTGCCTTCTGCAGGGCTGCCAGATGGTGAAGAGAGAATGCTAAACGAGGGCCAGCACAGCATTTCCTCCCTACATCCTCCTCCCTCCAGCAGCTCGGCAGTGGCTCACGTTGCTCCTCGGTGGATTCTTTGGACATCTTTTCTACAGCGGAGGTAGGGGCAGGGGAGGGAGCAAGCAGAAAGGAACAGTCTGTGTATGTGGTTGGGTCATGGATACAGCACTAATGGACATCGTGGTCATGTAAATACAGTGGCATAACACTGTTTGCTGCTCCTTTCCTAAAAACTCTTAGCATGCTGCTTGCTTTATTCACTGGTACTACACGGTGAACTGACACTCCTGAGTGGAAAACTAGTTTGCAGTTCACCACTCCGTATGCAAAATTAGAATTATTTTTTTCCCCATATGCATTACTTCACAAATTATACACACAGATTTTTACCTGCCATTAATTTTACCAACCAGTCACTCACTAATGTGAGATCACTCTCTGCAATCTGTCTTCGTTTCAGCGAGATCCTTCTCTGCAATCTGTTTTGGTTTCAACTCCTTGAATAACCTGTTAGAAGCTGCAACCTTTTTTTCAATTTTCTTTTCTCAGATCATTTATGGTATCTGTTGAGCAGCAGATACCCTGGCAGCACAGGCATCCTGTGAGGCTGCACCACTGGTTCCTTACACTGTCAAAACTGTCTGTTTATTACTGGCCTTTGTTTCCTACCCTTTAGCCAATTATTTATCCACAGAGACTCGTACTCCTTATCTCATGACAGCTAAGTTTTTCCAGCAGCCTTTGGTGAGAGACCTGTTGAATGCCTTTTCAAATCAAAGTAGATAACACCAGGATCTCTCCCTGACTCCTCTGCAGAGCTGCAGTAATCTGTGAAACACAACTTCTGTTAACAGAAACCACATTAGCTCTTCTGCAACATAACATATTTATCTTTGTGTTTACTAACCCTATTCTTTGCTGTTGTTTCCTCCAAATGCTCTGTTCGGGTGTCTATTTCCCATTTGAATTCCTTTACAAGGCACGGATGAATACTGTCTGGTCCTGGCAATTCGATGCTCCCCATTTTGTTGCTTTATTCTCTCCTTTCCTACAGACACTGGAAGTTAAGGCAGCTCCTGTGACACGTTCCCCCACCCCTCGTTTTCCCAGTCGAGTTCTGGCAGACAACATCCAGAGTATTTTCTGTCAGCAGTGCAAGCAGATTTGCGTGCACAGAACCACCCTGCAGAGTCTTATCTGGTGCATCCCACACACGCTGATAAACAGACGAGACCCTCCCCACTACAGACAAAACTACATCTGGGTGCTCCAAAGCTCAGCCTAGTTATAAAATGCGAGGTGAAAATTACTCCTGACTTTTGCACAAGCCAGGCACGCTGCGTGCAGGACAGTACTGGTGGGTAAACCACGGCTTCAAACCATGCAGGTTTTGTCACGCAGATCCCAGCTCAGCACTTTGCACCAGCTCCATTTCACAAAGTTTGTCTGTTTTCAACTGAGCACCTACTGCAAAATAACACTGAGCAGACTGTATATTAAAAAGCCATCCCACGCATATTTATAACTAATTTATTCTTCATTTCTTCTGTGTTGAATAACTGAATTACAACAGTGGCTCGGTAACCCCTTTTAGTTTAGGAAAGGGCAGCAGCTTCATCTGAGTAATATTTTAGCCCAATTAGTCCATTAGTCTCCAGTGGAGACCAGAGGAGAATGGAAACCAGTGAAACAGGAGTCCTGCAGGATTCCTTTTAAGTAACAGACCTCTGACTCATCTGATATCATCTGGCAGCCCTCATGATCCCTTCAAAGATATTTCAAATTTTCCAAGTGTTCCGCAGAGACACTAAGCAGGCATTTGCAAGGAAGGAGCAACGTATTAGCACAGGATAATTGCCATGGATAAATCAACCTTATGGAAGAGTTTCAAACTCCTCATGTGCTGAAGAAGTTTCAAAGTATCTGAGAATTTTAGCTTCTACTCTTTCCCAAACCCTACAGAGTTAGTCACAAAGCAGCCCCTTGTCCTTGCACAGGGATGTTGCCTGAGTGGACCTGCAGGATTTAGCTGTCCAACTCTTGTTTGGTGCAGATGTAATGAAAAAGTGGCTGAAATAAGACCCACAACTTTCTGTCTGAAAAACAAAACTATTTAAAGTCCTCTTTTAGACTCCTTGCCTCATAATACATACGTGGCAGCTAGAAGGTTGGAAAAATACAAGCACTTGAGATGAAGAATCTGAGGCAGGTTCCTGATTCTGTCTAACTGACAATCTGAAAGTTAGTGACAAGTTTCAGTCAATTACTCCTTCAGTGAATGCAGAGAAAGCATCCGAGAAAACCAGCAGCTAAGGCAGGGAAAACTGTTTGCTTCATGTACATGTCTGCATTCAGGAAAAACAAGTTTAAATTATTAGTTTAGCTTAAGCACCTGAAAGAGATTTACTGGACCAAAGAGAGATATGGTACTTGTGATAAAACCAACATTTCATCATGGCCCCAGAAAGCCTCCTCCTCTCTGTCCCCCTGCAGCACCCTAAACCAAAAATGTTTTCTGTCTGTTCAGGGGAGAACTCAGAGTCCCTGGAAGCTGAGGCAAAGAGAAGTGCCATCCTCAGCAAGACAGCCTTGGAGTACTGTCCTCAAGCCCAAACACTTCACTGAAAACATTTCTGCAGCCCAAGGCCTCTGCTCCTCAAGGAGCCCAGAGCTTTGGCATGGGCATGCAGGTGTGCACAGGCGCTCAAATTTGCACAAACTGCAAGTTTAACACTCCAATATAAGCAATAATAATTAATACTAATAAGTAGTATATATTAATAATCATAGTATATCTAGTGTACGGTAATAATAGTAATATAGTATTTAGTAATGATAATAATAATAATAAAAAAAAAAAATTAATACTCTTTATACATGTAAGAACATTTTTCCATATGCATAAGGCTGTAGCCACGCCTCCACTGCTGCCAGCACTGAGATAACAAATTCAAGGCTTGCAGGGAAATGCTACTTCAGCACAGAGACTGAAGAGGTGCCTTAGCATGGGGCTGCTTCTCCAGTTCTGCGCTTTGGTTCAAGTCATATGCACAGAGCTTAAACCTGAAGATCTGGCAAAAGCCTGCATTTCACAATAGGAATGAATTTTCAATTGGTCTCATCTTTAATCTTTGTCATTCAATACTAGGAGCTATCTTCTCCTCTGAACAAATGTGAAGTCTTTTGCAAATAAATGTAGCACATATACAAGCACTGAGATAAAACTTTCAGCTAGTGTGAGGAAGAGCTGTAATCTCCCAAATAGAAATCACCATTGTTAAAATAAAGTATCAAGCAGTCCGATGCCAGTGCATGAAAGATGGGACGCTGATTTTATAACTCTCACACAGAAGAAATGCTAGTTTTAAGCTGCATGATATCGATTTATCTGTCTCACAGGGCTGAAAGGCTAAGTCTATTCTGATGGGATTTGAGCCTGAGATTTTCATGGAGAGTTTATTTATGAATCCCAAATAGCATTTTCCCCGGATGTTTTTGATTTCATTTTCTTGTGTTGCCGTTTGCACTTCAAATAATGAGACAAGGGGCGACTCTACAAATAAAATCACTGTTAAAACTTCTGTTTCTGAAGCCCGAACTGCACGTGAAGTTTCTTCCCCAGATGCCTGGCGTTACGTGGCAGCACGAGGGGCAGAGAACACCCTGCAGAGAGCAGGAGCACCGATCTCTCTGCAGCCATCAGGGCTCCACACCGCAGCTGCACGTTTTACTGACAGGTGCACGTGTGGAAAGGACAGCTTCCACCTGAACTGCTTTCAAGAGCTTGACCCGAACCTCCCTGAAGCTGAGAAAGCTACACCTGCCTCTTGTGTTGTCACAGGCAACCTGTTGTTTTATCATCGTTAAAACATTTTAGCCTTCTCTGCCGCTGCCTATCCTAAAGGAATGCCAGGCGTTTACACGAAGGTGTGTAAGTCACAACAGGAGGAGAGGATGCTTCTCTTCACCTGAGGGCTGCTCTAGACCACAGGGAGAGGCAACGTTTTGTTGTAGGCAGAACAAGTGAGGTACACAGATGACAGGCTGGAAATTAAGATACCGTGCCAAAATTAATTTCTGGTACTACAACAGCTGTAAAGATCACAAATAGGATTACAAAAAGAATCTACTGTTCACTTGTACACATCTTATATTAATATTTAGATTACATAACAATAACCTGCTAATTTGCTTAGTGGAATATGCCAAAAACTGCAGAATTATTTTTCCCCCCATATTCTTTGTAGAGTTATGAAAAGCTATACTGATATCTTTTCCCTTATTACAAAAGAATGTTTAATCTGCAATTAATTTGTACAATTTTTTTTTTTCATTCCACAGTGAAGCCTTATCTTTCCTCTCAGGAAAACACAGGTGGCTGCCAGCACAAGGTGAGCACTGGACATGCTGCAGCTCCAGCTCGCCTGGGAGCTTGTCAGGAGTAAATCCTCAGGGCTGTTTTGGTGACACCATTTGGCCAAAAGTGCGCTGGCATTTGGCCACGGCACGAGACACCAGCAGCCCTTCCATGGGGCTGCACGCCCATAACTTCCACTGCCTCCTCTTGCACAGGGCGTGGGATTAAATAAAGGAGCACAGGCTGGCTGCCACCCCGTGCTTCTCACAGACCTGGGAGCTCCTCCCCACAAGCTTCTGCATTTCCTGGGAGGAACCCACTGGACAATAAGCAAGGGGAGATAATAAGGACCCAGGCTGCACAGTAGGTTGGCGTGGGAGGAACGCCCTGGGTGAAAGAGGTGAGCAGGCACAGGCACATGAAGGCACACGGTTCTCTGTATCAATAAGGGGTTTGAAATCAGATTAATTTCTACACAATTAACAAGGCTGCTGAAAGATCTGCTCTACAGCTGCCGCCGCTGCCAGGAGATGATGACAACTGAGGAAATGAAAATCAAAGGAGGAAACAATTACAACAATACTCGCTGAAACTATTTAGAGTTCCCTTAATAAGTCAGCGAAACAAGTAATTGAAAGAATGCATTTTATTGCTGATTAAGATAATACTTAATTTAGGTCTTGTTTTTAAAAAGAGCTCAAATTAACAAATCAGGTCTTTCATCTGAGTGCAAGTGAGAGCTCAGTACACTCTCCTCATATCAGAGTCTGGAGATTCGAAGGGTGTGCTCTGGGAGAGAACAAAGATGAGAAAGAGGTAGGAAACATTTAGGGAGGAAAGAGGAAAGTGCTAAAGCACAATTATCCATTAGATATCAGCTTGTATTCTAGCAGCACAACAGGAACTATACCTTGCTTTGCCACACATTCAGTTCCAGCAGCATTCTCCCTTTCTCCAAGCATCACACCAGTGGCCATGCTAGACCTTAAGCCTGATAGCTAAACTTGTGGAACAAGGGATGACTTTAAAATAAAATGTTTCATAAGCAGAAACATTGCTAGTTTCTTCTTTAAACAGCAGCAACAAAATCCATCTATCTTTTTTTCTTTAAGTTCATTGAGCCGTCATGTCACATCTCTAGATATTATGATTGAGAGATAAGGAAGAATAAAACAGTTAAAAAAATGTTTGCTGTGACTCTTATTTCTTTGACACCAAGTGGAGTAGCTCAGTTAGTTGTCAGATTGCAAGAACAACAGGAGCCACTGCAAGTTTTTTCTTAAATTTCAAATTTTACACCAGTATCTTTCTCTTTCTTTCTTTTTTTTTTTTTTTTTTTTTTTTCACTGAAGGATGAAATAAAATAAAAGCTGAAATGCAAAGAGCACTTTCAGGTTTGATAAAGAAAGGTAGGATTAATAAAAAAAGATGAGTATGGACTTTTAAATATTATGTTATAACCTGCTAGCGTTTTGAAAAACTCAGACATATAAAAGTTAATCATAAAAATACTGGCAAACTTGCCTTTGAAGGGGAAGGCAGCAAAAAATTACAGAACATCAGAGCTCGGAGGGAAAGGTAGAAAAAATTGGAAAGGGGTTAAAATGACTAAGATTAAGAAGGTGCATGACAACCACTCTCAAAGCCCTGATCTGCGCTAACAAAACCATATCCTATGCTTTTGATGAGACACTCACAAATGATTTAGCAAGAGGTGCTTTTGAATTATACCAGTGCTTTTTTTGGCAATAAAATGTCTTTTTTTTTTTTTTTTTGAGTTTTCATTTGTATCTGCCCTAAGCTGAAAACATCTTTGCTAGAAAATAATAACCAGGTTGAAAGTATTTTTTAAAGCAACATTTCCCTAAGAGGGAACTTATTGTGAATTTTAGCAAAAATTGATTTTTTAAAAAAAATTAAGAATTCAGGAAATACTAAATCTGAGCAATGAAATATAATGCAAAAGAGGCTCCAGATTTGAAGGTGTTTAAATCAAGACAGCAAGGCATGGATTTCTAAGAGCTATGAAGCTTATGATGTCAAAAGTTCTACATTTACCTTCTGCTAAAACTAGGTGACTTCCCTGCTTTTTTTTTTTTATTTTGTGTATGTGTGCATGTGTATTTAAATGTAGCTGCTTTAGAATATAAAAATACCTCTCAAACTGCATGTTAATTAAAGTTCAGACTGCCTCTGACATAGAAGCTCCAGTCAATTTACAGTTAATTGCTCTAAGGTCTGTCCTCAGTGCCAGCTGGGATACTCCATAGCCTGAGCTCCCATTGTGCTCTGGGACATTGCATGAGCCACAAAAGTCACTTGGCACCCCACAAAGTGTAAAACTTACCCTTCTTAGGGAGAACAGCGTGATGGCTTTGCTGGTTATCGTCAGAAAACCCCAAGACAGCCCAACTTGCACATGGGGGGAAGGAGGAGAGGGGAATCTTGGGGGATCTTTGATAAGAAAACCCGATGGCAGCCCCACTGCAGTCCTAATTCATGTTATCACTAAACAGAGCACCATCATTTCCAAGGAAAGCAGCACGCTCTTGCTATAGTTTACATCAACACCACCAAATTCCTAATCCAAAACGCCGTGGAACTGACAGCAAAGCTCCCATTTTTCTCTGCTGTCCTTAATTTGGCACAAAACTGTTACTTGGTAGTTATGGTCTTCAAGAAATACCTTTTGCCCTGAAGAAAATACACCTCTGAGTAATATTCAGGTCCCACAGCTGAAACTAACCATTCACATACAGCAAAGTGTTTCAGCTTTCCATCTGCTGGGTGTCCAAGGAAGAGGCAGGTATGTGATACACCCATTCCCACACCACAGCATCTCCCCAGAGAAATGGCTTTTAAGTTATGAAAAATATTGCTGCATCCCACCCACTTTCTGGCATCTTGAATCCTTTTCCTCAGTTTCAAAAGACTGTTAGGTTTGAAATTCCAACTCCAGTTGGAAACAAATCAGATGAACAGGGACTAGCTCCTGTCAGACTAAATAATCCACCAATCAGACTAAATAATTCACTGGATTTAACAAGTACTTCAATTAATAGAAGGATACAGGGTGAAAAAATGAATAAGACAGACAAACATACCCTAACCACAAACCAAAACCTGTAACCTCTCAAGACATTACATATTTGGGTAACTCCTGGGAGTGAAATCATCCTCGGCACCTCTAAAGGTCAAGGCACCAGCAGGACACAAGCAGCACATTCAAGGGCTAAGAGGAGCCCACCTTCCCACAGACACCCATCTCTGGTTCTCTGCCTCCCCAGCCCCAGTCTGGGACCCCCCCGTGCTCCCAGAGCGACGTGGCCCCGCAGGGCGCAAGGACCTTGGCTCGGAATGCCCAGGGGCCACCAGCTGTGCCCCAAACGTCCTTCAGCTGCTGCAGGACACAGCTGGAGGGGGAGAAGCAATAGAAGTAATCTACTACTATCCTAACAGCAATAGAATATACAATATTCTTGTATATATACAAGAATAATAGAGAAGTATAGTATCACTTCTATATTACTATAGGAGTAACATTACTTCTATAGCAATATAGAAGTAATATTATACTAATAAATAGTATAGTAATAGACACATCTAAAGCTTGTGTCTACGAGCTTTAGACACACACAGCCCCGTCTGGGCACAGCGAGTGCCACGTGCCAACCTTCTCCATTTTCTCCAGCTGACCCTAAGATGGGTCTTCATCCACTCAACACCAAGCCTGCACTGAGCAGCGTTAGAATCCAGGATGTTAGTGTTGGAGAGCCAGAATCGAGCTGGTTTTCATTTAGGCTTGCTAATTTTGAACTGGTTTTGAGCACTCTGCGCCGTTTTCTGCCACCAGCAGGGCCCACCCTGCCACGGAGACAAGCGAGACGCAGCCACCAGGTGGAACAAAGAAATCACAGCCACTCCTGCTCTTGACATTGCAAGAAACCGTGCCCCAGGAAAGAAACTGCGAGCCATGGAATGGCTCATTGGCTGTGCACCAAAGATGCTGGGATACACCAATGCTTTTGGCGGGTCAACTCTATCAAGTAAAATAATTAGCAGCAAGATACTGGATCTTCCATCTCTAGGGGAGCCGTGCAGTTCTGCATGCTGCTCTCCCCAGAGAGGCTGCAACCATCAGATACAAAGAAATTAAGAGTCAAATGAAAAAGAAAAAAAAAAAGAGAGAAAAAAAAACTGTGGGGGATTTCTTTCAAAAAATTTGTCCAGCATAATTGTTTTATTAATTGTGAAATGAGAAGACGTATTAAGCGCCGTGTGGCCTGGGAGTGAGAAATTCAAGAGTATCTTCTGTATTTAGGGAGATAAAGAGGAGATGACTACGGTGTGAAATCAGGAGGAATAAGAAACTGGCTTCCCCTTTTAAGAACAGCATCAATTAAACCCAGGGGAGGCGGGTGCAGTTTACTAGTTAATTAGTCCAGGGATGTGGTCCTTTCATGTGTAATTCAGAACAGGAACACCTGGTGTGCGGCACTTCAAAGCACGGGGGAGGAAAAAAGCCAAACAATGCAGGATAGGTCACAAAAGAAAGCAACAGCACAAGAACAAAAACTGTTTATATCTGACCTTCACCCTGCTGTAAATAAAGCAAGACGGTAGGGCCCCCTCCTCCCCGCCCGGGGAGAACAAACAGCTCTGGGCGCACAGGGGGAGCCACAAAAAAAGAGAAGGAGACGGGGAAGAGAGAGACATGGTGGTAACTAATTGTTTTACAACCTAATTAAAAGGAAAACAGACAGCACGATATAGATAGGGATATAATGATTTTAATCACGTTCTGATATGCAGAACCAAAAAAGACGGAGAAGGGAAAGGAGATGAGAGAGGCAATGGGCAGCAAAACACGGGGCACGTTTGGGGCACCCAAATCCCAGCTGGGCCTGGACCTCAACGTTTGTGAGCGGGTAAGAATTGGGGTCAAATCAGAAAACTACAGGCTGGGAAGGAGTCACGATGATCCACGGCCCCGTGCAGATGTACAGAGCTGCTCCTCCAAACCCAGCCTGACTTTTAGCATGCTCCAAAGTTTCTCCATCCCTTCCCATGCCTGCTGCTGCACAGAGCAGCTTTTCAGCAGCACGCCTGAATCACGTTGAAACTGGGAGCAGATGCACCGTGATAAAACTTTTACAGGGCTTTATCTCATCAAACACAATACTACTCATTAAACAGAAGTAGGTGTTATTTCTGCCTTACAGAGGGAAAACCAACAGGGAGATTAATTTAGCAGCCAGAAGTGACAGAGCAATCAGTGGCAATGATCAGCCATTGACTTCCCAACTTCTTCGGTGACTTTGCTGCTCAGTCAGCAAAACCCACCCGAGGATGGCCAGATCTTGTCATATGAGCTATATTTTATTGGATGCTGTTAGCACAGGAAAATCTCTCAAGAGGACAGACTTCTCAAGACGACCACAAGCATGTGTACAGTGACAAAAGAACTCAGATAAGTTTGGCAGCATAAAAAAAAAAAATTGAAAAAAATATTAAAATTTTAAAATATCCCAATTTCCGCACATATATTTGAACCAGATCCCTTTATTTTATTGGTGATGATTTTGTTCACCCATCACTAAAGCTTGATCTATCACAGTAAAGAAAGATGCTGCTATTTTCAAACACTGGACTGCAATTTAAGAAACATGATTTAGTCTTTAATCTGCTGCTATCTTTCTTAGAATTCTGGAGTAATTAAGCTGAGTCTCATTTTGCCATCTGTAAAAGAGAAGTGGTGTGAAGAAACTGGGTTTGTGGAAAATGCCCCACAGAAGGGAGGCATTATTACAGATAAAGCTTACTTATGTTTAAATAGCAATTTTCATGTTTCATGAACCAGTTTTGAAAACCCCACGTCTTGTCCTAAACCACCGTCTGTTCCCCAAATTATTTTTTAAAATTCTGAAAAAATGGCCTAATCGGGACTGTTTGCAAAGCTCCAGCTTACATACAGAACTCTGGCCGGCACAACAAATAATACCTGATCACTTTCTGGACATAACACACAGAACAGCACCAGGTTCATATCAGACACAGCATAAACACTCTGTGTGACTGAGTTTGGGAACCCATGGGTACATAGTCTCTTCTCTCTTCTTCTCCCTTCTTTTCCTTTAGAAATAACACAGAATGGGTTTTTTTCTTTTTCATAAATAGAAAATGGGTACATTGAGCAGCGTGTATGCAAACACCTTTCAGAATGGGCTTGGCGATAGTTAGGAATTAAAAAATAACTGAAGCCTATTTGATGACTTGTTTTGCTTGCTTCTCTATCATTTAGACTTAGGTTAGAGATCACAAATGTGGGAATATTTTCCAGAATGGGCTTTCTGAACCAGCCTGAAGAACTCTCAAAGTACTCCTCTTCACCTCTGCTCTGATGGGAAGAGCAAGCCCCCTTATTTAAAAATAAATAAATAAATAAATAAATAAATATGTTATTTAATGAGCAGTGACCTCTCCAGACACATTTCTCTTACTAAAATGTGGCCATCATTCGAGTTGCCATCTAACAGGAGGTCAGTGCTGAAATATATTTTGGGGTATTTCAGGGTCAGGCTTTTCATTTTGTTTTGCATTGTTTTGGGAAGGGAGGGGGATTGCAACAAAACACCCAGCCCAAATCTCATGAGAGTAATGGCAATAAGCTGACATAAAGGTCCAGGCAACAAGCTTTGATGAGGTGAGGCCATTTAGCAAAGATGAGATCTCTCCAAAATACCTCCATGCATAGCCCACGTGCCCTGCAACCCCCAAACCAGCACAGAATGGATTTTCTTGTACCTTTCCCCAGTTCATCCCCAGATCTCCCCCACGCTGCTACACCTGGGGCATGGCTAACCTCACCTGTGCCAACGGGGGCCCAGCAAAGCTCTCTGGGCTCCCAACATCTCCCAGCAAACAGGGGCTGGGCGCATTCCTGCACCTGACAGGGGGATGGGGGAAAGCAGGGGAAAGAAGGGGGAAAGCAGGGGGATAGCAGGGGGAAAGCAGGGGGAAAGCAGGGGGAAAGCAGGGGGATAGCANGGGGGAAAGCAGGGGAAAGCAGGGGGATAGCAGTTGGTCAGGTCTAAGTTAAATATGGGGGGAGGGGGAAGAAAAAAAAAAAAAGTGGTTTTGCAATCTCTCAGCTCCCAGATATCCTTGGCTAATCTGTGTGAACCAAGCAAAGTCACTGCTAAGTACATAAGACTGTAGACCAATATTGAATTCCAAAGAGGAGTAAGAGAGGAAGAGAGAAGTGAAGGGAATGATCCCAGGCCACAGGGCATTGCCAAGACTCGAGTTCTCATCAGCCTGGGACCTCTCCAGGTGATCCTAGGTTAGGTAAGAACTCAGTCAGCTACAGAAACGTACCCATATGTCATTATATCCAGCTGTTCAGATAGAAGCACAGCATTTATTTGGCTTTGGTTGGGGTTTTTTTCTGTGATTTTCTGTTTTCAATTTGTAATTACAAGACTGTTATTAAGTCTTGCTAAATTAGCCCAGGCTTTGCATTAACATGAAATTTGTCTTCTGTTGTGGTTCAAAAGGAACTGGAAGAGAAGTGACAAACCCCTGGTACTCCTGTCTTCCTGAATGCAGTGGCTCAGTGTGGCACAAGAAGACCATTCCCACTTCTCAGAAATAGAGGTTTGAGCAGTATTTCCTTAAAAGCAGCAAAGAGTGCCTAAAAGGGCTTAAGAGGGCCAGATGACAGCAGTTAGGAGAGGTTTCTGCAGAGTAGGAATAAACTGCAGCCTTTCCTGGAAGGAAAGAGAAATGAAGAGCTGAAGGCACACCCCAAGAGTTGCATGTGTTCCCTCCAAGGAGTAATTCTCGTACCAACATGGATTTTTCAGGAGATTTAATTATTATGCATGTAAAAGAGAAACTCTCCCTTCATGCAATGCTTGACTCACTGCAATGAAAAATAAAACCTCCAGTGGTTTGAAAAAAAATGAAGAAAAACAGAGGTGACGATTTTACAGGGAAACTTCAACTTTTTCTGAGGTCTGTGGTTCCTCAGCAAGGATCCATTTGACTCTGACATTACTAAAACTCCCCGGAAGATAAAAGGTAGAGGACTAAGCTGCTCTGTGCACGACTCCCCTGGGCTGCCTTGGGATGTTCTGCTGGCTGGATGAACTTCCAGCCTGCCTGCTGTCCCCGGGTCAGTGGGGACCCAGCAGCCAGCTCAGAGTCGAGGGTCACGGTGGGGTTGGAAGGACAGGACCTGACCCAGGTCAGGGGAGACCACCATGTGCTCTCTCTCATGGCACAGGCTGCCCCAGCAGGGACCTGAGCAGCTCCCTGGGGATGCAAACCATGCATGCTCCTGCTGTGCCAGCTGGGCACTGGTCGCTCCACTGCCATCGCTAACTTCAAGATCTGTTAGTCAGCCCCACTCAGCAGCAGCTGCGAGTGAAGGGAGGGATGCCCAGAGTGTGGGATCTGGGCAGGAATCCCAACGAGACTGGCTAACACCATCCCTCCACAAGCACATGAGCTTCTACAAGGGCTCCCTGGACACACACCCGTGCCCAAAGCCCCTCAAGGCATTTGGATGAAACCAGCAGCACTGCCTGGGCTCCTGCAGGTGTTTCCAGGTCCAGCTGAGCTGCCCTGTGCTGCAGGAACTCTGAATCCTCCTGCAGGTGTTTCCAGGTCCAGCTGAGCTGCCCTGTGCTGCAGGAGCTCTTCCTGCAGGTTTTTTTCCACCAGGCCAAGGGGCCCAGTGGACACGGAGCGACTGCCAGGGCTGCAGAAGCTGAGTTATCCTTGGGTTCAAGGTAAAGGCTTTCAAACCCCAGGAAGTTGTGAACTCACAGGTTTGTGCCCTCCTTACTACCTTCAGCAAGAGCCCAGACTGCAACCAGGACGTAAATCAAAGCCAGCAATGCTACATTTTGGGCAAATTTATATTTCTAAACCGTGGTATCTTCCCATGCCAAGCACCCGCAACAACAAAACCTCTTCAGTGTCCTACAGCAAGGAATAGCACCTTCTAAACCATTAGCACCCTTCTAGCTAGCACAACTATGATAAATCACTGGGAATGAAAGTATGCACACTGGGTTGTTTTTTTTTCATTAGTGGCACTTCCATTTCCTTTAATGTGTGCCTGATAAAATGTTTTCTAAGCATTGCCTTTAGTATGTGTTTATCCCAAAGGGACCATTCCAGGAGGACAAAAAAATGCAGCACCCACTACTGCCAGGTTTGCCTTCAAAGCCATGAATGCACACTTCATTCACTTGAATAAATTTCCTTTTTATCTAATACATCCAGTAATGCTTCAGGCTTGTGCTTCATGGACGTGTCCTACCTTTCAGCAGAAACTCGGAGACAGAAGTTAAGCGAGCTAAGAACAAAGTTACCCTCATGAAAATATTTGTCTGGAAAGCTCATGCTTCAACAAGAAGATGTTTTATTTTTAAATATTCTTACTGTTAAAGACAACTCAATTTTTGGGGAGCCACTCCCTTGAGGCTGAGGGGTGCTAAGTGCCTTCAACTCTGCAAGAAAGAAAAGGACACACACAGGAGAGCTGTGCTTGTGCAGCTGAAACAAACACTTTTCTTCCACCTGTGTCTTCATTAAAGGGGAGAAAACGGTGAGGTCAGAGAGCACAAAGCACACTTTCTGCCTTAACCATTTGCAAATTAATGGCAGAGCTCCCGCCCCAGCCTCAGCCAGAACAAAATCCTTCCTAGCCCATCTCCAGTCACTGCCACATATGTGTCCCTGGCTAGGCAGCAGATTACAGTCCCCACTCCTTTAAAGAGCACCCTGATAATATGCAGGGCTAAAATGTCAGAAGCTATTAGAAACTCTCAGACACACAATATATCTCCATCCCCACGTTTTCCCCTTACACTGTGCAATAACAGACAACAGGCATGCAAACTGCTCAGCTGCAACTGTTCCAAGTCGAATAATTACAACTTGTCAGAAAGAATTAATTTTCCCATTTCTCATAAAGATGTGTAAAAATTACCATGTTATTATACACTGACACTCTCTGGAGGCAGACACAAAATTTAATTTTGAATTCTTTCCGCATATTAAATTAAATCCATAAATAAGAGTTTAGGCATTCACTCGGAAGCATATGTTCATTGGGAGCGAAAGCCAACACGAGCCTGGCTGTAATGGTTGTTGTAATGTTTTAATAGCTCGCTTCTTCTAAGCACCAATAAATTTACATGATCATAACAGTCGTGGGCATACAAGAAGCCCATTACTGTCTGGGCACAGGCAGCAGCGTTAACAGGATGGAAAAATGGAAGGGGGGGGGAGAACCCTTAAATAAAATTAGGCAACTGCACTTGTCAGCTGCTCCATGATTGAATTTTTAATATTGTGGTCAATTGGTCAAAACAAATAATGGGATAAAATATTTTAATGTATTTAAAACCTGCTTCTGTGGTTAACAGAGTTTATCTGTCTCTTTCTGTACACAGCTTCAGACTTGTCAGGCTGCATTTCCATCCTGTGAGCGCACTGACAGGAGGAAGGCTCGTCCTGGCACCATCTCCCAGCTCCTGCTGGCCAGCAGGGCTGGGTCCGAGGCTGCAGAGGGCCTGGCTACAGCCACACCACTTCCAGCCCCAAATGCCTTGCAGCTGATGCCAGTGGATTCTGAAATAAGACCCCCGGAGAGGGCGGATGACAGTTGATCCCGCATCCCTTGGGATGCTGGGCAGAGCTGCCCTGAAGATGAGAGAAGGAGCAATCTCCAGATCACTGTCCCCTCCCACCTTACTGAGACAATCCCTGTGGAACCATACCAACATCCCAGATTCAGGGCAGGCTTTGTCCACACAACCCCTCCCCGCCTTCGTGCTCCTTCAGCCAGCTCTGGAGTCGCCCTGCTGGCCTGCACTTGAGCATCTTCCTCATGCCCCCTCCCGTCCTTTTGAATTCCCAATGATTTGGCATTCAGACACATTCATAAGTGAAGCTGAGTTTTCCAACAGGGAATTGGAATGTGATATATGGGTTAGCTGTAAAGATGGGCACTGGAAGATTTCAGCTAACCTTATGCTCTGCTTAAATTAAGCCACCACACACCGTCCCTGCCTTTCTTACATGCACAGGTGATTTGGAAACTTTTTTCTAAGAACAAATCCCAGTTATCTCCAAAGCTCTGCTCACCAGAAGCAAAGCTGGGAGCATAAGCATGCACAGTGTGTGTGTGTGGGTCCAGCCGTGTGTGTCCCCAGTCGTGTGTGGGTCCAGCTGTGTGTGGGTCCAGCCCTGTGTGTGCACAGCCACACGCCACCAGTGAAAGGTGTGTGTTGTCACCAGGGTGAAAGACAAGCCAGCTCCTCCAAAAACCTGTGTGTACTACAAGCCTTTCCTCCCAGGGCAGATAACATGCACAGAAGTCAGTTTTATCTCTACAATCCCACTTTTGTTCAAAATAAGTTCTTTAGTCCCTTACAGGCAGCAAAAAAAACCACAGCCACAGCTAGCCAAGCATTTTTCACCTGCACTCATACGACCTTCTGAGAACAGCACTGAAAACCCAGCTCCCACTGAAGGCAACAGAAGAGGAGCTGCTGGGGGAGCTGGACAGGTTCCTAAACTCTCACCTGTCTGCCCAAGACTTCACTGATTCCCAAAAGTCCAGCTCAGAATATTGGAGCCTATGCAACTCTCCCGGGGCACAGCAGCCCTGGACTGCAGCAGCAGCTCTGGCAGCCACGGCAGGGACACAACACAAGCACCAGCACTGGCATCTGGAGCAGGCAAGAAGGGGCCAGCAGCCAGCAAAACACAGGCATCCTTCTTCAGTGACATCGCTCACTTTGAATTCTCAGAGAGACTGAATCCAGCTGAGGACAACCACGAGCAAAAAAAAAACAAACCCAAAAACCCACCAAACACTCTGCTTTGGAATCTGCTGGGCGGGGTGCAGCACACAACACAAACTGGGGCTGTCGGTGGAATTTCCAGGAGATACCACCATAAACACTGTCCCAGGCAGGCAGCTGGAGGTGATGCTCACACCATCAGTGTGCTGCCTGCCTTGCAGCTGGCTCACAGGGCTCAAATTTGCAAAATGTCACTGCCCCAAGTTGAGCCTTCAATAATTGGAAATAATGGGATGGAGCAAAAGAGAGCCCAGCAGCAGTAACGTTGGTTTGGAAAGGTTTTAAAAAGTTTACAAGGAAGCAGAGATAGCTTTGTACAGACTCCTCAGAGGTACAGGTGATTCAGAAAATGAATGTGGCAATAAAACTAGAATATAGCTCTTTGAAACTGAGGAAACGTGGAGGTTTTCAGTGTCGCGTTTTTGACATTGTGTTTTCAGTGCATTGGCCACAAGAGTGGATTCCGAAACTGAAACCTGACAGATTTCTAAAAGTATCTTTCGGTGGTGTGGCCGCACTAGTTACAGAAACCCACGAGGCACCAATATTTCACTTTCCACTGACAAATCTCATTCTTACTCAGAGGTGAAGAGACCGAAATCCTTCTCACCTAACTGTGTAGCAGCTTCTCTGAAATGAATTTGCAACCTTAGCCTAGATCCTAGTGGGCAAAAAGAAAAAAAAAAGAAAAAAAAACCCAAACCACCCCACAAGCCAGAAGCCCCTAAAGCACTTGGTATTAATTGGCCATCCTTGCTGGTGGTCTCAGGACTGAGGCCGTGGGCATGGAAAATGAACAAGCTCCTGACCTTCTTCTGATCCTCTCCACGAGGGCTGAGACAATGACTGGGCTATGCACTGCCATTTCCTATTTAATTAAATGGCTAAATGGAAGATTTCCTCTGTGGCTAAATGGGAGGTTTCTTTTTCCAGTGCTGCTCTCAGTCTGCTAACTTGCAGTCGTTTAGGTTGACTGTAACATTTAAAGGAAATAACTCCCCCCCTCCAGTTTCCCTAGAACAAAAGGAAAGAACACTGCACCAGAAGGGCAGCTCAGTTTATGGAGAGACAGATTTATACGCGTGTCTTTTGATTTGCATCATTCCTTTCTTTCCAAAGGGACAACCCATGCCATTATTCCCTTTAAAAAATAAGACACGTTTACCTCTAATCCCACTGCAGAGAGAACTTCTTACACGTGAGAGCGAGCTGCCTCCATGTTAAGATGTGCAAACTTCAGCTACCTGACGGTGATGATATATGCACATTATATAATACATATATGTGGAAAACAGCCTTGATGTGACAGCTGAGTCCCGAGGCATCGTAGTAGTCACCGCATTTGAAAGACAGCTTCTCTACCAAGCCACTCAAACAGTAAAATGAACACAATATACTCTCCAGCTAGAACTATGCCCTTAAGCTTCAGTTGGAAGAGGAAAAGAAAACTTCTCATTGAAGTCTATTTTAATTAGGGCTGCAGAGAACCAGTTTGAATGAAAGCCTGCCTCTTCCCCCCCCCCCCCCCCCCCTTTTTTTTTTTTTTTTTTTTTTTCTCGCAGAACTNNTTTTTCTTTTTCAAGCACAAGGTAGAGTTTAAAAATTCGTGGATAGGGTGAAAACCAAAAGAAAAGCTGAAGTAAACTTGCATTTGGACATCCTTTAGCTGGAGAAATTCCTTGTAAAAACTTGGATTTAGGGATGACAAAGAAAGGATGGGTTCTTATATTCAGTCTGCTTCTCCCATATGATCTGCAGACTGGCTCTGTCATAAAAGCTAGAAAACACTAAACAAGTTATACAGCATTTGCTTAACTGACAAAATATTCACTGATTATTACTGCCATTAGCCTGTTCTTTTTGATTTCCCTATGTATTTGTTTCTCAGCTATTTGGATGTTTAGTATCCTGACATGATGTGTCTCCAAAGCTTTGTCAGATGCTATCTTTCTAGATTAAATACATACAGAAGGATCGGCTTTGGATCTGCCTGTGACAACTGCCTCGTCAGCCGCGGACTTGCAGGAAGGTCACAGGACCCGCGTCCATCGGTGCGGGAGACAGCAGCTCCAGGTGCCGGGCTGGCAGCAGCGGGCTAGACGGAGTCACTGGGAGAAGCTGGAAGCCCAGCACAGGCAGCTGCAAGGCTCCTGCGGGGCACGCACCCACCTGCGGCACCCCTGGCTGTGTGGAACACCCTTCAGTGCTCCCGGAGAGAGGGCTTTCCCTATTCCCCCGACTGCCTGAGGCATTTACTCACCTCCTGTGTCTCGGGGTCACCTGCTGCTCCTTGAAACACAGGGACCTAGCCAGGCTCAAAGACTCTGGGTTCATTTCTGGGCAAGGGGAGCACAAAGCCTGTTTCAGCAGATGCACGAATTATTTTGAAACAACAATGCCGCCGAATTCAGCGAGAAGGCGAACCAAGAGAGCTGCAGTACCAATCCAGCTCAGGCATAAGGAAACTGTAATCATATCTAATTAGAGTTAAAATAATGTTTCCCTTTGAAATGTTTAATTAGCTCTGTTTTATTACATAAACATTCTTGATGCGGAGCATACTGAGCTAGGAGAGTCTGATGAGTTAAACAGTGCAAAGTGCTCAGGCGCCCAGTGAGGGGCAAAACCTGACAAGGAGTGGCTGTTGTTACCAGATGTCTGGACCATCAGTGGAGCCATGATGCTTGCTGCAAACAGCAGGCTATCATTTCAACCTTTGTTGCCTCTACTGAAGCCTCCCATCGTGCTTTCAATTTAACAGCATCACAAGGAGACAAAGAAATTTCTTACAATATGCCTTTCAGTTCAGAGACAAATCCCATTTAAACTTGTTCAACCTCTCATAACGTATTAGTTATTGTTGCCAGCCTGCATGTCCTCTGGCTGCACACTAGTTGTTCTGGAAAAGGGAAGCTTTTTTTTCCCTTCCCTCCCACCCCCCCCTCTCTTTATCTCTCTCTTCCTTCNCATCAGAGCATTGTACACCAACTCTTTGGTATGTTCCAGAATATGGCCTACAACCTTTTTTTTTTCTTTTTTTTTTTTTTTAAATTCTTGCCCTTCAGTTTGATAAAGCAAGACCAGATTTACTGGCAAACTTACAGCATGCTTGTCACAAGCTTGCAGCAAATTTAATTAACCTTATTACAAATATGGTTTTCTTGAAGATTACATCACAATCTGGTTTCACATCGCCTGCTGCTGATTCAACATATTCTGTGCTTTGGAGAATATGTTCATTTTCTGAAAAAGGTCAAAATGTTAAAATAGCTAAAACTTTGCTATTTCTTCTGAGTTCCTGTTCAAATCTTGTGGTGTACCAACACTTTGTCTTAGGAGTGGGGTGGTTCTCCTGCCCTGTGCCAGTTGAAGATGGGTTCACAGCACAGTTTACACCCTTTTAACAACAGGGATAGCCAGGCCATGGAAGATTTGTTGCTAGTTTAACCCCTCATTAGCACACTGGGACAAAATCCCTCAGAACTGGAATGAGCTCTGCCTACCAAGTGAGAAACAAGTAACATTTAGCGGCCTAATTTGGAATTTCAGCTGCATTAAGGTATTATTTCTGCTCAAGAACACAGTGAGAATGCATAGATTGGCTAAGATTAGCAAAATAAATTAATAACTTGTTAATTCAGCACAAATTTTTAAACCCTGAAATGTTTCACTAAGGGATTTTTAGGTCTCAGTTTTCAGAAACTGGAACAAGAAATTCCCTGTGAGAGAAATCTTATGCCAGCATTCTCTATCAGCATACTTCAAACTTTAAGGAGCTGGATAAACATATCTTGATTGCTTCCTCGAACTACACCTGAATTTGGAACCTTTACTATTTGCAGAGACCAAGTTAGTCTCCTAGAAGGTGCGTGCTCTCTCCTCAAACTCTGGGAGAGAGATGATTTCTTACATGTTTGTTTTTTCATTTAATGTCTAGAAGAGAAATGCCCTTGCCTGTATTCATGTAATAACAAAGCAAGACTTCACAGGCTGATATTCTCTCATGGTGTGGGAGGAAGCCCAGGAAAAAAGTCACAACATCTGTACTAAAATCCTCTTTAATAAGGCATTAAAAGGGAGCGTAAAACAAAGACACCTTTGCTAATCACTAGCTCTGTAATTCTATTAGCGCACAGGTGTTATCAAATCAGTAAGCAGTGGATGAAGGGAAGATTATGTGGAGAAAAAAACCAAAAACAAACCCCCAAAAACCGCGCAAAGCAGATACTATCCCAGCAGCAGGGATGTAAAACCTCGGCGTGTTCCATCTCGCAGCAGGGAGCGTGGGGCTCCCGTGCAGCACTTTGTGGGGTGCCCAAGTGCCAGACCCCCAGGACTAGAACGCTTTTGCTTTTACACCTGTGGGCACAGCACAGACATTCAGTATTCCTGAACTTCTATATGCTAAAACCGAGAGGTCGGAAAAGTCCAGCAGGGACTCTTGTCCAAGGATGACAAAAAGGGATTGCCTGCCAAGGTCACCTTTTCCCCCTTGCAAGAGAGAAACAGAGCAGAACAAGACAAGCAAACCCTCCATCCTGTTCCAATAACCAAAACCCTGCACGCTGGTCTGCCTAACCAAATTAATCCATGGTTTATCTCAGCACTGCCACGCGCGGAGCTTGTGCCTTATTTCATCGATTCCCTTTACAACCACACAATACAAATATCAAATCATTTAAACCGGAAAAAGGGCCTTGATTCTCTCAGGAATGTATTTACCATAAGGAATATATTTTGAAACTTTCTGCACCATATCCAAAGAACCAATGTGGAAAGGGATAGTCCAACTAAGGATGACGTTTACCTGAGCTTCTGAGAGGAGTGGGGAAAACAGAGCAGAAACACTTCCTGGACCCCAGCAGAGCTGATGTCAGATTGCTCTGGGATATACTTCTCAGGATCCCAGGGAGACTTCCCTGGAAGGCAAATGGGCTCAAGAAGAGCTGCTTGGTTTCCAAACCACAACCTCCTCACAGGGAAAAGTAGCCTAGCCCTGTGTGTAGAGGGTCAGTCGGGGTAGCAGAGGGCCAGCAGGGCTGACAGAGAACTCCTCAGCTAGCTCAAATGCCAAACAAACTCTATAGAGAGTGGCAGAAGGTACAAAGGACAAATTGAGATGTGGTCTGAGCACACAGGGAGTTAGAGATGTAGGAGTTCAGCAGAAGATGAAACTAGAAAAGGAAGTGGAAGCTGCAAGAAGAGCTTCTCTAAGCATCTGAGGGAGAGGAGACAAAGCCAGGACTGTCTCAGAGGCACACAGCAATAGTCAATGGAAACGCCAGCTGAGTAGAAAAACTTTACCATGAGGATGGTCACCTCTGCCAGCATCTGAGCCAGGAGGTCGTGCAGCCTCCACCCTTGCAAACATGAAAAAGGCAACTGGACATCTTGCTGTGGGAGGTTAGGCAAGTCTCTCCAGGGCTCCATCCCAACCTAACTGTGCTCTAATTCTACCATTGCATGAAATGTGAATCAGATTGGCCTGCCACCACTTAACGTGAACACCACTTAAAGAAAATTCTGTAATTAACTGAATTGGTTTTGGTCCTTTGTGCAGTCTGTAATAGTTCTAGTGCTGAGTGATTTACTTGAGGTATTTTTATTTCTCTTTCTAACAAGTGTTAGTCCATCTGATTAACTCACATCCTACGTGCCTTACACTGCTGCTGTACACCAAACCCCATTCAAGAGGGGTAACATAAACCTGTATACCATCCCAGCACTTCAAACTCCTTTACTTTTGCTTGCTTTCATCCATGTACTGGCCATGGGGGTTATAAACCAGAAATCTTTCTTTAGGAGTCTGTGCCTAGAAATTGGCAGCTCACCAAAGCTCTCCCTGCCCCCTACTTCTAGCATGCTTCCTTTTCCAAAAGCCCTTCCACATCACAGGAGCAGATCCTGCTCTCTGCAAGCATTCAATCCTGTTTAGATATATTTTGAGAAGAATATTTGCTGGACTGAGTGCTGCTGCCTTTCACCATCATGGTCCCTGCAAATCCCAAAGCTTCGTGCCAGTGGGGGAGGAAGGTTTCTGGAAACTCGTCCGCAGCGGGAGGTCACTACGCTGATCTTGCTTCCTTCAGAAAACTTTGAGCACTTCTTCGTCCTCCTCACAGCTTCCCAGGCAGCCTGACAGAGGGCAACTGAAGCAACCAGAATCGATTCACTGAAGGAGACAATTGCTGCCCACAGATTTTGGGTGCCCTGCTTTTTTTTGGGCGATGTGTGAGCAGTGTGCAGGAAGGGACATGAAGAAGAGCAATTCTGTGCAACCCTTTGCACAGAAAGCAAAGCATGAAAGGTGCCCTATATAAAAGCTTGGCATTATGATAAAAACAATAGCATCACCCCAAAATAAACACTTCAAGACTTATAGCATTTCTGAACTCTCAGCTCCTGGAACACAACCAGAGACCTTTAGATGATTGGCCTGCTACTACTGTTACCAAAAGGAGAAGCCCACTACTGATTGCATATAAAACAGCAACCCCTGAAAGTTTATAGCAGCCAGGCCTCTTATCATAATCCTCTATGGACAAAGCACCTGCTTATGCTGGCAGCAAATTTAAAAAAAAAATAAATTTCTCTTGTTTAGTAAACCCTGCATTATTATGAGAGACCTGCACACAATTTTTCTCAAAATTCTCAAATTTATCTCAGCAGGGAATAACTTCCCCATCCTTAAAACAAAACAAAACAAAACAAAAACCCCTGTGCAATTACAAACTCCTTTCAAGTTCCAAAATGGGAAAGCACCAGCAGCGTTAAAAGTACAACATACACGAGCAAGCAGATTAATCAACTGCCCTGGCAGCAGCACTTGGAGAACTCACTTTGAACGTAGCAGAACCTTTCACTTCCTACATAACTGATTCAGACAAAGGCTGCACCCGTCCCACACGCTGGGAGCACGTGCTGGGTCTCCTGGAGCCTTCTACCACAGCCAGACAAGTGAGAGGTAAAGGCCTTTATCTGCAGTGAAGGAAAACAAAAAGCACTTCTCAAGTTTGAGTCACACAGGACAAGAATTTAGCCAGATCAGTAAAGCCGCAGTGACTTCACAGAAGATTAGAATAATTTACAGATTTTTCTCATCTGGTTTTGATGAGAAAATAGAACCTGCAGATAAGAAAAACTTTTCTCCACAGAAGTTTCATTGGACTTGACATATTCCAACACAAACGTCTGGTTTCACTTGAGAAATTCCAGAGTAAAATAACTTTTATAGATGGAAAAAAAGCCAACCTTTGACCACGTCTAAACTTTAACCTTAACCTGTGGTAGATAATCATTGTATCTGCACTGATGCACAGAATAAAGTAGAAGTGAACATTTTTAGGGAGTGTGCAAGTAGGCTTTCTTAACTTCCTAACAGTGAGTTGAAATGAAGATGGAGAAGAGATGAATTGGAATTTTCAGTGAATGTACATAGCAAATTCCAGAAGTATTATTAAATTCCAGAAACAGGAAACCTGAGATGAAGCACTCTCTAGTTACATGTCTTGGTTCACAGAAAAGGAAGAAAAAAAGGAGTCAGGAGATCACAGACAAAGAGGAAATCTTGTGACAGTGGTCAGGTAGGAAATTTTCTGCCCCAAATTCCACGACCTAAATGAACACACAGACAAAAACTGTTCTGTGCCACTCACTGGTGTCTTCAAGAACAATGCAACTAAGAGCAGCCTCTCTATCCTAAATCAATAGATTGGGAATTTCCCCCCACACCGTTAGAGAGGTGTTCTAGGTGAAACGTGCTCTGATTTCTTTTGTGCCTAGCACAAACATGCCCTGCTCCCACAGTAATCTGAACGGCGCCAGTGCTCCTGAATTTCTGGTAATTCAAGCAAAAAGGAAACCCAAAGATCCTGTCCACTGCTCTCTCATTTGCTCCCCTCACAAGCCAGGCAGTGCCAGACCCCAGAATTCTTTGAACGAGGCACCCTGATAAAGAGTGAGACAGACTTGTTACACAGACCGTATAATGCTCCCATATCTGCTGAAAGGAGAACACAGGAGAAGCACATCACCATCCACTTATTTTCAATAAGTTTGCCCGCTAATGGAAATAAACAAAAAAGTGATTGGATGGCTGCAAAGAATTGCTTCAGTGACATATGCTGCGCATAAAAACAAAAGGCTGAACGTGAAGACAGCAGCAGCAAGTTAACGAGGAGAGCTGCAAAGCCAACGTCTCAAAAACCAGGAGACACTTTCCTGTGCAGCTGCATTTTCCAGAGCATATCCAGCCCAGGAACAAGTGGAAACTGTAAAGTGATTAATTTTGGTAGCTGCTACCTGGGAATGGCATGGCTGGGGTCTGGTTAATTACTCAAACTAAGAGTGACATGGCTTATGACCCGCTGCCCTGGGAGCCCGAGGAGATCAAAATATCACTATTGTGCCTCGTGCAAGGCTCCAGCGAGAGCTGGAAGAGGCAAAAGCCTGGGAAACGCCAGTGAACATTTGAAAATCGGGGTAAAAATTAATGATATGCTCATAGGAATAGAAGAGGGAACACTCCTGACAAAGAAGTTACACGGCCATTCAAAGACCCACTACTGTCACATTGCAGGTTACTGCTTCAAGAGGGAAGGGTGACAATTACCCAAAGAAATTAAAACTTTTCAGAAGTGAACACAGACAAATTAGTAACTTTTCCCCACTCCTCCAGGATGTCTGGGGTGAACTCTTCAAAACAAAACAAAACAAAACAAAACAAAATAAAAAAAATTGAGGCAGATGTGAAACAGTTTTTCACAAATTTATAAGCTTCCAATGAGAGCTTTGAAATATGAAAAGTTTAGTAAATGATTTTTAAAAAGAGAAGGGGCATTTTACCAATCTGTAGATTAAAAAAAAAAACCTTTTACCTCTTTTTTCACTTCCATTAGTGATTCCATCAGAAAAGCTAATCCAAATTTCCTCTAAAAATTTGATAATTCTATTTTGACATTTAGACAAGAAAACTATCCCTCTAACAAAGACTTCAATTTTTAAATTTCTTCTCTATTTCCACAAGAGTAGCAAAATTATTCAAATACAAAGAAAAATGTTATACATATGTAAACTGATGCTGTCCTCTAAAAGCTGTTTTGTCAGGAAAATTCAATAGCTCCAAGGGAAAGGCTCTCAACTTTACTGGCCCAGTTCTTTGAGACCACGAAATTTAAACAGAGTAAATAAGGGTTGTAAATCCATAAGAGTACGATCTATTTATAGTAGAGCTCAGTAATCTTCAAGCACTTCTCATTAACATGACAGTTACATCACCTTTGATTAATATTTTTGCTATTATTTCTAGCTCCATTTTGCTGAATAAAAATGTAGCATCAGTATCACTTTGGATTTATGTGACATCTCCCATTGCAAAGTGATTTGAGCACGCTTTAAAAAAATATCCATGACATATTCTTATCAGCTCAGCTATGAAATGAGCCACCTGTGGCGGGCAAACCACAGCACAACACACAGAGTGAAGTGGAGAGGGAATGGAAATGTTGGTTGCCATTAAAGCATCACCTCAGTGTGGTACAACAGGTCAAGGATTTTTTTTTTATTTTTTTTTTTTTTTTAAAAAAAATTTTTTTTTCTGTTCTTGGAGAACAGAAATCTCAGGCTGGAAGTCTGAGCCCAGAGAAAAACAAACCAGCTGAGTCAGGATGGCAAAGGCAAACCATGAAGAGCTGGAATGTGGGCTCTGCTGCAAAGGCCTCACATTTGGCTTTACGATGGTCAGTCATACTCTGACTCAACAAAACCCTTAACAATAAAAATTCAAAAATTCCCTAACGCTGTAACGAGTCTTTAAAATGCAGGCATGGGAATGATACCATTGCCTAAACGAGTCCTTGATGTATGGGACGTGCTGTAAGGGTGGGGCACACTCGGGCTCCTCACTGACTTGAGGAGCCCTCACACTTCAGACCCCCAGCTCAAAGCCAGGGCTCAGTGCCTGATCCCAGCAGAGGGAGGGCCTTGGATGGAGGTTTTCAACAGCTTTCAACTCCAAGGACAGCACCAGTCCCTGCCTTGGGAGACACCAGCCCTGTGATCACTGATACCGACAAACTCAAGCGTTTATTGCTCAAGAAGGATTTTTTTTTTTTAAAGCTTTTTGTCTCTAATGTAGGCAAATGAGGTCTGCAAATATTCACTAGAGTCAGGCATGCTGTGAGCATCGTCTTAATGAGACCATAAGGATGCAAGCAGGAAGAGCTATTTCAGCAGGTCTAAAACATAATACCCGACAGTTAGATTTCCTAATTTCACCTAAGTGTGAGCAACTGAAAAGTAGGGGCAGAAAGCATTTAAAATCAGGAGCGAAGCCATACCGTAACTGCCAGCCTGGATTTAAAGAAGACAGGACAGCTTTCAAGAGCTGATTGAACTGAGTGAATGCCCCAAATAATCCCATGGGTATAGAGCTCCTTTTCTCTTTTCCAAGCGCTCCGCCTTTAGAATAGTTTCAGAAACATACTGCACATTCTCTACCAAACTCCACACTTGCTGTTTATCAACAGACAAAATATTATTTATGCAAGAATCTTATTTGCTAGACAGCACAACAAGTAGCTGACAGCCTTAACACCATCCCTGTGTGCCCAGGCAATGTCTCTCAAGCTCCTCCTTTATAATTCCCAAAACTGTGTTTACCTACAGTTCATCAGAATGACTTATTCTTTTAAAAGCAGCCGAAGTTCCCTTTTTGTTAGAATTCAGGATTTAATTAAATTCTCTTCACGATGATTGTTAACATTTGTGCATAGAACTACCCCAACCCTCCTCTACCTTTTGAGCAAAAGTAAAGTGAGGCCGTATATATACATACATATAAGCTATTATGTGCAAGATGTTCTATCAATCAAATTAGCTGCTGTGCGGTGTAATTTAGGTGCAGTTCTGCTACAGGTTGTTTTCCCTGAGGATCTCAGGTGTTCCTCAAGCAGCCCAAGGTGTATTTGGCGTCAGGAGCGCAGAGAGCAGATGGGAGCTCAGGTCTGGTGCAAGGTGATGGCCTGCCAAGACCCAGCCCTTCCACTCATGCTGTTGGCAGGACTCTGCTGTTAAGGAAAATTCTACTGAAAAGCAGTGTTTTACTCAGCTTAATAACCTCAGATTCTCATCAATATCCTCACATAAACAGAGGAAGAATGGCATCATTGTGTCTGCACAGCCAAGATCTCATACTGAAATGTATCGGGTTACTATAGGGTCAGAACGCGCACAATTATCTCAGATAAAAAGAACAGGTGCTTTCTTGGTGATTTAGTGAAAAAAGAGAGGAGTATGGAAGGATTTTAAGGTTCATTTTTAAGAAAATAATTAGGAGAGTACCTCAGAATTTTTAAACATCAACCTGAAAATGGCACACATGGTGATAGGACATCTTCATGGTCAAGTACGTGAAACTTACCATGATACCAAAGGTGTTGGCAGAGCATTACAAACCATTCACAAACAAGTCTATTCCTCTAAGTCAATTAACTGGGCTGGGTTGAAACAAAGCCAACACACAAATTATGACAGATCAGTAATAAAGTTTGATTTTTCAATGAATGACAACATATCAGCAATTTCTATTAACTCCTTCAAGGTATAGACAACTAAATACAAACAAACCTTCCTGTTGTAAAACGTAAATGGCCTGTGACACTGCTTCAGAAACAATCACCAACGCCTCTACTGCTGAAGTTTATTTTGAAATTTATTTATTTACTGTTGAAACTGAGTCTGAGGACAATGAACATTTTCTTACTCATCTTTTAAAATAACGCCTTGATCTTGGCACAACTATGAACTGTGTAAACAGAAGACCAGAAAACTATTTTCTGAATAACAACTAACCTCAAAGAATAAAATATATTTATCAAAATATACCATTTCAAAATTTTCAGACTTACCCAAAATAAAAACTCCAATTCTTAATAAACAACCCAAATTAACTTAAATTCTGTGTTGGGTTGATCAAGTCATGCCCTCTCCTTTTAAATTTTTTTTTTTTTTTAAAAGATTGGCCCTGGCCAGTGAGCAGTTTCACTCCATCAGGTCACCGAGTGCACGGCGCCCCAAAGCTCTCACCAGCAACCTCTCCCCCTTCAGCCCTGCTCCCTGAGCTCCTTCTGCAGCCCGGGAACAGAGGGGAGCAGGGGGGCAACGGCCCCTGACAGAGCCTGCCCGGCTCACAGGGATCCCTGTGTGCTCCCTGGATCCCTGTGAGCTCACTGGATCCCTGTCCCCTCCCTGGATCCCTGTGTGCTCACCGGATCCCTGTGTGCTCACCGGATCCCTGTCTGCTCACTGGATCCCTGTGTGCTCACCGGATCCCTGTCCGCTCACTGGATCCCTGTCTGCTCCCTGGA
>VWZN01016954.1:58214-192125 GCA_013396955.1 Regulus satrapa | reverse complement strand
TCCCCCATGGATCCCTGTCTCTCCCCCACACCCCCGCCCCACATGCTGCCCCACGCACGCGCCCAGCTCCCGGCCATAAATCTTCCCGAGTCCCTCCGCTGACAGCCTAATAACATGAAAGAAGTATCTGCAAACAAGATGGTTTCAAACCACTGCTGGTGACCCTGAACAAATCAGGGCCCAGTTTCTTTTGCAGGCTGCGTCTCTCCCCTTCAATCACTTAACTGGGCAGATTGATGTGACACCGCAGAATTAAACCGAGTTCCAGCACAACCTCTCCCTCCCCGTCTCTCCTGCTTTCCCCTGCTTGCTAATGATTGGATCTGTCTGTCCAGACACAGCACAAGTCCAGGGCTCGGGGTGCTTTGGGTGGCAGAAAAGCAGCTTCCCAACATCAAAAGGAACGAGCTCCACCCCACACACACAAAAGTATTCTCGCCGCCTTTTGTGGTTTCATTTATTATTTAAGAATTTTAAATTTATTATTTTTTTTTTAAATAAGTATAAAAAAAGCAAACATCCAAACCAATGGAATCCATCTCTCCGTTAATGCAACGGTCTAAAACCTTGTGAAAACACACTTAGCAAATTGCACCCTTGGGGAACATGGGTGGAACACCAGAGTAACTGGCACGGAGTCAGAGAGGGGAGCCCTTGTCCGAGTCCCTCGGAAGCAGCTCCCTCTTCCACTGCTCTCTGAAGCCACAGCAGCACCCCAACTCCTCCCTCCCTCCCCTGGGGGTACAGGGGGAAAAGCTGGGAGGGACTGAGCACACACAGCCCGTGGTTGTGAGTAAATTCACATGACTGAAGGGTGATGCTCTGTCATGGCAGAGAATGACCATCAATCCAGACACCCTAAATCTCAGGGTAATAACATCTTTCAAGCAGGCAAAAGGAAAGTTAAATAGCTGGCGTGAAGAGCAGATAAAAAGCCACTAAAACAACCAACTGCTGAGCCTCTATCCCATTCTTTCTTCAAGATTTCCGCAGGATGCTATCTTAAAAAAAAAAATTAAAAAATTAAAAGAGCGAGTACAAATGTACGTATTTATGCACAAAAATATTTTTATACTTGCAAAATTTAAATATTCATATTCTTACGAAGGTAGACATCAGAATCAAGGCAACTAGAAAGTACAGAGACGATATCTGATGCTCAATTTTTTTTCTTTGTTTTCTATCCTACATCTGATGTTTAGGCACTGGTCTTGCTGGAGAGCACTGGGAGTTTTTCCCTGACAAACAGCTCTTCTCCAGCAGGAGGTGACTGAGATGGCAATCATTGCTCCAGCAAGGATCATTTCCCACTGGAAATGCTGATTTCATATTTCCTACTGAAACCTCCCAAGTATAATATTAGTTATAAAGCTCCTATAACATACTAAAATCCCTAAATCTTGTGTCTGAACTGTGTGACATTTCCATTAAAAGATTTACTAAATTTAGAGCTGATGTGATTCCTATGCAACCCTTATGCCTGGAGAGATTTGCACTTCAGTATTCTGATGCAAGTTCAGAATATTTATACTGATAAATATTTTAGAATCAAGAATTCTTCTCTCATCTCTCTCCTTCTTTCTGCATGTTAAAACAGAAGTGCCAACTTTGGATTTTTCATTAAAAGTAGTCAAACTTACTCTGCTCCTTGAGTGTGAATTTGACCCACTAATTTACACTCTTAGAGGGTTGTTTTGTTGTTTGTTTTTTTTTTCCTTGCACTGCTTCAGCTGGATCACACAGCTTGTTTTATATCACTGTTTGCTTGTTTGTGTCTCCCAGTTAGGGGAGACTGAGAGATCTCTCCCCAAGTTGTTTCTGTGTACCCCCCAAAACACACACACTACTCCTAAAACACCCCAGTGAATACAAAGCCCAGGAGAAAACTATCCAGAGAGTGGGGGAAACAAAAACCACCTCAACCACAAAACCAAAAGCACCAAAAGTAACCACAGCTGTGGACAGAAGAAAGTTCTAGTAGCTTGCTGTACACAAAAATAAAAACCCACAAAGGAAAAGCTAAAGAATGTATATTGTAAATGCAGCCTGCTGAGAGGGCTATTTTTCAAATGTCCTCAGCCCAGAATGGCCTATTTGCTGCTTTGAACTTATTTAATAACATTAAGCAAGAACACTTAACTATCTAAAAGAAGGATCAGTGGCATAAATCAGACATCATTTCACATATTTCAGGATCAAAGCTGCAAGGCAACATGATTTGTGAGGACATTTGAACAGCTCTAATATATCACAGCTCCTTTTGAAGGATACTTAGGCATATTAGTTGCCCAAATGATGATTTCTTTGCATAGTTGTAGCCAAAAAGAAAAGAAAATTGAAACTTTTCATTCAGGGATTGGTTTCGTCTATAACCTTGATTTATGTATAGCATCAAACAAAGCAGATGAAGAACACCGTGAATTTGAATTATCAAAATTAAAACCAGGAGAGTGAATTGATTTTTTTTTTTCCCCAAATGATCAAGGCTAATCGAAGTGACCAGCACAGAAATTGCATAATCAGTAGCCAATATGAGTTAATAGTAGCTATATAACCAATGTCCAAGATTACAGCCATATTTTATTCAAACTTTCATGAACCTGTCAGGACTGAGCACGGCCTGCAGAACTGTTTGACTTCAGGATAAGAGTAATCTGTGCTGTTCAATTTTAAAGCATCTTCCTTTTCTTCATACAGAAAACTGCTTGCCATGCTGGACTGCCCCAAAAATAACTCATCTTAAAACTCTCTAATGAGAAGGGCTGGACTAGAAGATTTTTCAAGGTCCCTTCCAAATGATTCTCTAGAAAATGGTAATAATAAAACTGCCCCACACACTAGCATTTAAGATCAGGATCAAGCTTTTCAGGCTTGTAGCTGCTGAAGATGAGGTTATAAATATGGAATTTCAAATTCTAACTCCCTCCTGTGCCCTCCTCAAGATAAAGTTCACCCCCTTCTTTGGGCAGCCTTTAAAATAAAAGCCAGACTGACTGATGTGCATCAGCATCTGGAGTTACTTGTCACGGATCCCCCCAAAAAATCAAAGATTACCCATTTGTCCCTCACGTTTCTGCAGTGCACTGGTCTCCCAGGTTTGGAAACAGCAAGCCAGCAGGCTTTTGGGATTTGGGAAGACCTGCAGCTGCTGGGTAGCACACTCAGGGTTTGCAGCATCACCCATGGCATCAGGCTGCTGCACATTCCTCGCCAGCTGGAGCCCTCGCCCTGAGTCAGTGCACACAGCAAACCTCTCCTGCCAGGGAGAGCAGAGGGAAAAGCCACAGGGAGAGGGGAACAGGGCTGAAAAAAACAGGTACCAGAGCAGTCTCAGAAATCCCTAACCTCTGGTGTGTGGAGGATGGATTATCAGGCTGCCTGAAATTAAAGCCACAAGAAGGAGGCAAGAAAACCAATGGGAAATTAATATTTTCAGAAAATGTGTTTAATGTTCACAAGACATAATAGCATTTAATGCTTTATAAAAGTCTGTTTAGCCTGCAAGTTATTTAAATTAGCAAGTCTAGAGTCACAATTCTAATTCCCTGTGAAAAGGAATTCCATTTCTTTGTTAATAAGTAATCCCATATCCTTTTCCCAAGACACGCACGTGTACACAACCTTACCATAAATAGCATTGCTCAGTAATTACAGCAAAGGGGAAAGTTAAAGAATACCTGTTTTCCTCATGATCTCCATCCCATTAGCATACAAACCCCATTACATTCAATTAACATCCAAAACATTTTTTACTAAAGAAAACTAAATAGTCTCAGGTTCCATATTCTCAGCAAACTAATATCAAACTTCTGCAAGAAACAAACAGGAACCAAAGCTTCTGTAGTATCAGGGTATTCTTATAATTTCTTGCTGCATTTCTTTGGATAAACTCTTTCACATTGAGTCCAGACCTTTAACACAACTGTTGGTAAATTTGAGATTTAATATGCACTGAAATTAGGAAGGATCTGGGACACGGGGCCTTCCTCAATCACAGGCTGCATCCCTGTGCTTAGCAGCACTTAATTAAAAGGTCTTGCAAGAACTTTTAGTATTTAGAATGTCTTGTAACAAAGGGTGCAAACAGTTTAGAGCTGCTCACCTGAGAGCTCTGAGTTTCTCTGCAGCAACACGAAGTGGACTGCTAAGGGAGATGATATACACAGGGAAACCCGATTTACATGTTTAACAAAACAAGGATACTCAGGTTTGGTATTTGGTTAGAGAATGGCATTTGGAAAAGCTTCACTTTCATAAATGGCGTAGAGTGAACTCTGCCCTTTGCTGAGCATCATATCTGAAAGGGCTGACTGTAGCACAGATCTCAGCTGAATGTTTAAAACACGCCTGACATATGGGGAAACTTTCCGCAGATTAAACGATACTGAAAATAATGACTAAACACTGAGTCAGAAAAAAGAAACAAGAAGATAAATGCACCCCCTCCATCCTTCCACTCAGCCACCCTAAGTAAGATGATAAAGAAAAGATAAATTGCACTATTCCATAAATTAGAAGAATTACAGAAAGGTCAGGTACCTAAAAAGAGAAATTATATGCTGAGGAAGAACTGAGAGAGTGTATAGTTCTGGCACAGCAGTTAATATTTTATGTTACAATAACTCAGAAATGCAGGAACCTTAAATTTCATCTGGAAATACAGCTCTTGGGATTCAAATAAGTGAAAACCTCATCAGCTTGGTTTTGTTTCTTTCTGAACAGGATGGGGTTGGAAGACAGACTCTGACCCTGCTACCCAACACTCCAGCACATGAGCAGTCTCAGTCGGTGAGAATGCTTGGGAAGTTCAATCCTCCTCAGAAAAAAGAAAAAACCAAAAAAAACCAAAAAAACCCCCTCTGTTTGAGAAATAAATTTAGCATATAGGTAATGCTAATTGTTATGAGTCAGGGCTTAGCATTAAAAAAATAGCCAAGTCAATCCTGAAGCCAGCAGATGCTCCAAGAATGAAATGGTAGCACTACTGAAAGCAATGGTGTGTTTGTAGAGCTTCAAAAATAGGTTTTTTGTCAAATATTAGGAGGTATACATAGTAACGAAAAGGAAAGCAAAAGAAGTTCAGTAGCCTAATAAAATAACTTCAGCAAATTAATATTTTAGCACTAACCATACAAAGCTGGAGAGGGAATTAGGCAAAAAGATCAGAGAACATCTGAATTTTCTGCAGGTACAGACAAGGCTCAAAAAATATCCTGAGATGAAGAAAGAAACGTGAATTGGAAGCTCCCAGCTCCAGTGGGCAGCTGCCCCCATCCCAGGCTGGGCTGATACTGCCCAGGGAAGGCCAGCACCCAGGGAGAGGTGGAGAGCAGAACTAACAGAGCGGGGGAAAGGCACGAGGGCGAGAGCAGCAGCACAGCTGAACCGGTGCAGCTGCACGTGAGGCTCACACAGGGACAGCCAGACGGACAGCGTGATGGACAGGGGGACGCTTCTCCTCTTTTCCCCACCAGACATGCATAAACACTATCCAGGCTGCACAGTAAAGAACCAGAGGACTGTGGTATTTAAGTGGACTGTGCAATCTTAACTCAGTTGTCTCGTGCAGAAGTGTCAGGGTAGCATATAAATACATCATGCCAGTCGTTTTTACAGAAAATGTCACCCACAGGACAGAGTCTGCTTGCTCAGCAAACAGTCACTTCATATTTTGTTTATTTTCAGCGTTTGCTGGAAAAGCCTGGCCTTATTTACTCTGTGTTGCTCTGACTCCCTATTGATAAAGCAACTCCTCTTCAGCTTTTCTGAAGTCACCCATCAGCACAATCTTTATCCCCTATCAAATGAAGCAGTCTACAAACAAGCTTGACCACTAAATTAAGAGGACTACGTTAAGGTTGGACAAGTTCATTCAATTGTGATTTCCCCCCTGCTCCCTCCCCCTGGTTTCTCAGTGCTTGGGCCTTCTGTCTCAGCCAGGCAATCAGCACTGACTCTCAGGGTTGATACTCAAGGATTTCTGCAATGCACTGGAGCCATGGCTTCTCTGGCTACTGCAAATTTCAGACAGAAGTGGCATTAAGATAAGAAACAGAAAGGAAGAATATAAACAGTAATTAGAAATGTAGATTATATCCTTCGAACCTACACATGAATACCATTAGAACAAGTATCATGACTACTCAATGGTATAATAGTCTTTGGAGCACACACACACACACACACACACACACACACACACACAAAGAAAGAAATTAAAAAGCAGCCCTATGTTTGAGTGTTTAATGGTATAAACAGATCAGACTTGCAAAGAATGGGAGGCAAGCACATGGGGAGGAAACTCAAGAACAACACCACTGCCACTCCAAAACCCCCAGAGCAGGTCAGTGGCAGAACTGGGTGTCTGCAGTCCCAGATCAGCACCACCTACACAGCAACTGGGGCTAGAGCCAAGGTAATCCACAGAGCTTCTGTGGAAAGTCAGGAGTACAAATCAGACTCTCCTTTATTTTAATGTATTAGCAGTCGTAGCGTTCACTTTCCACTCTGACATACTGGTATTAAACTTATCATTTTATCATTAGGATTATTGTTTTCCTTACACATTTGCAATAGCATCCATCAGGGCACTATTGGAGAGCTTTCAACATCTCCATTTCAGTTAAATGAATTACATAAATTCCCCTATTTCTACAGAGGCCAAGAGGCACAGAGGATGAAAAGTTCTTAGCAGGGCTTCTGTAAAGGTAAAATGCACAATTCTGCAGAGTTAAAGATGTACAGACTTTGTCTAAATCTGATTCATTATCTTCAGTAATACCAAGCAGCAAGTATTAATGTAAAATCTTTGAAAAAAAAAATTCCAGCAAAGAGGAACATGTAACTTTGACTGTTTCTATGGATTTGAATTGATTTTTAATCTGCTGATGGTAGGCTGTAAATAACTGCTCAAAGCACACACGAGTGCAAGTCAATGGGAAGTTTTATTAGCTTGCTTTCAGAGAATTATAGCAATGATGGAAGGACTCTCCAGCAGGCAGAGGCCCACGACCTGAATGGTTTCTCCTCTCCTCATGGGCCATTTGAGCGCTGCCTCCAGAGGGTCCAATTCAGCCAGAATTTACCTCTCACTTCCACACCACGGAAGCCCAGGATGGCTGCAGAACAAGTGTTAACTTCATTATTTTTTTGCTAGAATAGGGCCCTAATTCATGGCAAGGCAGACAGTAAAAACTCTTTTACACAGCACACTTCATCTATAAATCCTTTCAGAGTCCCAGAAAAGGTTCTGAAACAATCTTTTTCTTTTTCCTTCCCCCTGTAGCAAAAGGGAAGGAAAGGCTTGTGCATGTAAAAATTTACTTTTCCCACTAGTTTTCATTGCTTTAAATGTCCTGCTAATTATATTTTTATACAGCCACAATCTGCAAGTGCTCCCAACACCACATTCACTCGGTTTCCTTCACATCAATAATTTAGCCTGCCCTATTTTTGGATGATTAGGACCCCAGAAATGTTCTTCTGAGGCAGCACCCAAACCTTCAACTCTTCCACATCCCTCTCCCTTCATTCTGCCATTTGCAAAGAATTTAACAAATAAACCAAGGTCAGAAGAGCTAAGCCAGGAACAGCTTTGCTTCCAGGCTACGAAAGCAGGAGAAGAAGTGGCAGAGCACCCTTCTTCCCAGCCAGCCTGGAAAGCATCTCTGCTCCTGCCCCCTGCAGCGACCAACAGCTCTCACCAGCACAGGGATGCAACATCTCTGCTGCTCTGCAGGGATCCTGATCTCCTGCTGCTCTCCCCGGTCTGCCAGCGTGGCACTTGTGACTTGGTATTTGTGTGAGTCACCCAGACACGGACAGAAAAAAGAATAGCAGAATTTACTGTCACCCCATCAACCACCACAGACACCTTCAGCAGCCTGCCTGTCCTTATAGCTGACTACAGAAGGAATATTTGCATGCTTTGCAAAAACTAAACAACCCGACCAAATTTTTTTACTTTTTTTTTTAAAGCCAAACTACAATGAGAACCAGTTATCAATTTTCTTAACCANCCAAACTACAATGAGAACCAGTTATCAATTTTCTTAACCAACCAAAAAAAATTTTTTTTTTAAAGCCAAACTACAATGAGAACCAGTTATCAATTTTCTTAACCAACCAAAAAAAATTTTTTTTTTAAAGCCAAACTACAATGACAACCAGTCGTCAATTTTCTTAGCTGACCTAAAATTTTGTAAGGAAGGTGGAACCCCCATCATCTGCTCCCATGAAAAAAATAGAAAAGGGAAGCTCTTCACTGAAATTTGTAACTCTCAACAGCATGGCACAGACAAATGGAAGGCAAAACACAGTCCTAAAAACTACATGTATACTAAGTGCAGGGTATTTCTTTGAGAGGATTTTAGGAAAAAGCCCAGAAATCACTCACTGCACTGTCCATCCTCTAAACAGTCAGCTCTATCTGATGCATGGGTGCTGTGCATTATCAAATTCATGGATTAACTGTGTGGCAGTGCAGAGAAGGCTGAAATCACCCAGTTTTACTTGTACCACTCACATCGTCAGTGATAAAGTAGCCATTGTGTCAAGTCCCTTGTTGTGGTGGAAGATGACTCATTTTAGCAGGCATTACAGAGGCACAGGGCTCTTTTAGGGAAAAAACTTGAATCCTGCCATCACAGAAAAAGCACAAAATGGAAAACCAGAAGCCATTGAGATTAGAGTATTACCCATTTAACCTTCTGCATCCAGGTAATTCTGCTACCTAACATCACAGAAAAACAGCATCTTGCCTTCAGGTCTAATTTGAGAAGAAAATCTTTAACAGAAGTCATATTTAAGAAGACACATCTGGCCCAAACTCCATGAGGGTATCATGAGGGCCCCGGCACACTTCTAAGGTGAGCTGCAAAGAGAAAAAAGAGTGACATCCTCACATGATTAGATGATGTGCCCTGGTGTACTCCTTGAGAATGTCTCTTTAGCTGGCCATTGTTAACAGATCTCACACAGAAAACCGAGCCCACAGAAGTGTTTATTTTGGTGGTGATCTAAATGCTGTGACCACTGAAGTGTTCTTTCTGATTCGTGAGTGGTCAGCACGGATCCAAGAGAAGAACAGCACATGCAGGGCCAAACTGAGAGACTTTCCAGGGAACTACTGATTGCACCAAAGCCCTCTGCAATTTTAGTGGTGGTGGCTGCTGTGATGATCCCCAGACAGCTGCCAAAACCTGCCCAGACTGCAAGATCCTGGACTGCACACAACAAAACCAATGTCTTGGGGAAAAATAAAAAAACCCTCCTGATGACATTCTGCATTGACAGTCTCTGGTTAATTCCTTGGATGCACATAAAGATCCTCCAACTAGCCAATTATTCTCCTGTTTTGGATGATAAAATAAATGGTTAAATCCACTAGTCACTGGCTCAAAAAACAATTTGTTGAAATAATGAACTCAAATATACTAATAGGATACAGAGGTTCACCATTAATTGTTTAATCCATAGCTGCATAATACTGCACTGAGTTATTCCCCCCCCCTTTACCCTTGCTAGGAACTGACACAAGTACAATAATTAAAACAAATTTCAACACAACCACTTGGAAAATTACCAACATTTTCAAGAACTTATAATTTGCTTTCTTCCCCTTTTTCCCAAGATAAAATACAGTTTTGACATCTAGGTAAAAAAACAGTTGCAAACTGTTACTTACAATTTAGGAAAAAAAATCACTGTTTTAATCATGACCTTTCATCTGTCCTTGATTTGGAGCGAAAGGGTGGGGGAAATTGGCCACTTACAGAAATAATCCTACTGGGCTTTCGTCTCACTGATTGACAGCCTCATGTGGCTAAACACATTCACAATTATAAATAAAAACTACCCCTCTCAAAATGGCAGAACTTATCCTCCATCAAGCAAGATGTGCTTGGAGCAAGTATAGCTTTTAGTGGAGATGGTAAAAATGATCTTTGAAAGACGTGATAAACATCAATTCTGCATTGTCCACTTCCAAACCTACTTGACAAAACAACACCCCCGATAATTATTGATGTAAAGCCCACAATAACTAAATACTGCCCAAGTCATTATCACACAAACGAAAAACACATTAATAAAAGCCAGTGTTAATAATATGGTAATAATATATGCCAATAGGCTCTTTTCAGGTTCATATTCCATCTGAATATGGGCTATTGGAACAGCACAGCTGCACTATTGGCTGCAGTGTCCTCACAGATATTTTCAAAAAGTGACAGATCCCATTTGCTGTCTCAGACTCAAAGCCAGTGCCTTGTTGGCATTTGTCTGAGCTGCTAATGAACCAACTGAGTGAGCTAAACCAGCAGAAAATGCTTCACTGTTTCCTGAAGTGAATCTCACACCCTTCTCCAACAGGCAGAGGGGTGGACGCATGGCAGAGCACAGCCTCGGAGCTGTGAAGGTGAGTTGTAACCCAAGGAAAGCTGGTGACATGAAATTATTCCAGACTCCTTCCTACCTTTCCCCTGCCACTTATTTCCAAAGTCAAAAGCCAAAACCAGAGCAATTTAGCAGAAAATCCCGTGCAGTAATCACACATGCCCCAGTCACTTGGAAGGGGGGAAGACCCGCTCTCCTTCCCCTTCGGTGAACTCCCGTAACCACTTCTTCCCCTTCTGCTGCCCTACCAGAACCACACCCAAGGCACCAGGCCGGGCCACGCTGGAGCTTTTTGTGCGTCTCTGTGATTCCCTGTGCTGTCACAGGCACTTCCACCAGGCTTCCAGCCCCATCCCTGCTGATCCCGTTCCTGCCGACGCTTCTTTTCCGACAGCCGGCAGAAGGGAAGAGTTTGGCCGTCTCGAAGCAGGTTCGGAGGTAGCACAAGCCTTTGGAGACAAGGGTAGGGGTTTCCCCTCTCCCTCCCAGCAGCACACCACCCCGAGAGCCGGGAGGCACCCAGCCCAGCAGTCTGGAACAGGAGCCACGGCAGCAGATCGGCCGGGCAGACACAGCGCTTGTCTGTCTAGGTGAGATCCCTGCCAGCCCTCCTGCTAAAATTAGAAAATGGGCGACAGTACCTTGGCGCCTGTCACTTGCTGGAGACAAATCTTTAGCTCTTTCCGCAGCCAAAGGGTGGCATTTCGATTCCTGCCTGCCAGCTCCAAGTCATGGCAGTACCTTGCTGTCAGCTGGGTTCCTTTGGTGGCAAAACCCCTGCCTGCCATCAGCTGCCTCCACTCTACCCCAGCACTGTCCTTCCCCCAAACCAGCAGAAATGCAAAACCCCTGCCTGCCATCAGCTGCCTCCACTCCCTGCCCCATCACCGTCCTTCCCCCAAACCAGCAGAAATGGGAGGAAGCCGAGCACAGCTTGAAACATGCAAAACTTTCTGGAGGGGATGGGGACAACAATTTTTACTCAGAGATGACAACTCCAGCCTGGGTAGGTCAAGAAGCAAATTCAGTGTGCTAACAGGCGTGCTCATCATTCACACCATTAGAGCAGTAACCCTTTTTAATCAAAAGATCTTAACCTCCTCCACATAGATCACAAACACTGAGCGTCGCAATATTCCTGCGACAGAGCAAGGAATTATGGTGCCCGCTTCTATTAAAAGTGTTTAGGTTGATCTATTACCTCTGTAGGTTGCAGATATATCCCACTGCCACAATCTCAAACACATTGATCCTCACAAATCTTCTTTGAAGTAGGGAAATGCTCTTTTCTCCATTTTGGGTAATTGGAAGCTCTGGGGCAGACCATAGCCAGATGTAGATGATCTAAAAATCCACCTAATCCCAGGGCCTCCTCTTTCAATTGGCTAGGCATTTCTGAAGGGCCAGAGACATCCAGTAAAAAACTCTCTAGGTTAGGGATTAGGTGGAATTTGGGGCTAAATTTGGGTTGAAAATTGTCCTTAATGCACTTGGGTATCTTTCCTGCTTTACCTCCTTGCAGCCCAGACATGCCAGGGGGCTCTTGGCCAGAAGCTGAGGACACAGGGCTAACCCCACATGGGCTCAGCTGCTGAGCCTTCCCTCGTCCATGCTGAAACTGAAAACATACAAATGCTCATAAACAGAAAGTATAATAATAAAACTTCTCATTGAAACAAAACGGCCATCCTTTCAGTTAAAGACCTGAAACAGAGATGTTTCTCCTTTAAGAATTAAAAAAAAAAAAATAATTGTTTCCCTCCCTTAGTTGTTTCATCTTAAAATATTTTGTGATCATTAGAGAGGTTTACACTGTAGAAATAGTGCTGAGAGAAAGGAAACACGAGTTTTTCATGTTAATTTTGAAAATGAAAAATCTCTTGGGTAAAAAATGATACCAGTGTTTTTCCTTAGCTGTATATGTGTTGAAGCACTTGGTGTTTGGCTATGTCTTCATACACATGATAAAGTTGCCACAGTGTTATGGTTTTATTGACAAATCCCTTCAAAAGAATTGTATTTGCTGTCAACCCTTAAATGCATCACGTTTACCCAAAACAGAAAATAAGAAGATGCTCTTCATTCTACTGCTATAAGTCCACATTTTAGAAAACTATCATTGGATTGTTATTTTACTATAAAAGGTTGAAGAACAAAATGCTGCTCTCAGAAAATTATACAAAACCCATGTTGTTGCATTTTTTTTTAATATAGATCCAGGTCTCATTTACCCTTATATTTGACACAAATGAAAATAAAACGGCATTTTAAGCTCCTGAAAATGACAATATCATCTTATCTAGATAAGTAATACAAAGCTATTATTGAAATTCTGATAGCATTTGGTTTACCCGTAAAGGAAAATTACCTGTAATGCATAGTTTAAATAATTACTTTTAAACAAAAGCTTCTTTTCTACAACACTTATTTATCTTCTGAGCCTAGCTCAGCAGGGTTATGTATTTTATTAAAATTGCCTTCAGCCTGTTAATGGTGGGGTGTGCGCTAGCACAGGGGAAGGGATGGCTGCCTGACTCCTGCTCCCAGCTCCGGGAGCTGCTCCAGATTCTGGAGAGGCAGAGCTCTGCTGGGCGTCTGCACGTGTCGGAAACCCTCGGCCTTCCCCGGGATAACTGGCAGCAGCCTTCCAGGGCAGTGGGTCAGGCAGACTGCGAGCCCTGGCTGCGACCAGGGCAGCAGCAAACGCCAGATTTCTGAAATTCCTTTTTTTTCTAAGATTTCACTCGATTTCGAGTCTCCCAACGTGAAGTTGTTTTGTTCGCCCTCACTCATCATTTCTCCGTTCTCTTTTGTGCTCAGTGTGCCATTTCAGCAATCTGTACAACAATTCTGAGCTGCTCTGTGGTGAGTTTACGCACCAGATAACCAGCACGAATCACCCAGACAATTCTGAGAGGTCTTGTTTCCTCTCTGAAGAAGCCACAGCCAAAATGCACTTTGCACCCACAAAACACCGTCACTAAAACCTGAGGTTCTCCTTCTGGAGAAGCTGTGGAACAAACACACACTTAACAAGCCCCTGGCACAGTCATACCTGTCCTCTATAGTTAAACAGAGGCTTCAGCTTGCTCTGGTCTCTCCATCAGCACCAAGACTTCCACGTGAAAAACAGGCACATCTATCTTCTCCCATCCTTACAATATCCAAGGTAATTTGCTTTATTAATTCGCTCTATTTTTATATATGCTTACTTACTCATATGGCCCCGTTCATCTGTTTAACATCTTTGTCTTTAAAGGGATCAAAGCTCTAGAAATTAAAAATGATTATTTTTTTTCACATGAGCAAACACCAAAAATGCTGCTTATACTTCAGAACCAAAATTGCTACATGAAGTGTTCTCTTTCCTTAGTTGAACAAATATCTGACAAGGAGCAGAAAAGGAGGCAAAAACTTCTCTGTCATGATATTGGCCAAGAAGAGACAGCAGGATTTGTCCACTGCATCATGTCCATCCTGAATTTGTCCATCCTGAATTTTAGAGGAGCTCAACAGCTCCACAGAACTGACATTTGTTGGAATATTAACTAACTTTGAAAAGATGCTTAGGGAAAACCATGAAAAATATTCACTAGCTGAGGAGACTTAACTCATCACCTCAGAAAAACAGTCCAGGTGCACACCATCTCCTGCTAGGCTGGCCCAACTCCTCCCAGTGGGAACTGGCATTACCAGACAAACATAGAAAGCAGAGCAGATAAATAAGCTCAACCCCCCCAAAACTGAAGCCATCAATGCAAGTTGGAGATTCAGGTGGCAAAGTTCAGGATGAGACAGAAAACAAATGATGTGCAAGAACGGGAGCTTCCTCCCTCTCACACCCGTACTCAGCACTGCATGCAAATATTGTGAGCTTGTAGATTACCAATTTAGCAGCTGGTTTCATTCTGAGACCTTTTTGGAGGGGAAGTAATACAGCAACAGCAATTCCTCCCAACCCACTTCCCATTGTCACCACACGGACTAAAATTCTCAGGCTGACCAAAACTGTATCTGCAACAGAAAATGGGATTACAAGGAAAATTTGCCCAAGAAAATTTGTATTACTTGCCAACTGGAAGTGAAATCTGAGGCAAGAACACAACCTCAGGAAACTCCCTTCCCTTACTTCACAGAGCTACTCCCTCCAGCCCACGCAGGCTGTGCGAGTTGCCGACCACAGAGATCTGAGATGCTTTACCACATTTGTGTGGAGGAGGTTTCTGCGACTCTACCGATACTCAACTCTCTCTCATCAAAATCATAGAGAGGGATAAGTCATAAAAATTCCAACTTTATTTGGAAAAAGGTTGAATAATTTATTTTTAATGATTTTAAGACAAGCTATACATTGAAAAAAATAACAACATTCCCACTCTTTCAATCTCTGGCTGCTTTTCCTTTTTATCAGGAAGACAAGTTCTACCACATGGTTCAAATTTTTTTATACATGGATCTTTCTGATTTTTTGGTTGTTTTTTGGGGGTTTTTTGTTGTTGTTGGGTTTTTTGTTTGTTTCTTTTTTACTATGATGTTAAATTAAACGACAGGAATAAACAAGGGTACCACTCTCTCTCTAAGTGCATTCGTATATACACAAACATGCTGCATTTGACAGTTGTCTTCTCCACCTTTTCCATGTCATTTGTTACCACTCTAACTGCTACATCTTTGTAGTGGGATCCATGGCTTTTTATTCTTACCTGCACTTACAGTCCAAATTTGATCAGAGTTTAGAGTAACACAATGTTTACATGCTAAGGAACTATAATAAGAAACCACTCACTATTCCTATTGTGGGCACATCTACAAAAATCAAAAGCAGCATGTGGAAAAAACCGATTTATAAATAATATTTGAAAGTCGAATGTATCGTGATCAAAGGCAGTGGAAACAGAGGCTGAGCCTAAAGAATTATCTGCAGCTTGCCATGCTTTAACTACCAGTTCCTGCAGACAAGAAAACTGCTATGAAAAAGCCCAGAAACGGAGCTTTAATAGTAAACACATGACCCAGTACAGAGAGAGACAGCCTGATGCATTACACTGGTTTGCTTGGAGATCATGTAACTTCCCAGCAAAAAAAATATGCCAATATACGGGTTTGAAATTTGCAAAAAAACCCAAACCACTGGCAAATATAGAAACCAAACCAACCCAAATATCCAAACCCAGGAGATAAATTCTCGCAAGCAAAACGTGTCCAGCCTGTCAGAGATCAATTAGCAGCATACACTGTAAGCACAAATACCTTCTTCTCAGACCAAAAAAAAAAAAAAAAATGCAACTAAATCTGTATTTATAATTCTGGTGAGTCTCCTCATAAGTGCTAGGGACCAGATTATTTCAGATTAGAGAGTGATTTATTCTCTTATCAGCCACAAACTCCTTTTGATCTGCCAGTTTGAGCCAAGCTTGCTCCATGTGCCTGCAAACTCTCAGCCAAGGCAGTTTGGTGTTTTTCCCATGACGTGTTGCTCGAAGCCTCCTCCCAAAAGCAGCGTAATGGGCTGTGGGGATGTGAGGGAGGCATTTACTGTCCCACAGAGCTTATTATCCCAACATCAGACAAAGCATGACAGGTGGACCCAGCAGGGAATTTCAAACAGGGCAACACTTATCTTAGCGCTATTTACATCTTTGGGGCCTCTGAATATTAAAATTTAAATGTATTCTCACAAATTTAGAGGAGGGGGAAGAAAATCCAAGCTTCTGACTGCAGTGTGCCACAGAGAAAAGGCAGAGAGGCAGAAACAAATCAGTCCCTCCCTGTTTGGGAAAGCGAGGTCTTTACAGACATCCTAGCACTGGAGTTACCCACAGTCACATCTCAGGTATCAATAGCTCTGCCTCCATAAGAGCCCGGGAGAGGCAGCAGGACAATTTCTATAATTGACTGGATCAGTGGCCATACCTGTTATTAAGATTACTTGACACAAGCCATTAAACAACTACCTGCAGTTTTCAAACCCCACCAGTGTTTTGCCATTTGGGCTGATTTATCTCCGAGGCATGACTGCTTCAGGCTGTGTGCTTTGGAAATGGGACAGCTTCTTTCTCCCAGGAACAAGGCTACGGAATATTACCCTGGAAATCCTTCAAGCTCCTCCTCTGGAAAACACTTTGGTGCTTCGAGCTTCAGAGGAAGGTTTGAAATCCAGCAGCCTGGCTGTGCCTTTTGTTCCCATGAAAAGCCTTTTGTCCCTAGATGTGCCTCAAGTAAGCCCTTAGGAGCTGTCTTTGCAAACTGCAGTTGTCCAGCGAGCAGTGCTTGGCTTTCCCATGCTGTTATTGTACTTTCAGCAGGGTTTTTCTATGAAAGCAAGTGTTGTATCTTGCTTACACTGTATTTCACCTTCACCCCATTTAAAACTGTGCAGAACAGGAAATGAGAGTCAAGTAATCAAACGAGGCTTCAAAGAAGATAACGCAGCGAAGTTCCAGATAGCACACAAGTCCCTTAGCAAAACAAATCTTGAAATAATGCAAACAGCAGCCCAGCTGTCCGCAGGGCACAGCTGCTCCCCTCAAACGGGGCAGCTTTGTCCCAGCAGCTCGCGCGCTCTGCCACCTCGAACGCCAGCTCCCCACTCCTCCCCGCGTCCCCAGGGAAGCCTTTCTGGCCCCGCTGCAGAAGGTGAAGCCCCTGCCCTCAGTGCCACGAAGGGGCTGGGAAGGGGCGAGGGGCTCACCGGGCTGTGCAGGCCCTGGCGCAGGCGCGTGTGGGGGAGCGGAGGCCGCAGGCGGCCAGCTCGGAGCAGCGCTTCCAGAAACGCCTCCTGGCCGGGCTGGAAACGCACCTCGCACCTGCCCAGCCTCCCGGCTTCAGTTCGCAGCTCCTTTTCGTTTTCTTCTGCTTCCAGCGGCTGATGGCAGCAAGGGGAAGGGAAAAAAAATAAAAAGTCAAAGGACAAGTCGCAACTATCTCGTTCAAACGCCTTTTCATATTCGCTATGATTGTCCTGAACAAATATCTCAGGGAAGTGGGGGTTCTCTGCCGAGTTTCCTACAGAGCTCAGAGCAGGCTCATAGCAAAGCTCCCCCTAAAATAGGAGATGCTGAACCTGAGACCAAGACCTGTGGCACGAGCAGGAAAGGGTGCTCTCATTAAAGGAAAACTGAACTGGGAGAAGCAATGGGTACTAAGGAAAATACGGCGAGCAGGATTCCAGCACAGCTTGTCCACAGAACTGTAGGAATACGTGTAACTTGAATTAATCAGACCACAAACTCACACAGAACCCTTCGGGAGCTGCAGAGGGGAAAAAAGGAGGGAGGGACACAAGGGAAAGCGAACCCCAGTCAGCTGAAATCAATAGTTAGACTGACAGCCATTCCAGTGGCCTTTGGATCATACCCAAAGTGGCAGAAGAAAAAAAGATGCAGCAGCAACAGGGAACATAAATGAGGGAGCAGATTAATAAGTCAAATAAATATTATTAATAGTACAACTTAAGAATTGCTGGGGAATTGCAAGGGGGGCTGGCAGATTTTGCTCTTCAGGCTCATAAATGGTGCCTTCCTCTATCAAAATCAGCAGAGTAGTTTTAGATTTACATCAGTGTAACCAAGAACAAAATCAAATTAAGGAGTACGGAGTAACTGGAGAAAACCCAAGCATTATTGAGCGTTCCAACACTGGGAGGCACTCAGATACTATAGTGCTGAAGGCCATGTTACTGGATTGATTAAATGTTTGATCCATCAGTAGGAGATTTATCCAATATGGGGAGAAAACAGAGAGCTCTCACTCGAGACTACTAATCAGCTATTATTTATATTTTCTGCATGCTATAAACAAACCAAAGAGATGCTTTATAGAATTTGCAGTAATAATAACTCACAGTTATTCCCACTCCTGAGATTAGTTCTAACAGCTTTTTTCAACATTTTTAAGGTGTTTTGTAAAATTATTTTGAAAGAAGTTTTCATCACAAAATCCCAGGACTTTCTTTCATGCTCTCACTTAGATTCTCCCTCTTTTGAGCTCTAAAGACAGATATCAAACACTACAGAAACTAAACCCAGAGCCATTTATACTATTTTTTTCTTGCATGCACTGTTTTTCTTGGGCAAACAAGGGAGATTTTCTCTACGCTTCATTGCCAGGCTCGTCGGGAGTTTTTATGTGACAGTGTGAAAGTAGCAGTTTCTTTTCAACAGTTTCATGCTCCCACAAACACAAGCTAGTTTCTTTCAGACACCTACTTTCACTAATGCACTGCCATTCCTTATGTCATGTCACTCTCTGTCTCTGTTCTAAAACCACAAACCTTAGTAAAAATTAAAGCTCCAACTCAAGTTAATCCTTCTTTTATTTACTCCTTATTTCCCCTCTAAAAGCACGGCAATGATGATATTTCAACCCAAGTCCTTACCACTGGGATTTCAAATTACTTGAACATAATCAGTTTTATTACAAATTAAAAAAAAAAAAAAAATCCATCCATCTGCCCTCCCTTTCCATGCTGAGTCCACAAAATGCACCAAGAGATGCCTAGAACGATGCCAGCCACGTTTTTGTGACATCTCTGTCGCCAACGTGTACACGCATTTTTTCACTTTTTAGTAGATGGCCTACAGGCACAGAGAAGGGTACTCCTGGTGACCTTGGGAAATCTATTTCATCTCAAATTGTATAGATTTATGTTTAAATAAGTGAAACAAGGTTCCATCTAGTTTCAGCTCCCACAGGTAGACTTTGATTAGTAATTGCTAGTTCAGTCCTTAAATTCCAGCTAATAATGAGACAATTAAAAAGAAAGATACACGCTTAAACCTTTTTCTTCTGAGTAATGTCTTAAAATATATTTTTAAAAATCAAGTCTCTTTAAGGAAGAATACTGATTTCCTTCCAGAGAAGATGATGTCCTTGGCTAGATTCTAGTCTAGTAGGATCTCTCCAGACTTTTCAAAATGTACGACAACTTTAACCAGAACAGGAGGGAGTTCTACAGAGCTGGGAAGCTGCAAGTGAAGAGCTACAGCTTCCCATATGGAAGGTCAATTTGTCTCCCACAGAAGAGCATTTATTACAGGCTCGTGCTGCACGGAGCAGGACACACGAGGCACTGTCCAGCTTGGTGCTCTCCCCTTACCTCGTGCATTGCTGAGGAGTGGAGAGACTTGGATCCCCTCCCAGGGTCTAATCATAACAAGTGCTATTATTATCATTACCACCATCATCATCATTAACCCTGCTCTTAAACACAGTTTCAGAAAGGAACAGCATTTTCATAGCACTGCTCCATGAGTTATGGGCAGCTTTGATTCCCAATGCTTGGTTGTGGTGGTGTCAGGAAGGGTGTGATGCACAGCACCATGCAAAGGAATTTCAGAATTTCACTTCTATTTGAGAGTCTTTGCTCAATGTTACTCAGAGATCAGGCTCTTAAGTATATTACAGCAAATGTATTGGTGATTACAGATTAGTAAGAAGGCCACCAGTGCATGTAGGATCAACAATTAAAGCTCAGTGTCTTGAGTGTAGCACCATTTGTACTTGAGATTTATCATCTGCTACATAGAGGAAATGGAGCAGAAAACTTGTCTCTAAGTCACTATTTCCCTTTCTTCCATCTCCCAAAAATAACACAACTTAAAGACATTGTGAAAGCTTTTTACAGTAAGACCCATGCAAAACTTTTGCCACAAAATGTAAAAATCCCTCATGCTTCATTAAAAAACTGAAAAACAAGACAGTATCTGCAAACAACTTTCACACAATCGTTATGAGTGTTAAAACAGAAACTAAAGAAAAGCTCCGATACTGAGAAAGTACTATGATTTTAAGACTAAATTACTGGAAGGAGACTGCTTTCATGTGTTGTGGACAAGAGGCAGGGATAAATTAATATTTTCAGAAACTCAGTGGACAAGGACTCTGGCATACCTGTGAAAAAAGTGGTTTACAAACTGCTTTGCACAGTCCCAAATTTATGTTTAATAGCAATAAATCATTATCTTCAGGTGCAAACAACTTGTCTCAGCAGATGAAAAGACTTTATAATTCAAGAGTATTTCAGGGGTTCTGGAAATATTTCAGAATCAGACCATAATTTATTAGGCATTAGAAAAGAAACAACACAAAGCAAGTGATCTATATTACCATCCACAAAAAATACCATTTGCCTTCCTGCCTTTGTTTTTGTGGTCAGCAATTAAATGAATCCCATCACTTCAGAGATTCCTGTCCCAAACAGCTCTGTGATTCTCTTTTTTTGTTTGTTTGTTTTTGGATGTTTTTACACATCCTGTAAGTACCTCAGTGGAGGGTGAGCCCAGCATTTCCCTGGCACCCTGCTCCAGTGCTCGACAGCCTTTTGGGTGGAGAAACTTGCATGCAACAGCCTGGAAGAGCAGCTCAAGGGGCACAAACTGCACTGCTCCCCTCCGGGAGGAGTCCACAGGGAGAACCCAAAAATGACTGCAGCAGGGCTGGATTTTCAACTGTTCCAAGGCTCAGATATGAAAAAAAGAGCTGGTTGTACAAAACGCAGGCTGACTTCCACTCTGATGTGGCAGGCATGTGGCATTTGTTCAGCCTGCTCCCATCTAGCAGGAAACCATCCTCGGAGTGTAACACTCCACAACAACCACCCAAGCACGAGAGGGAGGAATTCCAGCCCCTCCACAGGCTCCTAAAATATCAACCCACTTCAGCAAGCAGCACGAGCACAGCTTCAGAAGGGTATTACACCCTTTACTGCCCTCCCAGCACAGAGGAGGCACTTGCACAAAAAATTTCTTAAATCAGATGTGGCAGAACCACTAATACCCACCTCCCCAAACGAAACAACCCCAACTCCCTCAGGCCTCTTCATAAAACTTGTACTGAAAACCCTTCCCCACCTCTATTACCCTTCTCTAAACATCCTCCAACATCTTAACAGCCTTCCTTCTTGAATTAAAAACCTAAAATAAAACACAATACTCAAAACACAACATCACCAATACCAAAAACAAAACAAAACTTCCCTGAGCTTACTAACTACAATATTCCTAATACAAACCAAAATATCATTAACATCAACCACCAAAACACACCACTAACTCAAATAACTATCAGTGAACACCCCCAAGTCCCTTTTTACCTAACCCCTCTCCACTCTGGGAGCTTGGCTAATGAATTTAAATGAGAGCAGAAGCAAGCTCCAGATCGCCAGATTTTTAATATCCTCATATTTTCTAGTAATGCTGTAATTGTATTTAATGTTTTATTTTGTTGTGCATTTTATTGTTGAGACTTTAAAATCATCTGGGATCCCTTTGGGATATACAGAACTATATAACTGTAAGTTGTTATTATCAAATAACAATCACTGGCCATTTAAATTATACAATAACAACCTGATTATACTTAACCAAGTTAATGCTCTAATAAAAAATGATTACATATAATCTAAATTAAAGATTTTTTTTTTTGCCAGTTCAAAGAACCTTAGGTTTTTCACATTGGATATGCAAGTGTCCTGCAACACCTGGAGTTTGATCCTGCAGTACTGAAATCAGATACCAGAAACCAGGACTTCTGCTGTTCCTTTCATCAATGGAGACTCTTGGCAGAGAGTTAAATGCCTTGACAATTTTATTTTCCTGAAGCAGCAAAACTAAGATTTATTTTTTTTCCCACGGTCATTTCAGAGGGTATCATCTGCGCCTCCAGTATCGATCCTGCAGGGTCTGTAACAGGTATTTTGGCTGTACCACCAGCTACACACGCGTCGTAAATCTGAGAAATCATTTCCACCCAACACAGAGAGCTCTGAGCTTTCACTCCAGCAGCAAACTCGGGGTTTGTCCTGTCAGCTGGGCACAGTGGGAAACACAACAGCAGCTAAGCTTGGCTCTCTGTGGGCAGAAGCTCTGACCTGCTCCTGTGGCACAGCCACGGGCACTCAGCATCCAGAACATTCACCTGCAGGCCTGTGCATGAAAGAGCCCATGCAGCCAGATGGGATATTTTAGGATGCTGCAGATTCTGAAAGTGCTCTTGCCAGGCACACCTCAAAATCCCCAAATCCTGCAATCAGCAATAAGGTACAGTGACATCTTACCCATAAATTCCTTTAGTAGATTATTTACTTGGCTTGGAACTGTTAACATTTACATCCTTAGGCTTTGAATTCCCTGGGGAAAGAACTGTTTGAGCTGAAGGCACAACATGACTCTAGGATTTAAGGACAAGAGAAGAACCTTATTTTTGTTCTCTCCTAAGAAATACCACGAGATCCGGGGCATGGGGTGTGGCTGAAAACATGTCTTGTCTGGCTGAGCTCTGCCTGATTCCTTGAGAGGATGGACAGAGTTAAAGGAATAAAGTAGGGATTAATGAAAGGCCTTCAAAGGTGCAGCTTGGGCAGTACAAGAACCTGGCCCGGGCAAGATGGCCCCTGGGTCACGAGTTCTCCCATTCTGGTCAGTTCTGCTCCATTCCCACGTTGGGTTCATTGTCCAGTGCCAGCCCCAGGTGCTGCAGTCCCACCCTCCCAGGCTGCTCTCCTCCTTTTGCTGCCGTTTGCCCTGTTTGGGGCTGAGGCTGCAGCGTGTCCCTGGGTCTGGGGCTGCAGAGGATTGCTGTGTGCCTGAGCTGGGAGGAGAGCTCGCTGGCACTTGATGTGAAGCTCAGAGTTACACACGAATGCAGAGCAGAGCCTGGAGAGCATGACAGCTGAAACTGAAGGCATCATGCCAAGTGGCTTCCCTTGCTTTGGGTGTCTCCTCTGTGGCAACAGGACAGTGGCATTAACCTTGCTGTTGATGAAAAGTGCTGTAGATGGGGCTATGATCTATTTCAATGATAAGAGCTCATTGTGGGGATCTTTTAGCATAAAAACCCCATAATTCCAGAGCCTGTTGAGAAGTGATGACTAACCCAACTTCAACTCAACTGGGTGAAGAACACAGACGGCCCAGGATCCCTCCAGCAGAGATGGACAGACTGCCTCAAGGGTTGGAAAAACCCAGTGGGGGCTGAAAGGCTCCAGCTCTTAAGAGGAAGGCTCAGGTGACAGTGTTCAAAATCTAGGGACCTCAGAAGGGTAATTAACATTAGTTAGAACCTGGAGCTGTAACCTTGATTTCAATCTGTTCTGGATTCTTCTGAATGTTTGGGTTTTTTTTTTTAATCAATCTAAGGTTTGGTCTAAATTTCTCTCCTTTTCCTTCTTCCTTCCCCAAATATTTTTTTTAAAGTGTGAAGTGGGTGAGTTGATTTTTAAGCAAAAAACTACTAAGAGCCACTAATTTCAAAACAACCCCATAAATTTCCCCCAACGAGGACATAAATATTTTGCTTTGAAGTAAATTGATTTTTTTGTTCCCAAGTGTTCAATTTTCATGTAAAAATTGTTCATCTTCATTTAAAATGAAAATAACTGAAGTGAGGAAAGGCTGCATATGCCTGAGAACTGGGTGCTAATCCTTTAAGATCCGGGCTAAGATCACACTGGCTGAAGATTCCCTCTCTCCAGCAATGCAAATAACAATGACATGCCACAGACCTTTCACATACACTTAATGACCTTGCCGGCATTCTGCCAGCTTATACCAGCTGAGAATCTGGGACAGGAGCCTCAGCTGAAACCAGGGCTCCCTTGTAGATCCACACAAAGCCACAGACAGCCCTCACAGCACGGTTTGTAATTTAAAAGGACAGCACGACCAAGAGATGAGAAGTAGAGATTATTATTAAAAGGGAGTACAAGCATCTGTTGCAAAGGGACAGACCCGAGGAAAAGCAAGGCATGGATTTCTTGAGTTCCAAGCTCCCAACTAATAACTTCCTTTCTTGAGGCTTTTCCTTGAAGCCGGGATGGGAGAAGAAATGCGAGCGAGGGCTCAAAGGCCAGCGGTGTGAAAGCAGAGCAGCCACAGGGCCCCAGGAGCCAGCACACCTGGCACAGGGAGCAGCGGGCGGGCCGAGCCAGCGGCCACGGCCGGAGGTTGGGGCTCACACTTTGTGGGTGTGGGGAGCAGGGCAGGGGTGGCACGAGCCCCATGCCGTGGTTTCACTGGAAGGACACGGCCTGTCACAAGGAATTACCATTAATCTGCACCAGCAGCACAGTCAGACTGAGACCAGCAAGCGATGATGACAAACAGCACTTGCAAGATCACATAATGAGGGGGCAAGGCTGCTTCACTGGAGCCGCTTCACTCAATTAGTGGACAAGGCTTTTAATGCTGCTATGCACAACCAAAGCAATTTTGATTACTTAGAGCTAAGTCTCCATTTAGAATGAGTCAGAAGCTGAAATGTCTTTTTTTTTTTCCTCTCTTTCCTTCTTTCTTTTAATACAATTTATCTCCAGAGTATTCGAATGGTAATAAGCTATGTGAAGGATGGACACATTAGCCTCTGTTTGTGGCCAAGTGATGTTGAAATAAACTTTTTAAAATAAGTTCAAATAGTATCTATTCCAGCAAATGAAACTGATAAAAAGATAGCAAGTAATCAATACTATGCCAGAAGTAGGGGCCAAATTTTGCTCTTTCCCACTGTAATTTAACTGACTCTTTGAAAGGGGATTTTGGTAGAGCAGCCAGAATTTCATGACAGTACATGAAGAGCAGTGGCATTCTTGGCTTGCACCCCCTTGTGCGGGGTTTACAGCTTCTAATGTGATTGATTCTGTTAGCCAAAGACCAAAACTGGATTACTTCCTGAGCAGGAGGTAAAAGGGTTTTTTTTCATTTAGCATAGATTGTAGTTGATGTTTAGGAAGTGCATTTTAATCCAAGAAACTCACAAAAACCAGAGCAAAGTCTGCTAATGTTGACAATGTTTCTGAGGGTTTTTTTGCTACCTTCAGTCCAAACCTGAGTTTCCACTGTTGAAAGGGGAATTATACAAATAATCGTGGATGAAGGGAACTTTTACTGGGCAAAAGAACGTGCTGCCAGCAGTTTAAAAGTAGATCCTGTGAACAAGATGTGACTGTCAAACCCTTCTTTCCTTACCACTGTAACTTAAGGATTCAAGTATTCACTGAGATCACTGAAATTAAATAAAATATGATTTAGAACCATACTCTTATGTCTGCCCTAACCAATGGCACATCAGGATCTCCTTATCAATCTTTTCAGTCCAAGTTCTGCATGAGCCCTTACATATTCCCTGGCAGCTGTTTCCTGTGCATTCAAATGAATAATTTTGATGTTCAGATTTTTCTTTTCATCTTTGTTTTGGCTGAAATTACTTATCAGATTTGACCCAAATTCCCGAAGAACTTCTGCTGCTTAGAAACTGAATTTTCTGGATGCATAAATTTGTTTCTGTGGGAAAAATCTTTACCAAATATGTAACATTTCAGTACTTCACCAGGATTTCTTTACAAGTGGGTGGAGGGGTCTGGGGGTGTGTGCTGCAGTTGAGAGAAAGGGATTCCTTATCAAAGAATCAAGAGATTATTTATCAGCCACGTTGCTCCCTATATCTGATCCAGGGCAAAGCTGTATTTTTCCCCTGGCCTCCGAAGCACCCAGTCGTGCCCAGCTCCTGTGGCAGGGCACCCAAACCCACAGACCAAATGTCTGATGCATTAAGGACACAGAGTGGATGCAGGCTTTGCCTAAAGCACAGAACCAGCAGCATTTTAAACTGCTTCATTTCTCAGCTCCAGCACAGCTATGTATGTATAATTTATTTAAGATTTGACTCGGCAGGGTAGCTGCATGCAATCAGCATATTGTTTTTGTGAAGGTTCCCCCCTATTGCCCCTTAGACAGATTTTAACTGTCACTATATTGGCCTTTTGAATTTTTGTTTTCATAATACCATAAGCTATTTGAACATACATTATTATATACTAATCACTGCTTGTCCAATTTAGGGGTTTTTTTTGAGTCTTACAGGCGACAGCGGAGAACAAGAAATACAATTTAGTTGGAACTTCAAAGCAATGTTTTGCTATCATCCAAACTAGAGGCCTTTTATGCCTCTCTCGCTATTTGGTTTTAAAAGTGAAAGGAAACCAGTTGCTTAAATTTGTTCTTTCAAATTTCCACTCAGTTCCCACTCTCAAAGGAGGGGCTTTATGATAATAGATAGGCTGATCTTGAGATCAATCACAGATAGAGATATATTTACTGTCCTCACATAGTCATAGTATTGCTTACATCCATGAATTAAAGATTGCCTGAATCCTGCCTCTGAACACTTCTAGACTTTAAAAAGCTAGAGATCTATATTTGAATTTCATATCCATCTCACATCCCTGTAGTGGGATGAACAAAACCACCCAACTCAATCACACCTGAACTCTATAAAAACTGGATCTTTCAAGGTTTCCTGTCGTCATGTGCATTTGTGTACATTAGAAAGTAGCCCTGAAAAGCTAATAGAGAACAGCTCCAGTCCCCACTCATCCTTATTTCTTTCCAGGAGCGCCTCTGTACTTTTGAAGTGGACTAAGGTACATTCCATATGGCATTTTTTGGTGGTGAAGCAAAGTGCCACAACAGGAACCAGTGCAGAAAAATATTCGACCCATAGCCAAGCTTGTCCATTAATGGCCTAATACAGGGCAAGGCTGAATAATATCCTCACTTACAGCAAGATGCTGGGTGCTAGATGAAAACATTTCAGTGAAAAATTCAGTGGTTCACAGGTGCAAAATGTTATATTCCTGTAAATGTTATGAACGGTTACTTTATAAATTTAAATTCCCAAATTGGCCAGATTCCATATTTTTCAACTTAAATCCCTCTGCTATACCTACAGTAGAATCAGGATCTTAGTCAGGACAAGCAGGAAAATTATCCTGAACTTCCACTTTTCATAAAGTGGCTTTCCAACCATTACTAGTCCTGGTTCCTCCTCCTCCCTCATCCTCTCATCCCTTCCTCCCTTCTTTTGGACCAAACAGTGCAGTCTGGACACAAGACAGCTCTTGTTTAAACCCATTTGGTTCTGTGAAAAGAAAAAGAAAATAAATTCTTCCAAACAAAAATTTCAAAAGGAAATCAACAAAACCTTAAGACGCAAAACTATTTCAAACTTTCACACAATAGGAGAATTTATCCGGGTGGAACAATTGGTAGTGGAGCAGAGAATGAGAAACTGAAAAGGTTAAGGTTTTCCTGGATGAAAATCCTAACTCGAACACACACTCAGGGGGACAGTTATACATATGCTTTTGAACAAAAACTCTAACCTGGCATGATTATTTTTGGCCTTAGTTTTGTCAAAATATTGAAGTCCATATGGCACAAAGCAAATAATTTTACATTTTTTATTTTAAACCCCTGTGTTTTTCTTGTCTATTCCCTTCTCTTCCACCACACACACTGGCAGCCGCTACCAATACGCCAAATGCCAAATCAACCCTGCAAGCTGGCTGGCACAAGCGCTCTACAATACTGGCACACGCTTCCCTTTGCAGGGGGATTCTCCCTGGAACCCCGTGGCACGTCCAAGCATCCCTGCTTAGCAGCTGAGGACCCTGTCTGTCCCAGCCACATCAGCAACAGGGCGCCTCAGCTGCGAGCGTGCTCCCCGTTCCCTGCGCTTAAACCGAAGGGAACAGCTTCACTCAGTCCCCCTGCCACCCCAAAGAACCAGCCAGGACTGCAATACCTCTGTGCCCAGCAATGGAGAGGCACTGCTGCTGGGAAGACACGCTGCAAACCACTGCAGTGGGAGAACAAGAGGAAAAAGGTGTCACGGGGGCTTGAGTGGAGCAAAAGGATGCATTCCTTTACCTCCTGTCCATGAAACCTTCAGTGAGCTGGAGGAAAGTCAAGAACACTGAAGGCTTTGCTGTCCTTGACAGAGGCACAAATGTTAAATCATTCCCTTTGATAACCTCCCTGTTTGTGTTTTCCCTATATTTTTTCCCTTTATTAGAGCATGTTTCTTTTAATATATGCCATGTACATTCTAAAATATCTTAATGTTTCTTTAGAATATAAGAGAGTAGATTCCTTCAACAAGCAGACAATTAATACTGTTTTCAGACAAAGGCCAAGACTGGGATATGGACAGTCTAGCACGCTGTACTGAACCAAAGGTGCACATTCCTTCTCCATCATTTTCTACACTTGTACACTAAGTTCATGGCCAGACATGAATCCCACGTCCCAGCGTGACCAGTGACCTCAGCAGCTACAAGAACTGTGTTCAGGATCTTCCAGATAGCTCTGATGACAAGATCAAAATATTACCTCTTTTTTACTCAGAGCAGACAGCAGTGAACCCTTCATCTGTGAGCACCTGTTTGGAGGGAGGTGTGAAGTATTTCTGACAGTGACCACTCCTCGAGGTCTGGAGCATTTCTGACAGTGACCACTTCTCCAGGTCTGGAGCATTTCTGACAGTGACCACTCCTCGAGGTCCTGGAGCATTTCTGACAGTGACCACGCCTTGGGCAGCACACAGGCTGGAGGAGACCCTGGGGAAACGCTGTGCAGCCAGCTCAGAGTCTTCCCATCAGCCCATCATCTGCACCTGAGACAAACCCCACACGCTGCCCTCCCTGAGAGGAGCCCGAGGACCGGGCCAGGGCACCAGCAGCGGCCCGGCACGCCGAGCACACAGCCCGCCAAGGTGGCACCAATGGAGATCACGAAGGGCCGGACTCCCCCTCGCAGGGTAACTCCACCTTGCTGCAGCCCTGCTGGAAGCTGGCCGAGGAGCAGGTAAAGAACTGGCCACGACCTGGTAACTCCCCAGTCATGATTTCACTACTCGGTCAGTCCAGATCGCTCAGCCGGCGCAAAGCTGAAAACTTTCTTGTGCAAAGCCTCACGGAGAGGGGAAACTTTGGTCTCCTGCAGCCACACCACACGAGACCCTGTGCTCGCCTTTCCACCTTACCAAGTTTCTGTTGGAGCAGCAACTCCACCTAACAAATGTAACTTTAACAACAGTAAAACAACCTAATAGCTTCGCATGCCAGGGGGCTAATGTGGTGAGCCATTTAACGCTGCACTAAATAGCCCTGGTTTGGTTCTCGCTGCCAAGTGCCGAACTGAGAATTGCAACTGCAGGAGCAGTCCCTAATTCGTTAGTTAAAGGGGGTCATTGCTCATAGGGTGGGGAAGAGGAAAGAAGGGGGGAAATATCAGACAACTCTTAAACATTCAAAGTCGACAGAAGGTTGCACTCCTGAGAGAGGCAGTATTTAGTTGAAAGCCTGACAAAGCTCTGCAGCTGCGAGGCCTGTGGTGGCTTTACTCGACACTTAAAAACTTGCCATAAGACACTTGTAACCTGTATAATAGGCTTGGTGGAAATGGGGAAGCTGGGAATGAAAGGAAGGTGAAAACATCTTGCTAATAACACTGCGGTTTTGTTTCAACTGGCCCTCAAAACCCTACGCCATGCAGGCTGCCAGCACAGCAAAGTAGCAGCAAGACAAATAAACTGCTTTCCCATCTACTCTTCCTGAAGAAAAAAAACCACAACAAAGCTCCCTGACAGATCTGATTGCAAGGCACATCACTTAAAAACTTAAAATGATGCAACAAAACAAGCCCAAATTTACAGGGCACCTCTGCAGAGGGAGAGCTTTATTCCTGGATGTTAGAACCCTAAAACAACGGTTTTCTCTAATTTCTGCCATCACTCAGATTGGCCTTGAATTACCTCCTGATAGGCCTCCCATGTGCTTGCAGATGAGAGAGTGTAATGGGGATCTGTTAATTAACTAGAAGCAAAGTTGCACGGTGGGGATCAAACACTGGATGCGTCCTAAAACTCCCACAGAGAAGATGAAATGCAGCGCAAACTTTAAAGACTTCCCGTCATTAGCCAAGACCTTGGCTGCTCCTGGCCCAGACCCCTCCTGTTTCAGAGAACAATGAGGACAATGATGGCAGAAATGAAATAGTGCAGCAAGGAACAAAGGAATTAGCTATTTACCCACCGAGAGAGAATGGAAAAGAGGGGCAGGGGGGAAGGGGGAAGGGAACTTGCTTTTTTCCTAGGGTTTCTGTCTACTTTTAATTAATTTACGGCTGCCAGGGACTTGCACGCAGAGCACGCCCAGGAGCATTGTGTTAGAGCTCAGTGTTAATACATGTACCATCGACTGTTTACTCCCAGGCAGGAAGGAGAAGGAGCCGGGGCAGAGGGGCAGTGGGGAAGGAGGAGAGGAGATCTTCCCTCTTCAAAGCTGCTGCCAAGAGACAGGCAGAGACGAGCAAAAGGCTGTGCTGATCTCTAACTTCTCTGAACCTGCTTCCACGCAGGCTATCATTCTTTAAAAGAGCTCCAGGTAGGGTGGATCACTGTGGCAGCACCGCCCTGGGCACTGAAATGAAAAGGGAGGGCACCAGGACAGGGACAGGGAGGCGAGGAGCCCAAGGGACAGCTTTACTGGGCTTCCTCAGTGTCCTCAGACCAAGGGAGCCCTGGGGGTGGCAGTGCTCTAGGAGACACCCAGCCTCACTGCCCTGAGCTTCCAAAGGACTCCCAGCACCACAGGGCGCCCCGCTAGAGCCAGCTTGCTGAGCAGTGCCACGGATAAACACTGCCCCCAGCTTCCGTGGGCTGAATGCAGCGAGGGCTGGACTGGGCCTGTCCCTGAGACAGCCAGGACACGGCACCAGACAGAGAGCTTACCACACAGGCTCCTGGGTGCCATTCTGCATACCCTAAAACACTCAAGCTGGCACTGTAAGGCTACGTTTGAGTGGCTCACTTGAGCACCACATGATCATTTTCATCCTCTTACCTTGCATCAAAAAAAAACCAAAAACAAACAACCTGGAAAAAAAACCAAACCAAAATCGAATCAATCAAACAAACAACCCTCCCCTTGTCAGATGGGTGTTTTCATGAAGCCAGAACCCCAGGATGCAAAGCAGCACTGCATTTCCACCAAGAGCGTGGAGAACAAGGCACAGAGAAGTCACTCTGCACAAGGAAATCCTGCATTAAGGTTTCTACATCTTCCCCTACAAAACCATCAGACCTCAGAGGGTGGGGTAATGGATGCATCGTGAGCAGCTGAAGGAAACAGCCTAATCCTCCTAGCAGGGTCTTCCTCAATGTTTCTCTTGGGCTTTTGTCTCCCTTGAAGAAGGAGCAGGAGAAGCAAAGGCCCCACTGAAAAATAAAAGTCTGCAGCTGATCAGATTTATTCTTGGCCTAAACAGCGGTCTTAGGCAGCAATGGTTTCAGTCTGAGTTCTGCACATGACTGCTTTTGATAAGGAATGAGACCTGGAACATGAGCCCCAGGTGAGGATGAAGCATTTAGACTATTTTCTGGTTGCTTAGGAGAATGCTGGTGGAGATGCCAGTCTTTTTCAGAGGTAAGAGCAAATTATATTCTATTACATTTTAAAAATAAGAGGCATAGCCATTTGGTTTCCAGACAACCTGCTCAGAAGAATCAGCGAGTATTTCACAGTTCAGCAAAACAGACAAGACCTTCCAGGCTTACAGTTAACAAGACCAAAGCAGAAGCTAAAAAGCCCACTGCACACCAGGCATGTTTGGCCAGGTGGAAATGAGAAAACCACAGAGAAGTTCCCTGGCACCGGGGAAGCTCCACTCCCCAGGGGACAATGAGGAAAAGTGCTTTGGCCCCAGAACCAGCGTCTCAGCACTGCCCCACATCAGCTAACTCCACAGGTGGGAAATGAAAGGTGAAAGGGGAGGTTGGATCGTTTCACACCTGGCTTGATGCATGATAAAGCCAGCTGCATTTTCAGAGGGGCAAGTGGTGTGTATTTTCTCAAAAAGCCTTTCAATCCTGTGTCAGATAGCGACGTTTTCACATGACCAGCATCATCCATGCATTGCTTACACATCACTCAGCCCTGACTAAACGGAATTACAGCATCTTGGAGACCACCTCATGGCTCTTTCACTCCTCTCCTCCAGCAGATCCCACTTCTTCCCCAAACTCTGTTTCCCATTGTTTGGGAGACACTGCCATCATGACTTCTGTGTGTGATTACATTTTCCTCTAGCAATGAGATCCAGAAAACCAACCGGATGTAAAAGGAGGGAATAAAGGGGACTGACTTTATGGGATTTGTTCACATCTCAAGCAGAACACGCAAGGTTGTCACTCCAAAGGGAAAACTGCTCCAACGTGGCACAAATACGTGAGATTAATCCTTACCAAAAGGTCTAAAGCAAAAAGTAACAGAGTCCAGATTGCAAATTCTTTCCTTTTATGCACCTCTGACAGGAAGATTGTGTTAGAATAAGAGATTTTTAAAAATCTGTTTTATTATATAATTTGGCTTGTAACACAGAGAGAATCATCCCATCACAAAATCTGCCAAAAGGTTCAGTTATTATTAGCCTCTAAGATGCAAGCTAATTGCTTTCTGTCTTTTTCACCAAAACCAGCTGAGATCCTGAGGTTCACAGAAAGGATACTGCACATGCTCAGAAATTTGCCTGTCCTGAAGACTTTTAATTACAAATTTGACATTATTCTTCCCCAGTGTAAAATTGGAGGCTTGCATCATACAGAGACTTCTCAAGCCTGTAACTCTGCACGTCAATAGTCTTGCTGAAGCTAGAGAGACAATTCAGACGCATAAACCAACGTGTGAACTTGCCAAGCCTTTTCAAAATCAGAGCCACATTATCACAGTGAATACTATAGACTTTGCCACAACTGCCTGAAATTAAATTCCTTTTCAAAGAAATATATTTGATGGAATTTTCATAGAGAAATAGTTGCGTCTCTCTTCTTTAAAAAAAAATTATGGAGACAGATATCCAAATGTTAGCACTGCACAATGTCTCCAGTTTAATCTCCCTCTCCTTGGAGTCAGTTAAGGATGAAGGTAGCTCAGAAGAGCCAAGTGGGTTGACTTCTACACTCTGGTAACTCTGCTGCCACTGCAATTTCAGCACATGGACCTGCCCAGCCAGGCCTCCTGTCTGCTCAAGAAACAAATTCTGCACACCAGTCATTTGTCTGTAAGTGGAAGCAATCCCACGTTATACAATCAGCAGTACAGAGGTTGGAGACAGATATCCAAATGTTAGCACTTACAGTGCAAGTCTTACCCGTCCTATTCCCATTTCCAAGTCATCTATTCCAGCCACAGCAGAAGTTCACCAAGACCTTTTGCTGGCTAGTTTGGAAAAGAGCCTCTCCTTCTCCTCTGTACCTTGAGCCAAAGCAATGCTGTAGAGGTACCAGAAACAAGACATTGTGCTTCCTCTTTCCATGGCACAGGCGGTGAGGGGCCTGAGCTCTCATCAAAGGTTTTCTGTAGAATCATGGAATGACTTCACGTTCAAAAGGACCTCAAAGATCACCCCTGCCATGGGCACCTTCCACTGGACCAGTTTGTTTAGAGCCCCATCCAACGTGGCCTTGAACACTTCCAGGGATGGGGCAGCCGCAGCTTGATGTGACCCCTATCACCCTCCTCTGTCTCAAAGGGCTGGATGGCAAACCTGCAAGAACTCGTAACTAAACAATATCAATCTCAATAGAGGTGAGCAAACGTAATTTTCAAATGAGAAAGGTACAGATTTCAGGCTGGCATGCAGTTTCACCTTCTTTTCTCTCCCCCAAAACTCTTTTCTCGAACGAGAGTATTGCCACGAAAAATTTTTGTTTTGACAAATGCACAAATTTCTTTAAAACAAAAATATGTGTTTTTTGACTACTTGACAGTACTGCTTATAAAACATTGCCATACATTTGCTTCAGCTACATGTGGGCCTGGAACTAAATATAGACCTGAGTTTTCAGAGTTGTCAGTGCCCACCACCTTACCCTCTCTCAAATGCGGAGGTGAAGGCAACACTCGAGCGTCGTGAGCCAGCTTACCCATGATGTATGTGCATTTCACATGTATGGGCTGTATATATAGAGCACTGCATACCTCCAGTGACTTGTTCAGGAGCTTAATCTTCTTCTCCTGAGTCGCATTTTTATACTTCTGCTGAGGGGGGGGGAGAAAAAAAACCAAAACAAAACACCAAAACACAAACCAGAAACAAACCCCCACAAAAAAAAAGAAAACAAAAAAAAAACCAACAAACAAAAAGAAAACCCAAAAAAACAAAAAAACAAACAAACGAAACCCTAAAAAAAAAAAAAAAGCTACACAAACCAAACCAAAATCACCACTTACAAGCACAGGGAGAGACTATTAAAGGCAGAGGTCTCTCATATAAGCACCACGTATGATTGGATAATATTGTCTGGATTAGCAGCTTTATAACCTAGCCAAGCCCCAGGGCTACAATTATCTGGTTGCATTAAACTGAAATCACCTGCAAAACTCGCAGTGAACGAACCCCTGGAAGTATCTCATCTGCTGGTTTGCACTTGCAAGAGAAAACAAAATTCGCCAATGGTGAAGAGATGAGCAAACATCACAGTGCGAGATTTTCCAGCTAATGTTTCTAATTTTGCTTCAAAAGGAAGGGCTTTCCATTGCTTTTGGCTCTCGTTTGAAATGCTTTCCAAATATAGCATTATAATAAGCAAAGAATAAGAAGATGAAAGTCACAATAACAGCTACTACCAATTTGCCCTTTAATAAACATTTTCATTCCATTAATTTTGATGCAGAAAATGTGCAAGGAGGAACCAGATTAGACACCACTCCTGTGCTTCCTAGTGGCCCCAACTCTGCTCACAGTTTGGAGGATCTCAAACTGCATTGCAATTTTAAAGAGAAACCTGCCATCGATAATTTCTTCCCCTGCGCTTCCACCGCCTTCCCCTAGTAACTGTCCAGGTGCCACAGAAACAGGAAAAAGCAATATCCATCTATCCATCTAGAGGCTTTTGCTCCACAGAACTTCCACAGCCCAGCAGTCTACCAACCAGCCAGCCCCCCAGAATGAGTGGTCATTCTGGGGTCTCTGAGCAGCAATCCCTTCGGGCACCCCCTTCTGCGCGTCTCCAGCTCCCTCTGGTTACACCATGGACACAGAGCCCACACCACCACCAGCTGCTCTCTGTCAAGGTTTACCAAGGAGTTTTGCTAAAGTAAAACTGAGAGCTGATGGATGGAATCATAATCAGGTTACACAGATAAGGAGGAAACCACAGATAAGGAATTCAAACTTGTGTGGTCCTAAAAGTTGCCTAAAAGTTTGAGGCTACTCTGCCCTGAGAAATGGCAACCACCTGGGGCATGTAAGCACGTGGACAGCGAGCTACCTCTCAGCCTTCTGCATTTCTATGAGCAAAAGACACTTCTTAAAAGAAAACCACACAAAAGCATCAATAAAGTTGTGGGAATGGACAAAAACTCTCAGGTGGCAGGGGGAGTGTAGTTACCTACCCTCATAAGTGAGAGCAGTGCAGGTTTATTTCGTATCATAGTGTGTGAGAAGCTCTGCTAAAACACCAGTAAAAAGTCAATAATTACAAAGAAAGTGACATGTGAAGAGCCACTCAGGTACTACTGTGTGGGAATTAATGATACTATTTTTACTGCTGATCTCTGCAAATCTTCGATTTCTCTAGGCTGGAATATGCAAGTGGGAAGCAAAGTTCTAACTAAATTAATTTCCATGCAAAGTTTAGAGACAGTCTGGAAGATGTTCTTTAAAAACTAACAATGAAATTTGAAATAACTTAAACTGAACTAATTGATTTTGGATATTCTCCATGTTGAAAGCTATTTTCTGATGTAGTCTTGGGGAGAAATGTTTAATGTGGATATGACTGGTAAATGCTACTATATTTTTATACCAGCATCAGATTTTTTTTTTCCTTGAAAATTAATTTCTTGCCTGAAAAGGATTAAAATAATTTCCCTTTAAAGAAGGCTTTGCTAGATTGCTGCTCTATCTACACTGCACCATCCAGTTGTGTATTTATGTCATGACTTGCAAAAGCTTTTCAAGGCACTCCTAAATGTGCTTTGAACAGATGGGGAAAGGTAATGCATGGCATTTTGTCAGCACAGACATGCTGATTCTGACGCAAAAAGTGACATCCTAGTGTATTGATTCCACATACATTTCCATATGCTTAAATTGTTTTAGCCTGTATGTTACTCAAGCATTCATTTTGAGATAACAACACTATTTAAACTACATTTTTTTCCATTTATCTCCTCGTTATCAGAACCCATATTTCATTCCAAATATAGCTGCTTGGGTATGCAGGAGGGAAAAAAAACCACAAATCAATCGACCTTCTCATCATCCAAGGTGTTGACAAAGCAGGTAACTCCTAAACCACACCAAGCCATGGTGCTGTCCTCTGCCAGCCACTCTCCTGACTTTATTTCTCTTCCACAGTTCAGTGCTGCGCTCTTCTGCTCTCTGTTTCTGACCTGAACTTCAGGAGGAAAATAACACATCTCGTCCAGACTAGGAAAGGAATGGTTCTGTGTAGGTCAAGCTTAGCTAGCCAAGCCCTCAGCTCATTCTGTGCCTCAAACGCAGCTGAGATTTTACACAGGTGTACCAAGAGCATTATCCTCTCTTTAAAAGAGAGAGATGTAGGCAGATGGGTTTAAGTAGTTCTAGCTAATCTGACCTTACCCATGACTTCCCAGCCACTATCCCAAAGACAAAGGCAGCAGAGACATGAAAGAAGCCAGTGGGTTCACAGTCTAACAAAAATAAAAACCAAAAAAACAACAAACTCCACAGGCTAGGTAAACCTGTTTAATTTTACCATTCAATAAAGTTGCTACTGGATACACAATTTAGCATTTCAGAGGCTTGTAACTTGGGAGCTGAGCTTTCCATTGAGACAGTGAGAATATTTTTAATAAAAGCAAAACAACTTTTTTTTTTTTTTTTCCTCTCAGCTTAGGGACAGCTGAGCCATTTTGGCTGAAAATTTATTTTAATTTTTTTTTTTTTAATGTCTGAGGCAAACACCCAAAATGGAAAATATCAGCCAAAGCTGAAATCGTTTGGCAAAGATATGAACAGCTGAGCTGAGAGTTTTGGGATGGAAAGCATCAAGCAGTTTTCAACACAGACATAACTTCCTGTACCTCCTACTGCCTATTTGCCCACGTTCCTGTGGAGGTCAGGAGAGGTGCTCTCCCCACCAGCACCAGCTCCAAAGGTACGTAAAGGCTGTGGAGAGCACGCCAGCGTGCGCCTGCAGGGGAGCCGCGCCGTGGAGCAAGACCCACGCTGGGATTTGTGAGTCCTGCTTTGAGCCACCTTCCCTCAGTGCCCTGGAAAAGGGGTTGCTGAGCTAAACAGACCACAGAGAAATCAGCCCAGCACAAACCCTGGGCCACGATCCAGCCTCCTGAGTCCCATCTTTGTTTGCAACTCGTATCACCTATTATAGGTTTTGGGAAAAAAAAAATAGGCTCCATTTTTACCTTGAGCAACCACAGCTTACAGTTACTGGAGGAAAAAAAAACCAAACCTTGCAAAGGAAGAAAAAAGCTAGAAATGTTAACAAGAAAATAGTTTATCTTTCCCCCCCCCCTCTTTTTAACTCAGTGGAATGAATGCTCAGGACCCTTATAAACACCAAGTCAGACTTCACAAGCTGGCATGCCTGAGTTTTTAACAGGAACGTTTTGAGGTGCAAGCCAAATACTCTGTGCTGAGGTAAAAGGAAATAAGAAAGTTGACCATAACCCGAGGCCTTGGCTCCTGCCAAGTGCCTGCTGTTATGAAAGCAAGGTGCTCCACACAATCTAATCATAGCACTAAACCTTGTTACAAGCCCTTTTACAGCTCCAATATCTGGGTTACATGGAAACACGCTGGAGAGCCTCCTTGTACTATGAAATAAATGTCATTCTGACTGGCATCCTCTCTTCCAGCGAGTAATTTCCCTCTGCTGATAAATCGATACAGCAAAAACAAATGAGAGTGCACAATGGGCACATTGAGGATTACATTTTTATTCATTTCAGAGCCCCTGCAGCAGAGTTTTTTTAAACACAATAGCAGAAAATGATGCACTCGAGCTGGGGGCAAGGGGGGAGGAAAGCATACCTTAGAGAGGAAGAGAGATGGCAAAGAGCAAGAAAGGAAGAGAGTAATAAAGGGAGGAAGGAAAATAACCTCAGAATTTAGAATACAAGTCTATGTTTGCAAGCCTCAAGTTCAGGGTGCGTGTATGTTCAACAAGTATTTAGTTTGGCTTATTTCTAAGTTGCTGTTGTTTGTTAAAGTGACAATATTTTGCCTTTGCCCCCCTTTTCCTGCCTTTTAAAATTTTAATTTTAACCATTCCATGCTATTTTCCAAGGAACTCTTCTAACCCCTTCCATCTCAACTGCTAACACATACAGGACACCCACACACACGCAGTGTGAGTATCCAGAGTATCTGGAGGAACTCGTCCAAAATGGATATGTCAGCAGGCACACGTTTGGTGCAGTGGAGATAGAACTGCAGGAGAAGGGACCAAACCAGAGACACCTTGGTGTCTCAGCCCAAAAGAAACCACCATCCAGCGAGGTCAGGAGAGACATTTTCAGTGACCTGCAGCAGGATCTGACCCAGCCTGGTCACCTTCAATTACACACATTTTGACCCCAAACTGGAAGTTTCAGTCTTTTGCAGTTATGAAGCAGAACAGAAAAGAGCTAAATGTCTTTTCTCCTTAGGGCACTGAGCCAAAGAGGGTGCAAAAGTGGATTTACTGAGGTGCCAAGCCAAAGGCAGGAGCCCAAGGTGTTGGGGAACTGGTTGGCCAGCACAGACCCAGAGAAACTCCAGGGCACCAAGGACACCAGCAGCACCGGGATTTTGGCATTCCCCCACTGCCACGGAGAGCCCAGACCCTGATAGCTCTGAAGGCTGGAGACCACTCCAGAAGACCTGGAACTGAGGCAGCCGAGGGGCAGCTCAGGGAAAGACATCACCCATTTTTACAGCATTACCCCGACCCCAACACCCCACGGGCAGGGAATGTCCCGTGGAGGACGTGGTGCTACAGTCCCTGTCCCTGTGAGGGGCTTCCATTCCACCACTGCATGTCCACTAGCACCTGGACCGAAGGGACAAAACACTGGACATTTTCTGCCACACGACTGCAGGTTTGTGGCCACTTGCAGTAGTGTCACAGTCCTAGCTTGAACCAACAACCTCAAGGTGAGAGGCTGTTGAATCTCATTACTAGTTCCCCGTGCCACATTAAATTTGAATTTATTTGGTACTCCCTGTTAGGGGTTCCTACAATGACCAATTAGAAATTACACAGAAATTTGCCTTCTCTCCCCCACCCCCTTTCATTTTCTCCCCCCTCCTTTTTATTTTTTAATTTTTTTTAAGCCGAAAGGCCATAACACAACAGCAACATAATGAAAAGTGAAATCCTTTTACAACCCTGGGAAGGCCAAGATGTGTGCCCAATAAATGTAAGCAGACATGATATTCTTTATAATCACAGCAAGATGAAGATGTGAACTGAATAAATGCTTTAAAAACATCATAGATTTTATTAGATGCAAAAGATTGAAGCGTTAGGCACCTTTTAGCTCAACTTTCATTTAATTTACTGCTTGCTGTACTGTAGTCTAAAGGGAGTGAAAAAATCCTCTCTCTAATTTTTTTTTCCTTTTCATGAGCTGACCAAGGAGATGAAATCTGGGTACTTTAATTACCATTCAGAGCCAAAGGCCTGGCCTTTGATATGGAAATCCCACTTCAACTCCAGCTTGCTGCTGCCTTTCCCTGTCCCCTTCTCCTTCCAATCTCACAACATGAATTTTAAGCAGTCTTGTCAACACCTGACCGTGAAAGCTAACAGAAGCCTGTGCTGCTAAGTTGGTGCTGTTGATAATTTCTGTAATTTTTTTTTTTTTTAATTTTACTTTTCCTTAGGAGGGAGAGAGTGGGGTGGGGAGAGTCAGGTTAGAAATGGGACAAATCTGAGGAGCTGGATGCTCTCGTTCCCTGTCCGCACGCGGCCAGCAGCTCACATGAAAGGGTAAAAGAAAGGAGAAGCAGGCGGGGCAGGGGGGAACGGATGAAAGCTGTCATGTACAGTTACCCTGTTATTGTCATCTGCCTGCTGCATGACTCCCAGCTTTGCTATAATTATTAATTGCACTTGTCAACTGTCATTAATTCCTCTTTAGCATCCCTGTCTTGGAGTAATTAGACAGAACAGCCTCACTGCACTCATTGTTTTGAGAGGCCCCTGAAAGAGCCCAACGGGCCTGTGGAGACACAACCATCATTAATACAATAGAGCACCTCGGCATTAACCCTTTCCAAGGTGTAGGAACCAGAAGCTGCTGGCTCTCCCATCTCGTGGGCTCCAGTGGCTGAATGCCCCCTTCCCCTTCTCCTTGGCAGGGTCCCCACCCAATGGCTCGGGAGCAGCTGGAGGCTTCAGGTGCTTCAGCACCTGAAACCCCACTCGAGGGTTATGGAGGGTGAAGGAGGCTGAATTCTGGGGGGCTCAGCTCTCCCCAGCTCTATCAAAACATGATCGTCTGCCCGACTCCTGGAGGAGGACACAAACCACCGGACTTCACCAAACTACCATCGCCACCAGAGCTTAGGGAGGTTGACCAGAAAGCAGCTGTGGGGATGCCAGCGTCCTCTGATGCTGGCTTTCCCCCTCAGCTGAGGAAAGGCGGCCAGAGACTTGTTCTGGCTGCCCCTGCTGAGGTCTCGGAGCCCGGCCTCACCATCTGTGCCCACACACACACACGCACTCCCAAAATCCTGGGCTCCCCACCCCAAGGGGGTAAGTGATGGCCACAGCCTTCCTCGCACTTGCCACTGATCTGGTGGCCACGGACGCGTGGCAGGGAGGGGACTCTTCTCCCTCCCAGGGTGGCAGTGTCACAAAGGATAAAAAACTCGGGGATGTGGGAGAGGCACAGCAGGAACCAGGACGCTTATGAGCAAAGGACAAAGCAAAGCAGTGTGATTCTGTATTGGTATCCCCAGTCTTGGGAACAAAGCTGCACTTCCCATCGGTAATGCCAAGCTGAGTCTGGGGAGGAAATAAAAGGGAAGGGAGGAAAAAAAAATGTTCTCTCATTTAAGTTGAATTTGCTCTGGTGCCTGACTGTAGAAATGGTCACTGAAGAAACCCAGACAGACAAGGAGGAACTAGCACAACCTGTTGCTGCAACAAGCAAAATATCTTTGTAGTTCAACTCGGAGTTCTCTGCTGAGCTTCACCAAACTCCTTCTCTGCGGCTAATCTACTCTCTCGCCTCATCTTTTTAATTGTAATGCTGGAATTCAAGTTTTAATATAAAAAAAAGAGAAGCCAGCAGGGCAGTGGCCAGTTTTACTGTCCCTTAGGAACACTCCGAGGAGCTCCTGGGCACAGGACAGACCTGTCTGGGGCTAAGGGATCACCACACTGCCCAGCTGCTCCTTCAGTCCCACAGCTGGCAACAGAGGCAGCACACGTATCCTTTTCCTCTAAAAATCCCAGGAGAGACTCCTGTTCACCCTGGGCAAGCAATTCTGCCAAACCTGGTCACACGGAAGAAGATCTGCAGCAACAGTTTTCCTTGAATTATATGTTTTGAGTAAGACTACATATTCCTGGTTAAACTCTGAACCTAGACTACTGCAAATGAAAAGGAACTCTTCTCAGTCTGTTAACTTAAGGGCAACAAGAGGCCTTTGTGAAAAGGGTTGGATTTTTATTATTTTCCCCATTAAATTTTGCCTATCTTTTCAATGCTTACCCAACTGAGATCAAAGCCACAATTTAATGAAGCAAACATACTCTAAACCAGTGTTTCAAAGTCATAAAATGTTGAAGAACCTTATTCAGAGCTTCAGCTTCTTTGGATCTGGCTTAGTAGCTTGTGACTTACTGAAATAACAGAGAGCTTTGTATAAAGCCATGTGGAATGTATTTATAGTACATATAGAACCAGAAAAATATTTCATAAGCATATGCATCAGATTTTTGGCACTGTGCACCCTGCATCAGAAATAAGAATTTGGCCACAGATCTAATGAGAAAACACTTATTCACTTTTCTCTATTGTGGCTGCAGTCAACCACTGTAAAAATTAGAGGGATTTTTTCAAAACAGGGCCCAGTTCAGCTGCATGCTAAGTACCATCACCAATTATATTCCTTCTGCATTTTTTAAAGATGGATTTCACTCTCCCACAGAACTGGCTCTGTCCTGTATAACAACATGATTAGACAGCCAAATCTTATTGTTACCTTATTAGTGAGCAACTCTGCTAAATCACCTTTAAATTGCACACGAGGCCAAATTTCTCTAAAGGTCAAAATGAACACAGCACACGCATATTATTACAGCTTTCTGAATGGCCGGTGATACTAATTCCTCAAGTAAATAAAACCATTCGATTTTATTTCCCCCCGCTGATGCCAGATGTTTGTTTCACCTTCTTACACGAGCACGCTGCTCTTGGGACAGCCGTGAGCCAATGCTGGCTGCTGGCAAGGAAGGCACCCTGGGATAAAGCTGGCTGGACTCGCTGGTGATTGCAGCTTTTCAGTGTCGTCTGCTGAGACATTTTGTGGTCCAGCCAGAAGCTCTGGTCAATTCAAGGAGGTGAAAAGGCAGAGGTGCTCAACAGGCACTGCGGCGCGAATTCGCGCGCTCTCTGCGGTGAGCTCCTGCCACCAGAGCCTTCTGATGCACGGCTGGGAAGTTTTGCCAATTAAAAAGTACAACTCAGCAAGCAGCTCTTTATCAAATGGATTCAGCTGCAAATCCGTGCATTCCTCTAAGGCATAATGCCTGACCCCTGTACACTGGATATTCCCAAATCAGCCCGAGCTTCCTCCTCCTCCCTCCCCTTCACCGGCCACACCGGCTGAAACAGCAATTAACAAGAGCACAGAACACCCAACACAGCCCTAAAAACACACCAGTATCATCACAGATAATAAATTCTCTTCCACAGTCTCTCCAATGAAGAGTGTTCGAGTGATGATTAACCAACAAGCCAAGTGTTCAGCTGCAATCTCAGCCCATTTTGAACAGCTTTTGCTCAAGGCACACTAGAGCAGAAGATTAAAAGGCCCCTCCCAAATGGATTAAAAACCCTTTTAAATGACCATCTTCCAGGTCATTATGGCAATAAGTAATATCTATATACACACATATATATTACATACATAAAAGAAGAAAAAAAACCCTCAGACAATCCTCTAGAGGATTACTTCAACACTTTTGACTTCAGAGAGACTGAAACTGATTCTCCTAAGCAAGCAGCTTTAACCTAAATCAGAACTCACCTCTTCACCAATCAGAAAAAAGCTTTTTCAGAAACTTATACTTCCTAATAGTTCTATGGGCCTTAATCCTCTTGGAAACAGTTTTAGATCATTATTCCAGGAGTTATTAGGTTGGAAAACAGCTCCTAGGCAAATGATGCTATTCACAAACCTTTTACACCAGAAATAATGGTTGGATTATTTCTGCCTCAAAAGTAGTCTTGAGGTCTGATTTCTGATTTTCTTTATCTCTGATGCTCCTGAGGACAAAACAAAACAAAACAAAAAACCCAAAACAAAACAAGAAAAAACAAACAAAACCAAAAAAACCCACCCCAAAATACAGCCGCTTGCACATTCGAATAGTAATGAAAATTTTAATTATGTAGAAGTAATTCTATAAGGATGATAATGGCAGCATTGAGAGAAAGTTTGAATTTTGAGAAGTAAAAATTAAAGGTCTATCTTCTGGCTTCCAGGGCTCTTGTGGTGTTTCCAAGGACCCCCCCAAAGTCATGGTGTTTCCCCAAAGTGCCAGTGTCAAAGGACTTCCACCAATTTTTTTTTTTTCCTCATGCCTTCTAAAGTATTATTTTTTTTATTATTATTATTATTATTATCCATTGGTGTCTCCATCACACAACCCAGTACTCAAAATATACCTGTATTTGAAAACACAGAATTATCAATTCCACTTCCTATGTTTTCCTACCCTTGAGCATAGTAAGCAGGTGGGGAATGAGGAGTTTAGTACCTCTCACCCCAGATAGTTTCCCTCTTGTCTTTGAAAAAAAAACCAAAACCATTATGTATCATATGAATTTTCAGTAAGAATTCAGCCCCAAAGCTGTTTTATTTCCAAAAGACTCTCGTGAGCTGTTGTCTACTTCTCCATGTTATAAAGAAAGTCAAATGTACCAACACCAAAAACCAGCACCCCCAAACACAGAATGACACGTCCAAACCATATCAATCCTTCTGTGCTACACTGCAAACTTGGCTTTCTTCAAGCAGATCAAATAATGAAATTTCATTGGCAATTCTTGCTGAATAGGAACTTCAGGATTTAGCCCATCACTTTTACACACAGCTGTACATGTATGTGAAGTACCCATAATCTTCCCTTTCTCAAAGAAAGGAATTGAACTATTAACTTTATCCCCTACCTGTTTTAAACTAGCTCTTAGTAAATTTTCACCCATTAATTTTATCCCAAAGATGAATTTCTATTTCTAGAAAAAGGGGATCATGGTGGAAGATAAAACTTCAACAGCACAAAAAGGGCAGCGGCATATCTCTGACTGAATTCTTCACTGGAGAAGTGATACAACTTGGCCAAAAGATTCTCTGGCATCACTTTCTGAAGTGTATTTAAAATGTATTAATTTGCCTATATAACAACTTCATCATCACTGCTCAGGAAAAATCTCTAAACCTACAGGAAAGGCCTTCTGAGGTAAACAAAACTAAAGAGACATCAGATAATTTAAAAACAAAAAGAAAAGAAAAATAATTGTTGCATTTGTTCTGCTTAGTTATATTAAGAATAAAAACCCAAAACTAATGTAATAATGTATCCCAGCAGTTCAAATCTTCTAATTTATGTAGAATGGATTATTACTTAGACAATCTGACCCTGGGCAAAACTTCCTCAGTTGAGGAGATTTACAATCTAATTATGCAGGAAGTTCTGCTGAGACAGTTTGGGTGCAATGGTCTTCTATTACATTAGCTTAGCTAAAATTGCTGCTTCTTCACTTGCTTGGTCTTCCGAGTACTCACATGAAAAGAGAAAGCCCTTCCTTGGTGTCCTTTATTTCCCTTTAGTCTTTCTCAGCATTACCGTGTGCACAGGCACTCGTTCTCAGCTGCAAATAGCAGGAGGGGCTGAGGTTGGTAAAAAAAAAGCCAGCTCCAAGTTGCCTTTCAGGCTTTTGCTTTGGCCCCTGTTTAGTGAAGTGACTTTAAAAAGGACCATCAAAGTGCTTTTCATAATTTTTACAATGATAGTTGCTGGGTTGTTCCTCCCCTCCCCTATTGCAAATTCCCCTGATACAAAGCCTGCAGCTGAAATCTGTTCCTCTGTACTTGCTGCTTCATCCTGCACGCACAAAACTCATTTATTTTTGTAGGGTGTCTCAGGGATATTTTGCTGCCGTCTCAGACACCTGAATATTTTTAGCAATCTATATCATTACATTAATTGCAAAATAAAAAGAAATTTAAAAAGAAAAAGAAGTTGCTCAACACATACAGAAATAGCAAGAGCTCTGTGAGTCTGCAGAGGAAATGATAGGAAATTTGGGTCTAACCTAATTCAGAGTATCTTTTCTTCTGTACCTAGACTCCAGTGTATCAATACAGCTGGATATACAGACACATCCCCTATTACCAGAGATGGAGAAATCAGCACCTTCCTTTCTCTACAGCAAGTGTTTTGATTTCAAAAGGTCAATGGATCATATCACAGCCTTTGATCTCGATAATTACCATGTGTAGGAATGCACATTTTTATCTACAGGTGGCAGACCTTTTAAAATCAGCTTCAAATTCATTAGACATTTTTTGTTGATACCACCGCCCACATTAAAAAGTAAGAATCTGCAGCATAAAGTTTAATTATTGCTGTTCAATTTAGAGGACAGATTTGTCAACAAAGTGGCTCAATTCCCAAAGGCTAGTGACCCATCTCAGAATTCAGGCCTTAAAAAATAAAAATAATTTTTAAAAAATCAGTTGTTCAGTACATAGAAAGCTTTTATTATTTAAAAATCACTCAGCAACTCAGCAAAATATTTATCCTTTTTTTCCTCTGTAAAATATAAGTTTTACTTCCTTGATTATTAAGCACTGCCTGGCAAATTAGTGATTTCTTCTTTGATAAGCTTATTTAGAGGAGGAAAAGATGAGAATGTCACAACTGACTTCTGGCATTTAGAAAGATATAAGTGAATCGTACAACTTCTCCATATCTGAATCAATCATGTTAAAATACCATGACTCAGATTGTCATCCCAGATACGTGTCTGAGGCCTCACCACGAAGCAGAAAAGCATCGGTTTACACCGTGATATTATCAATCATTCACATAATCCTGCATTCAGATTTAATTAGAATTTTTTTTTTAAAAGAAGGAACAGCAGAGTAGCCCTCTGCATGGGGACAAAATAATACTGAAATCAAGAAGGCTGTCTCTGGGGTTTATCTTAGCCAGACCTAAGATCTCAGTTGCACAGCTCTGGCTCTTGACTGCTTTCCCACACCTTCTCCTTGTTTCCAGCCAGGAACACTGGATGTGTTACCTGTCACCACGGCTCCATTTCTACCCTGACGTTTTAGCAATTGCCACTCATGGTACAAGAAACACCGGAGCAACCTGGCCAAGGACAGGTGACACGGAGCGCCGTGACAAANAGTCTCAGCTCATCACACTCACAATGCCAACCTGAACCCATCACACTCACGATGCCAGTCTCAGCTCATCACACTCACAATGCCAACCTGAACCCATCACACTCACGATGCCAGTCTCAGCTCATCACACTCACAATGCCAACCTGAACCCATCACACTCACGATGCCAGCCTCAGCTCATCACACTCACAATGCCAACCTGAACCCATCACACTCACAACGCCAGCCTCAGCTCTGGTTCCTCAACTCATCACAGTCATAATGCCAGCCTCAGCTCATCACACTCAAAATTCCAGCCTCAACTCCTCACACTCAAAAATGCCAACCTCAACCCATCACACTCACAATGCCAGCCTCAGCTCATCACACTCACAATGCCAGCCTCAGCTCTGGTTCCTCAGCTCATCACACTCACAATGCCAACCTCAGCTCATCACACTCACAATGCCAGCCTCAGCTCACCACACTCAAAATGCCAGCCTCAGCTCACCACACTCAAAATGCCAGCCTCAGCTCACCACACTCAAAATGCCAGCCTCAGCTCATCACACTCACAATGCCAGCCTCAGCTCACCACACTCAAAATGCCAACCTCAACCCATCACACTCACAATGCCAACCTCAACCCATCACATTCAAAATGCCAGCCTCAACTCATCACACTCAAAATTCCAGCCTCAGCTCTGGTTCCTCAACCCATCACACTCAAATCATCACACTCAAAATTCCAACCTGAACTCATCACACTCCAAGTGCCAACCTCAGCTCCGGTTCCTAAAGACCACAATAACAAGAATAAAAACAAGGCCACCAAGAGGAAGTGCTTGAATTTGAAACCTTAATTCTGCAAACATTTACTCTTCCTGGAAATGAGACTAAGCACAAAAACTACTACAGGATTGTTGTCCCTTCAGCCCCTAAAATCAAGGGCCAAAGGGGCTGAGGTGATAAAATGAAGTTTTTAAAGGAGGGTCCCTCCAGGTGCCCAGCACACCAAAATATACTCTGAAAATGGCATAGGACAAGCATAGTTTTATAAGTTTAGCAAATTAGCATAAGTGACAAGAATGTTCAGCTTGAAAGACAGGTAATGAAGTAATTTCCCCTCTTGGTGCAGCCCCTTCTCCAGCCTCCCTCCTTGGTAGTTATGTCTTATTGCATGAGAAAGTGCCTTGGCCTTGGAAGCAAGAGTAGAACAGGGCATCAGGAAATTGTTTGTCTAACAGGAAAGGTTCTGGAGTTAGAAAACTTCATAGCTATATAATAACAGTCAACAGAGCTACGAATATATATGAAGAACATATAAAAGCAAAGATCATTTTGGCACCAGGACCAAGAAGACACAAGAACTGGTGAGATTATCTGCATCCAAATCTGCTGCCAGAGATTTATCTGATTTTTTTATGATTTTAATAATTTAACCAGATTCTTCCCCTTCCAGGCTCCCTAATGGTAAGAAACACCATATTTGTAAAAAACTGGGTACTTGGAATACAGATATTTACACAGCAACACTACTAAAATATTGCACATATATCCGCAAAACAAAAGATCTCAAAACCTAAACAAAACCCCAAACAAACAAAACAACACTCCAAACCCAAAAATCTTCTCTAGTAATCTCATTGAATGTTCTGAATAGATTGAAATACAACTGCAAAGCAGTTTGAATGAGTAACAGAAAGCACAGACAAACTTAGAATATTTCCACAGAGAATACACACGCTGGAGAATGCTCATTTACTTGCTGACATGCCCACTCTTCCCCCCTCCTCCCCAGTCCAAGAGTGGGTGAGAAAAACTGAGTACACTAATGTCTTTTGTGGTAACCTAGTAACCTTCTCCTTTTTCTCCACAAGCTCTTCCTTCCTACCACACTCTTCCTTATTGCCAGCCCTCCCGAGTAATTGCAGTGTCTTTATATGGCTTTGTTTTCCTACCCAATACAGAGGAGTTGGGGTTATTTTCAATCTTCGAAAGCTTGTAAACAGGATCAAACAGGAACCCAGTCATCAGCAAGAGGAGGGCTAGAAAAAAAAAAAGCAAATGCATATCAACAATTTTATTTTAAAAAGAGAATACATCCAAAACATGAAACAAAAGCCTGGGCTCTGCTAGACATCCCCCCTCCCCATTCCTTTTCATTTGGTTCACGAACTCTTCTTTGCAGAACAGAGGCTGGTGTAAATTAACGTGTGACCCAACATACATCACGTGGAAAAGCCGCCATAGAGATGTGTAATAGCAAAAAAAAAAAAAAAGAAAAAAGAAAAAAAAAAGTAGACATTATTAGAACTAAAGAAGCAACTCTTCTCATGATAAACCAATACAAGTTCAGCGCTGGGAGCAAGCATGTCATGCTTGTGACATGGTGCCCTGTGCTCACACGGGCCAAAATTCAGCTCACAGGGGGACTGGTTCACCTTCTGGTCAGCTTTGGCATCCCCAGGTTTTGTCACCGTGTATTATTATCAATCTAGTCTAACCAAAACAAATAGTTTGTAGTATGAAATATATGTATGAATATTAGTAGGACATTCTTTGAGTTTTCAACTACAAAACACACTCACAAATTCTGAAATCAGCATCCTTACTATATAAAACCAGGAGCTTTTTCCTACTGGTTTAACTTGACAGAATTTCTTTCCCAGCCTTGCAGCTCAGGGAGCTCCAGGAAAAGCAGCAGCGTGTGAGACACCTCCAAGAGCAGGCTGGTGCATGAAGGTTCAAGAGACAACCATCCTGGTTCCCTCCTGAGCTCTGCAGGCAGGCAAACTTTGTGAAGAAGACAAACCTCCATTTCCTATTTTATTTTTGAGCAATCAGAAATTATTTTGCGTAGAAATCTCCTATATATTATATATATATAGATGTATAATATATAGAAATTTCTCTATATATTTTGCATAGAAATTTCCTCAGTCATGAAGCTCTGCTCTTAGAAAGAGAACTATCTCTGTGGGCTTTCCAAATCTGTGCTGGAGAAAGAGGGGGGGAAGTCATTCCTCAGTGAAGAGAAGTTATCAATATTTTCTTGTACAAAGAGAGGTCCAGCTTGGTCAGACTGCCTGTTTACCAGCACCACAAAGAACTGAAATTGAAATACCAACTGCCTAACTCTTATGACTTGGTTATCAAAATAACCATTCATTAGCTAAACAGCATCGTCTAAAGCCATCCTTGATCCTCCTCCCCTAACCCACACATTATTAACACGGCAGGCATGGAGCACGAGGTGAGGAAAGAACGAGCCCCACTGGATCCACTCCAAAGTAGGGTGAAATCCCAGGACAAAAAAGGCAGGGCACAGACAATCAGAACAAGTAACGTTTCTTTACAGAATATCTCCACTGGGTTTTGCCTTTCCCACCAGCCTGGAACCAAGTGCTATCCCTGGCCTCTCCACATCAGCAGGATACAGGGAAGAAGTGATTCTCCTTTTGCTCACTCTCCTGTTGGCTGCTGCCAGCTTTGACCAGTGATACCTGCTCATCCTTGTCTTGTCTCTGACCCATCTCCTCCCTTAGCAAGCTCTTCACAAAACTTATTGGCCACAACCATAGATATTTCTGGGTTTTAGAAATAGGTTTAGGTTTGTTCTTAGCAGCTATCTTCCCCAACCGGGGCAGCACAGGTACAAAAATCCCCAGTAACATGAACAATAACAACCACCACCCCCCAAATCTGAACCTCAGTTTTATTTGGGTTAGTTTATAACACTGTGACCCCCCAGTTTATTCCCATACAGACTTTAGCATTTTCTTCTTGGTAATTTTATCTACATACAACTTTCTAGCTGGTGTCAAACAGCTTCAAAAGGGGTTTTTTATGGCTGTTAGAAAAGACAAAGAAAAACTCAGGCTAACAACTGCCTACAAGCTTTGATGGGAATAAGAAGATTTTTTTTTTCAGGAGCAGAGCTGGAAATATCTGTATGGAAAAACACCCTTTGAAAAAAATCAGATTTACTTGGACCGGGCAAACTTTAGTTAATTAGTTGAAGTAAAAATAAAAATGTGTTTTTAAAGATAAAAAACCCACCTAATTCAACTGTTTCTCAACAATGCAATGAAGCAAATACCAAACATTAAGAGAGACTTCTGAAATTATGGTTCTTAGCTACAGTCTTGAGTGGAGAGACAGAAGTCAGTAAAAAAAGGGCCTGTTGCCATGTGAAGTAACCTAGATCCCACTCTGCAATTAAATTCACTTTGATATTTACTGCAGTTTCCATAGGATGGACTTACAAAAAACCTCTGCTTTTAAGTTATTTCTTTGACTTTCTCTCTATTTCCATAACTAGTCCTACAATATTTTTGTTTCTACAGCAACATGGTTGGGAATCGCTATTTTGGAGGACTGGGAGTGCACCATTCCAGAAGCAGGCAAGAGCTCTGTGCACAGGAATTACACTAACCCTTTCCAAAAAATCCTAATAAGAGAAAAATTTAGGTTTAAAAACCTTGAGCTGTAGCACACACCCTAAACAAACGCTTCTATGACATTGTAGGAAGTAATACACAATACAGTCGGACATTTTGCACAGAAAATGCAACTTTTACAGCAACTCACAGCTCTCCACGTTTCACCTGGTGGTCAAAACTCGGTCCAGTTGTGCATTACAGGGAATGGGAGAAACAGGGAAACAGCAGGTTCTGTTCGCTTTCATTTTCACAAGAACTCCTTGAAGCTTACAGCTCTCAGTTTTCAGCTCTTAAAGTCTTAAATCTGCCTGCTAAAGGTTGAGCTGAATTAGCCAAGTGTTACAAAGAAAGCTGAATTGCTGCACCTTCTGCAGGTGAGAACTTCAGTATCAGTATATATATTATATACAGTAAATTCTTCTTCAGACATTGAACGAAGAAAAAAAGCGTAAATATTTTTGCAAACCTGCTGTTTTCAGAGAAGACCCTACCTCCTAATTTCAATTTCATAATTTCTCATTTCACAAGCCAAAAATCCAATCCACACTGTGGCCCTTCCCAACGCCGCTTTTGACATGCACTGGGAAGAATCACAGGCTGGCTCTGGATGTTTTCCCCACTCCAAAGCAGTCAAAACTAGTCTAAACAGAGTGGGCTTGAGGGTTGTTTCAGGGTTGGGGTTTTTGTTGGGTTTGGTTTTTTGGTTTTTTTTTCCCCCTGCTGCTTTGTTGTTTTTCAAATAATTTTTCTGCTAGAAAAATACCAGGTGGCTTGTGCAAGACTCCTCAGTATCTACCTTGTTCACATGGCTGGGCTGTAAGAGAAAAGTCAGGAGGGGTAGCAGGTTTTATTGCCTTTTTTTTTTGTGGTTTTGTGGGTTTTTTCTTTTCTTTTCTTTTTTTACTTTTTTAATCTATTTGCCTACCAGAGTCATTTATCCCCTATTAGATAAAGTATAATAGACTATACCGAAAGGGTCACTGGCCTTCCATTTAATGATATTGCCAGCACCAATCTACATTTTCCCGACAGTGTCCCTCAACACAGAATAAATGGCTGATCTCTTCACAATAACAGCTGATTTCTCTTTATTAAGCTAAAAAGGTCACCATTTTCTTCGGCTGGGCCGCCCTGCACTATTGATAATTTTATGCATAAACAAATGGCAAATTTGTGCCACATAAATATGCATTAGCAATTACTTTTTCCTCGGGCAACGCTCGCCGCATGCAAATGTGTCCCTCACAGGGCCTGGTGGCTTTTGTTTTAGCTCTTGAACAGCTAAACAAAAGAGCACAATAAACAGTTTAAAAATTGCCAATCAATAGGAAATGCAAACGCAAAGGTAAACGGCAGGAAACTTGCCCAAACAAATAAAACTAAATCAAAAAAATTAAAAGGAAAAAAAAAAGCCAAACGAAAAACACGCAAAGAAATACATAAATAAATGGAAAGGATTCTCTCTTTTCTCCCCACTCTCCAGCTACAACTTTGTTTTATTTCTTTTGGATAGAGACGGGGCTGAGGTACTCTTTGTACTGCAAGAGTGGAACCCAAATGCAAGCACCTAAAATGTACAAATGGGCTGGGTACGCTGCTGGACCCACACTGGCAGGCAAAGGAGGCAAAAGAAGGATGTCTGCAAAAATCCATAGTGGATCCATGGCCTGGCTTTTTCTGGCTGCAAATTCCCATTAAAGACTTTTAAGGAAATGCTACATTTGAAGGAACCACTAGGAAAAAAAAAATCTACAGCATCTTCTGTAAATAGTGATTTGGGATTTTATTACCGGGGATAGTGCTCAGAAAATAAATACCAAGCTATCTGTAACTACATACAAACATCTGTAGCAACTGCCTAATAAATGTTGTCACTTGAGAAAGTTGAACTACATATAATTTCCTTTACCCCAGGGACAGAAAGCTTGATTTTCCCTTGTCTTATCCTTGGACTACTCAATTCCGACAGCAAGTCAACGTTGCATATACGAGGCAGCATAAGGGGAAAATATCAGAGCCAGACACTAAATTGGTCTGACCACAGAAAACCAAACCTGACAATTTTCGGAGAACTGATGATTCCCTTGAATCTTCCCCTTCGACAGAGGAGCTTTAGTGCTGCAGAGGGCAGAGTGTGACACACGCAGGGATTATCGATGTCTGGGGGCAAAGAACCCCGCTCAGCCACGACACACTGTGCCCAGGGCACCTCGACAGCCCAGCCAGGAAACTTTCTGCCACGCAGCTTCTGAGGCAGAAACTTTCTGTACACAACCCGGATTGGGCAATGGAAAGGCAGGAGGGATAGCCAGCAGTGTGAGCTGCAGCCTAATCTACAAATGTTTATGGAGAGACCAAACTTAAAACATGTAGGCTTACCTTCTGGTCTTAAAAAAAAAACACAGAACAAAACTAGAAAACACAAACACAGACACAAAACAAAAAAAACCAACCCCAAACCAAAAAAAAAAAACCCGAACAAAAACCCCAAACCAAAACAAAACTGAAAAACAAAACCAAAATACCTCAACAAATCAAACCTAAACTATAATTCAGTTCAGCAGAAATTGAAGAGACTAATCATGTGCTTCAAGTGTTTCCCATATAGGGGACATCGCACAGCAGGTATCCCACGTACACAAATTTGTATGGTGTTACTGTCCAAGGGTGTTATTTTTAGGGAATGGGAATGTTCCTGTCAATGTAAGCATTCAGCAGCAATCCTACGTTTTTTCCCACCCAATCAGCTGTCACGGGATGACAATTTCACAGAATTCATTTCCATGAATTATACTAAAAATCAACAAGCTGATAAATATAGATATATATATATATTTTTTTTTTTTGCCCATTAATTCAGTTCATTTTTTGCCTTTCACTTGCCATGATTTTGGCTTGGATCATTTGATAACACCACTTTACAGCAGGACTTTTGATCCTGACAGAACCTGATACAAGTGTTAAAGGCTAGAGTGGCACTGGTAGGTTTTTTTAACTATTCTCTTTCTAAGGGCACTCTTACACATGGTCCAGTAGAGGAGAAGCTGCATGAAGCACCGGACAAGAAATTCCCCCAGAAAGAGAAAGTCCTCATTTCAGGCTTTTAGCCAAGAGCACTCCCACGCCAGTAACACATTTCAGCCACAAATCCACAACTCGCAATTTCTCTAAGCGGTGATAAGATGATCAATTCCACATAGTCCATATGTGAGATACATAGAAATGCCCTTTTGCTCCCTTGCCATCAACCCTTCTTGGCTCTGCTTCTCCCCTTATCATGCACCAAGGGGAAAAAAAAAAAAAATATTGATAATAGCACCTTCTGCTTTGGGTAAGTCAAGGCTACCCAACAACTGCATACCCATTAAAGAGAGCATCCTCAGTTGAGACACTCTGCCTCCTCCAACTGGCCTTGGAGCTGCTCCTTAAACATGCCAATGCTGCCAAGGAGCATCCACCTGCTAGCAGACTCACTGCAAATCCCAGAGACTTCAGGAATCACATCTTGCAGGAATTTGCATACCGTTTTGTTAAGCTGAATGTGATTGAAAGAGCCACGGTTATACACAAAGTTCTCCTAAGGTCATCAACAGAGTGAAAAAAGGCATCAGCAGGGATGCTAAAGCAAGATCAAATAAATTGTTTAAATGTCACTGCAAAGGTAGTTCTCACGGATGTCTCTGTGGCCAGTCTCCTGCCATTAACATAGTTAGAAAGTCTGTAATAGGAAGAAAATTATTACTACATAAGATATTCCTACAAAGAGAGACTGCTGCAGAATTGAAATGAAAAGATGTAGCTCAATCTGTTAATGCCCATCCCACATGTGTGAATGTGATGAACAGTGGAGAATGAAATGACTGTTAAATCTCTGCTAACAAGGGTATTTTAAATAGTATACATGGGTCCTTCTGTATTGGTGCCATGCCTTAACAAAATTTGATAGGGTTATTCACATTAATCCCCAAAACTAGCACCAGCACTATCAAAACAAGACCTCCAAAGAACGTACCAAGAGATGGCCATTTTCTACAACAGTGGGTGGAGTTGTTTTTGTGAGAAGGATGCAGCTCTAGAGAGTGAGAGTGGAATAGAGAAGAAACTATTTTTGTCAAATTCAAGCTCTCTAGCTCTCTCTCTCAACGATTTCAGCTTCTACTCTTGCTTTCTAGCCCCCCATTTTCAACAATAGTTATTGTCACTAGTGGTTAAAAGAAGTTTTTCTTTAAAAAAAGAGAAATGAGCACTCACAGCTACAATCTTTATAGAAACATGCTTTTAATATCAGAGGGTTTGGGGTATTTTGGGTTTGTTTGTTTTGGGGTTCTTTTGTTTATTTTGTTTTTTGGGGTTTTTTTTTCCTTTCTTTTTTTACAGCTTTCCTGGAAATGCTTAAAGAAACTCATTCTTGCCAGAAAGCTTTAAGAATTTTAATGCTGCACAGAGCTGTCATTGATAGTGTCTAAATACTTACTGTGTATATCTTTATATGGTTGTGCACTTTGAAAAAAGATCACTATGTGACAATACAGATGCTGACACGTCTGCATGACAGGCTTTTAGAATTTAGCCACAAACCAATTCTTTCCTTGGTGCCGTTATTAGATCATTACGCATGTGCACACGCACACACACACCTGAGGATACTCCAGAGCAACTAATTTCAAGCATTGCAGATTAGTCCTCCCTCCTCCCAGACGAAGTATTAGCACACTTCAAGATGTGTCCTGCTAATGCAGCTACACCCCTCCTCCTTGATTCTTTTCATTCTTCCCCCTTCAATTCATTGCTTTCAGTTGTTTTGAATTGGGAAACATCAAAAACTGTCAGCAAGAATTTAGCGTGAATTAGTATCAGAAAATTAGTGGGTTTTTTAATTAAAGAAAATGTGATGTTTTTGTTCTCCAAATCTCCTCCTTCCTCTTCTCTCTCCACCCCAAGAATAATCAAAATGTGCTTCTGCAATCAATCTATCGTCTGAAAAGCAAGCTGGATTTCTTCTCTTTCCTTCAAATTCACTACCAGTAATAGCTCCATGATTAAGACTCAGCTGACAGTTCTCATGCCACTGAAGTTGAAAAAAATCCAGCTCACTCCTCCAGGAGCTGAATCGGTCCTGTAGGAAGGGGAGGGGGAAGGAGCACGGGGAGATGAACACATCTGATCGGGAGGCATCCACAGCAAGGCAACGCTCCCTGCTCCCAGCTACCCATCCCAGGCAACCACAGCCTCTCAGCAGAGAACAGATTTAAGTATTCCACTCAAAATAGTAAGAAAAAATTCTGAAGGTTTCCATATGAACCCGGCAGAATTGACCAAATGTATCCATCTGTTCGCTTTCATATAAGCAATATGTATGCTGCCAGGATTGGACCTCTTCTAGGGCAGGGCCCTGGGACTTCAATTACATCTGCCACTTCCCCGCTTTACAGCAGCCTCAGCAGCAAAGCAGGAATTTCATCTTTTTTTTTAAAGCCTCAAAATAGCATCCTGAGGAAACACACAAGAAAATGACTATTTCTACATTTCCTCCCTTTTCTACCTGATGACTTTGCCTCAGTACCTAATATTAATATCAAATGGGATGTTCTGAGCTGAGAAACATGGAAGCATTTCAAGAAAGCTTTTTTAGTGTCTCATTTCCATGTCCTTAGCTCAGAAGGGACTATTTCATAAGCAAATTTGAACACCTTCAAGCAACTCATGATGAGAGTATCCCGAATCAAATTAGTTACCTCGCCTCTATTAAACTGGCAAAGCAGCAAATCCTCATCCCTCCCTGCACTACATAATCACCAATACAACAGGCAGACCAGAACCTCCAAATATGGCTGCACCTTACATACCCCAAACCTGAATTATAGAATAGATTACTTTGGAAAATTTATATTGCTGATAATGTTGCTTATTTCAGCTAAGACAGTTTGTTGCTTTTTCTGATGCAAGCATGAAAATCTGTTTCCTTGAATGCAAAGCAGCATTTCCTACTTTAGCAACTGTGGTGCATGCAACGAAGCAGCACAATAAAGGCACAGGTAAATTCTGAGCAATTCACTAAATCTCTGGAGTAGTGGTTTTTGGAGGACCGAGTTCTAAACAAGAGGTGTTGTAAGGCCCCTGCTGGGTTGTTTGCTTTTCTCCCTAAATATCCAGCATGTCAGCAGGAATGGCACCACCACTGATCAAACCTCTACCAGCATTCCATTTAAAAAATCATAACCTTACTTGTGACTGGCCTAACACAGATAGTAACATAGATAGTAGTAGATATCGTATTTATATTATTTAAAAGGAAATAAACGCAGCAGCAAATAGACAAAAACAGTGAGTAGAAAGACTGAACAAATGAGCTGCATGGCTTCATTGCCATTCATGACCCGAGCCACACCTCTTTTTTAGAATCACTCTCACTGACACAGCTTAAATCCTTCTTGGATGCCCTCGAAATGCGCGCGGAGGAAAGCAACTCTCGCCCCTTGGCCTTTGCAAGCACGGATGGGAACGCTGCCCAGGACTGAGGAAGAGGGAGCTCTCAGCTTACACACACGCAGGAAAGGCTTGCTGGAAACCCGTGCACCAGACTGAATGTCTTGGGTGTCTACGGCTGAAGACTGAGCACTGAGCATGCTGGGCGTGCCAGCCCCACGCAGGTCCTGTGCCTCCCCCGGTGTGCCAGCCTGCTCCAGCCTCTTCCAGCAGCTCCTGTGAGTCATCAGAGAGCTCCAGGTTTTACCCTGGGCAGGGCTACAAAGGCAGTGAAACGTCTCTGCAGACTGCCCTTCTGTTTGCTGCCAAATTGGAAAGGCAGGCGAAGCAACTCAACTCCACGGGAAGACCTAAAGCACAGAAAAGCAGCACAGATTTTTTAAAAAACCAACACAGAGTAACAGGGGCTGCTGGCAGGAGCTGAGGAGAAGCAAGTACGGGTGAAGAGGAGAAAGACAAAAAATAATTTAGAATATGCCAAGACTGCCAGAGGCCACTACCCACACAACTGGGAATAACTGCTGGACTTCTCACCAGCTCAGCCCATCTGCTGCTGGCCACAGCTGGCAGAAACCAGCAGGACTCTCTTCTAAGTATGTGTAAGTAACAGCCCTCTGATGACCTAAGTGAGAAGGAAAGGCTGGTAGAACCCCTGCAACATGTTCAGTTTAATACTACAAAATTCTCTGGTGAAAAAATACTGAGCCAAAGTGAGCATTCAACAAAGTACTGCACTTTAAGATTTCCCAATCATTCCTTATTTAGCTGCTGGAAGCCCGAGCGAAGATTTGGTCTTTGTGCATACGCACGGCAGTACTCTCTAATTATACGATCAAATTCCAATTTTTTTTAATTTTTTTTTTCTAGGAGAATATCACCCCAGAAGAGCCAGCTCTGGGAACAAACATGAGTCGCACACTTCCAAAGTTGTCTGCTGGACCATGAACTCATTTGTTTTAGGTACAGGAACAGGAGAACTGCAGGCAGCGGAGATTTGCAAGCCAAAAGGAACCCAAACACTGTCAGGAAGCCCTTTGTGCTCCACGTCCCACTTTCTGACCCGCTGTACCTGAACACACACTTGGGGATGCTCTATTTTGCAGACAAACGATGCTTTATTTTAGAGATGCGAGCAGCTGCAGTAGAGTGAAAACAACCTTTTGAAAAGTCGGCTCTGACCCAGTTGCGTTTGAAGCCTGTCGCAGGAGTTACCTTCCCCACACGTCAGATGGAGGCGGGGGGTACCGCTGGAGAATTTAATTCCAAGCAAACTCCGTGTCTAAACTCCCTGCTGACTGAAGAGAGGCCTAGGCAAGGCGCCTCCTCTTCAGTCATCACCTCGGAGAGCTAACAGAAAAGGCTGAGGGCCTGTGTGTGTCTGGGATCAAGCATCCACTGAAAGCTGTCCTTCCACAAACGCCCCAGCAGGCCAGTCTGGAGCTGGGCTGGCACTCGGCTCTGGCCTCCCTGGTGCACAGCAGCATCCCTTGGGAAGAAGGGTAGAAAACACCTCTGCCCTCAGGGTTCCCCTAAAACAGGTGGCAAGGGCACAGCTCTGGGTAGGAGAGTTCAGACACTTTCATGTAATCCAGAAACTCCCTAAGGCAGATAAATATTCAGAATTAAGCAGGCTTCAGCGAACTGGACTGCTGCCAGGATTTAGGATGACTGTAGCTATATAGGTAGAACTTGACTGAACTGGGGTGTTTTCTTCCCCTGCAGAAACTTCCCTCACCTGTCAAACAGAGTACCACCAAGATGGATGTTGTGAGAATCAATTAACATCTTTACAAGACACAGATAACACAGCGACAAGCGTCACTCGGGAAGCTATAGGAAGTCATTAATTTCCACATGTATTGGTTATAGCAATAATATGGCAGAATTTCTGTTTTTAAGCAGGGGCTTGAATGCATACAGAATATGCCTGCCACAGGGACACACGAAAAAGGATTTTAAAAAGAGTAATATCTTCCCATTCTGTCAGCACTGTCTTTTCAGTGGTCTGATATGTGATCATGTAATTAAAGACTGTATCATAATGCATATGCACAAAGGGGCTGAATTAAGGTTGTGCAGGCAAATCTAATTCTGGCATTTCCTATGCTTTGAGAGCCTGACTTCACAATCTTAGTGTTCATTTATCCAGCAGTTTCTGTATGTAATACCATACATCATATACACATGTCAGGAACTCCCTCCCCACTGCTGCATATTCTGATTTTGGGGGGTATGTTTGCACACATATGAGCACACACACATTGCAAAAGCAGGACAACACAGAACCATGTCCACTCTCTCCTCCTAATTCATGGCATTCCTCACTGCCATTGATTTAACCACAAGAACAACCAAATTTATATTTTTTTTAACATGTGCTAGTTCTGTTTGGTTTATCCTTGGGGAAAAGCACCTTTTTTTCCCCCCTTATAATTTCAGTATTTTTTCTACTTACTGAGCACAGCTTCCTTTCCAGCCCAGCAGATAGCTCCATTAAGGCATGTGCTTTCTTGCCCTGGCACTGTTTTTTTGTGTGCCAAGCTCTGGCCAGACACTAATTTCGACTTGCCCAGCCCCTGGATTTTCCAGCCTGCCACCGTGTGCCCTCCCAGTCCTCCTTGGAGCACTGATTCTAGCTGGGATCCTTGTAGCACACAGGTAGTTTTGCCAGCTCAGCCCCAAGAAAGACACTTCACCCCCAGACAGAAGATGTGCCATGAGCACCATTTCTCCCAGTCCACATCTCTGTTACTGAAACCTCAAACACAAAACAAGCCCCAAACCCTCACAGAAGCAGCCCTAAATACCAACACTCTGCTGCAATACACACACACCCCCTGGTCTACAGCTCCCAAGCAGGCACTCTCAGATAAGCTTTTCCTACTGCCACGTGCGGCAGAATGCACTGCTCGTTCAGGCTTTTGCATGTGCTCTCTGGAGTACAAATACTGCACCTCTGGACCTCGTGAAGCAGGTGAGCAAGCCCTCACTGAGGGAAAAAAATCACCTTGGTTTGTACTAATGATAGCCACAGTGAACTCCAGACAGAAATAATGGGAATTTCCTCTTTTTTCCAACAGTTTTCATAAAAGCAATGTTGAGCACTCGCAGACACTAAAATCACCTTGAATCTGAGCTTCCTGAGAGGCAGTTTGCAGTCTCACACAGTTAACAGTCTAGATCCTTTCCTCCTCCTCACACCAGTTTTCTCTCTCAATTTCATAGAATACAACCTACAGTTGTCCTAGAATTTCAGAAAGTGATAATTTTCTGTAGAGGTAGTTTATCTGACATTGGGCCTATAGCACAGGAGGGCACTGGTAGCTTCTAATCATCCTCTCCATCTGTTCACCATAAGCAATGTTGATCTTCAAATTACACAACCTACACAATCCTGAAAGAGTCTTTTACTTTCCGGTAGGACAATCTGCTCCTTCCCTTTCCCCGTTTATTGCAATCTGCAGGATCCTTGCACTGCCGCACATACGGAGAATGAGAACATATCAATCCACCCTAAATGACCTCGAAAGGCTGAATCAGTTCACCAAAATAGGCAGGAGCTGCAGCTTTCCAGTAGACTCCCCCTTCCCGGAGTTATCTGTGAATCCCATTCTTTGCAGCCCCTGTGCTAAGACTCTGATGGTAAATGCAGTCCCAGACAATGCTGAAGGGACACCGGGGAATCTGTGGGCTCTGGAACGTGCTCCCAGCAGCCCGCCCTGAGCCCTGCTGGCCGAGGCAGCCCGACCCTTCAGTCAGGCACACCGCCTCGGAGCTGCCCCAGCGCGGCACCCACGGCTCCCCAGGCTCTGAAAGGTGTCTGCAGCAGCGGCACGGACGGGCAGGAGGGGCAGCAAGCCAGCTGGCACGGCACACTCCTTTGTCTGCCCAGGAGACATCCATTTCCAAGCGGGAATGCAACGGGTGAGGCTTCCAGGAGAGGAAACGGCAACCATGATGGGAAGGAAAGAGCCGGGGAATTCCGATGCCTGGCCACAGGTGCTCCTGTGAGCTCAGATCAGATGGGGAGCAGTCAATACAGCTAACACAGAGAGCATGAAGAGGAAAAAAATGCTCTCTGCCTCTCCAGAACATCAAGAGAGCCTTTTATATGAAAGACTTGTGGGGATGCAGGACTTTGGGATGTTTTCTTCTAGCAGAAATACTGTTTGTTTGCTCCACCACTGCTTGCTTATCGTCAGCCACAAGCCACCAAAGGCAGGATGATGTGGCATATAAACTGCACAATGTGTTTAAAATAAAAAAAAAAAACCCCAAACAAAATAAAGCTCAAAAAAGTCGCACAACCACCAGAGCAGGTCCATCTGCCCTGTAGCCAAAAGATTCTCCACAACACAGAGCTGAGTCACACAGGGTAAATGAGCCCAAGAAGGGACAAACAGACTGGCAGTGATGGGAAGAGCTGGCAGGATATGGCCAAGTGGCTGCCATGGCTGTGGCAGCTTTATCACACACCCCTGGCAATGCTGCACACACCACAAAACTGATGCCCATGCTCCTAAGCATAAGCCATTGCATGTGCACTTCTCTTACAGCACCATCTCCTACACATCTGTGAACGCACAAGAATTCAGCTTTCATTGTGTTTTTATTAGGTCTCTATCCCTCCTGCTTCTGGGTAAAGCTGGCAGAAGCACTACTAACTTCAGTTCTGAAGCAAAGCAAAGACATCATGACACTTCTGCTTTAAACCCAATGCTTCTAAATCAAATCTTGGAATTTTTTGGCTAGGCACTTTTTAAAAAACCCAATAAATGTGGCAATATATTAGAGAAAATACTTCCAGGTATTTGAAACTTGAGGCATAAACAACCAAGGATACCAGGCTCGGGTACAAAGGGATGACTAGCAAAGTCTTACCCCCACAGATGCCCCCAATCTGGCAAGCAAACCTGGAAATGTGGCACTACAGCTTCTCCTCTGCTCTCGGTATCATTCCACACTACAACATACTATTTTTAGCTGCTTCTGCCTTACAAGTGGGGTCTTTATGCATAAATGCCTGCAAGAAACAAAACTTTCAATACCTGCATCGGTGTTGGGTGATTTTACTCCAGGCATGAGAAGCAGTGTGTCCTTCTGAGGTGGGAGCAAGCTGTAGCCCACCTACAGCCCCAGTGCTCAAAGGCTTTAATTCAATAAACAGCGCCGTGAGTAAGGACTCCATGTTTCACTTTCCAAAGGTTGATTTGCCTGCACAGTTTTTACCTGTAAGCTCCACCAACTAACGTGCCTCCTGATCCTCATGGGTTAAAGTTGAATTTGGTTAACAACAGCTTTGCAGACAAGAAGCAACACAGAATATGCATTGCATTATTCTTGTGTCATACACATAGATGTTCACGCACTATTTATATGATCAAAGGCTACTAAACCGTTTCACTAGCTTTACAAAACAATTCCAAATCAAGCAAACAACTATTAAGATCTCCAGATTGTCTAAATACCATTTTGTTTTAATATCAAAAGGGCTGAAATTCAAACCAGGTTGGAGTGGTTTTACTTTTCTGAGGTGTTAATTTGCACAGGTAGCAATGACTGGCAGCTCTCATTGCCTTGGCAGGGAGATCTGTGGGTCTGTGAGGTTTGCAAACGTGTCCTAAGCAAGGGCTGGTAAGTGCCTGTCAGGCTGCACTGCAGCAACAGGAAAATGATCAGGGGCATGGATGAGCCTCAGCTACAAAGGAACGGGTTCTGACACAGCAACCTCTCCATTTCCAGCCCTTTGCTTAGGGAGAGCTGCAGCTCTCAGAACAAACAGGACATTCATAAAAGCACCCTGGCATGGGAATTATCTCCAAAGGAACTGCTGATTTTAGGTTTCAAAGACGGCCTGGCTTTCACAGTGCCTAGAGAAGGTGACTTATCACAGCTGTGATAGGGAAGAGGTCTCGGCAGCCCTTCACCTCCAGCCCCAAGGAGCCTGCAGTGAACACACAGCATCTGGGTGTCCTGGGCTCAGTAAAGATTTCTCTTTAAAAAGAAGACAAGCAAAGATTTTTCACTGCCTTGCAGGGACCATGCCTTCAACTTGCTAGTAACAAACACCCCCCACTTTAAGAGCAATACTTTAGTTATAAATGGCTATTAAATAGTTTTTTTAACTTTAAAATGAAAAAAACTTAAAGGCCAAGATCCAATACTTTTCTGCTGACCATGCTTCAGCACTCATAAGCTTATCCTCTTTCGGCATTTTAATTAATACTAATTAATGCATAGAAAGTCTTCCAAGCCTAGGAAAACCATAACTTTAAAATATCCCAACACTGTTAGGCAGAGACCAAGTTCCAGTGCAAATGGTCGTACCTTTTCTGCTTCCAATGGCACAAAGCAGTAATGGAAAGAAGCAACAGGCAAGAACTTCAGGGAGATAACAATGAGTATTCCAGCAAGAGAGAGCGTGTGAGTATTGGAGTGGGGCTCAGAAAGCTCAGAAATACGTGTAAGAAGCTTGAATGTTGTTAACAGAGGCCAGTGGAAACCTCTCAGATATCGTTAACTGCGGTGGGATGTCTCTGTGTGCCAGGCATGCTGGTGGCAACACGATTAATATTCCAGGTACAAAAGCAAAAGGAAGTGGGTTTCAGTGCGGTTTTTAACTCAAGACCCTGGGGGAAGGTATTAGTTCAAGCCCGGAACAAATCTCTGGAAATTAATGATAAATCAGACAGAGGGGTCAATGTATTATAAGGGACACATCTAAAGCCATTATTTTATAACAGCTGATGGCAATAACTGCTCAGGAGGGAAAAAAAGAAAATGCTGATTTTACAGATATTTTGAGGGGGGGAATTAGCACTCTAGGGAAAAAAGGGCAGAAAAGATGGCAGGATACAAAGGTCTACCAAGATTTATTGAAAACCAGAGGGGAAATGTAAGCTAAGGGGAATGAACATTCAGTGCACACAAAACAGACACTACAAAACACAATAATTAGGCAGAACGCTAACATAGCCTCTCTTAAACAAAAATAAAACCAGAATTTTTATAAAGGCAGCTCACCAACGAGACCAAAAGCATCGCTGCAGTCCAAGAGTGAAGGTGCACAGAGCAAGTAGCCCTGTGATTCCAATCACAGTTCAGCCATACTGACTAGACATTCCCCCCTGCCTTTCTCTGACTACCACTGCCTAGGTAATAGCAAGCTTAATACATCTGGATTTATGATTAAAGAGTACTTAGAAAAGATTGATTTGCCCTGCCCGACAGCAAACATGAATAGCCCGGGAAAAAAAAGAAATAAAGGGTTAGAAATCACACAGACTTCAGAAGACATGAAAAGGGACAAAAGTGCTGGCCTTAGTGGCTTTTATGTGAAAAGAGTAAGTCCACCCCCAGCCTTCAGATTACATGCCCCTTTGTAGCAGAGGCAGGATAATAAAATGCTGTGTAGAATGATATCAACATGAATCTTGCCCAAGAAGAAATTACCGAATGCATAAACGAACTTTTCCATCCTTCTATGCCTTGCATACTGCGCTCTTTAAATAAATGCATCAATGCTGAAAAAACTTCAGGAACAGGTTAAAACAGATTCACAGGGCACCCTACGCTATTATTTACTTGTCAAACATCACATCCTCTCACGAGAAGTTGGCTTTGGGAGAAGCCAGATAATACTGCATGTCAAAATCTAGTTCACAATAAGTGGTATCTAAATGCAACAAGCCATTACACCACCAAGGATAAAAATCTCCCATTCAGTACTAATCAAAACACATAAAAGGTGCAAAACCTTGGCACCTGGAAGAGGAATTCATCTGTTTCCTGAACACAGGCTCAAGAGTGCTGTCACTGCCGGTGGCAGCGTCCAAAATCGCTCCCCTCCTCCTCGCACGATGAGGGCCGTGACAGCCATCCTGGTGGACTGACATCCACTGACACATGCTGACCACAAATCAGGGGAAGATGTCAAGTATTCTCTACCAGCCAGCTGTCCACACAACAAACCGCTGCTGCTCTGCGGATGGAAAGGGAGGGCTCAGCTGGTCGCTCACTGAGTGATCCTCAACTTCGCTTGGAGAGGGAGCCGAGCGACGCGCTGAGCTCTGCAATCCCCCACCTATCAAGGGCTGCAACCAGCCAGGACTTCATCCTCAGCAGCTGTCAGCTCAACGTTTTCAAGAGCAACAAATTCATTAAAATTGTGTAATTACGGCTGAAACTTTCCGTGATACCCGGGACGTTTAATCATACGGCTTGGTTTCAAATTAACCGAGTCTCCAACGCTTCAACCGGTCTTAAAAATTCCAGACTATGTATCTATGTATTTGTCAAATGCCACAAATTATCCAGATTATTAAAAGGGTCTTCTCCTTGAATTGCTCTTCTACTTTTGAAATGCAGATTCCATAGAAATAAAACTTCAAGAGAAAAGAATTCAGAAGAACAAAATTAAAAAGGACATACACATCCTATGATGCAGATCTTTCAGGAGAGAACAGATGTTAAGAATTAAACAGCACTGGGAACCAGTCACTGGTAAATTAAAATCAAACTTAGCAAAAATCCCATGAAAACCCATCAACTTTCACAGGTACATGGTGGCAGAAATACTACAAGCCACAACAGGATATGACCTATGGCTCCAATTTTATTTGAGTTGGCCAAAAGCACAGAAGAAACACAACTTGGATGCTGGGAAAACACAAAACAAAATTTACAACCGTTTCTTCAGAATTTGCATCCAAATTACAACTGTCCAAACAAACCTCCAGTTCCTCATGCCCTTTTTAATTTGCAACATGAAAATTTCCTGCAGTACAACAACCTGTTTTGCCCGAGCACTGAGCACTAAAATTTCCTATTAGAAAAGCCAATGGCAGTTCTCATTATTTATTTCCTCTTAAACTCAAGTAGAAATCATTATGTAAAATTCCATATTTGGAAAGAATAAAATATATCTGAGACAAGTTGGGGTAAAATAAACTGGCAGTTACCTGCAGCTGCTCATGGGTGTATGAAACATTAGAAAAAATACAAGAGACGGAATTTAATACACAAAGTAAAGGCAACACTGTCAAAGGTGAGTGAAAAGCAAAAATATTACACAGGGTCTGCATTTTCTCCCATCAACGTCACTGTAGGGCACGGGACACACATGAGAAAAATACCTGCAATTCCACAACACAACCAAATTTTACCACTCCCTTGTTCCTGTTGTCACAATCAGCAACACGAAACCCACAGAGCTGCTGCCAGCCCGGTGCACCCCTCATGGGGGTTTTTCCTCCCCTGGTTGCATTACTTGGTCCTTTTCCCTCCCCTCCTTCCCTCAATTCTTCAACTGAAGCCACCAGTTTTTCCTTGCAATCTGATTATCAATTTGCACCTCAGCAATGGAAGGCTAGAACTCTATTGTTTTGTTAATTGTCAATTTGCATCTTTGAAAGGTGTTGTGCATTTTCTTCTTTTGGCAGGTTAGGACTAATTCTGTATGTTAACATATATGTGGGTGGTTTGGGTAAAAGAGAAATGCTTTATTTTAGAATGCAGTTTATTCTAAATGTGCTGCTTCAGTTATTTTCTTTTGCTAAGTTGCTAAGTTTCCTTGAACAAATCTTGTTCCAAAGCTATAGGGACCACTCTACCTAAGAAAGAGCTAAAAGGATAAAACTCCCTTTTCAATATGTTTGTAGCAGTTTATTTAAATGTCACCCTCTTAAAAAGGAAAAATCATAAAGGAATATTTAGTGACACTTTCCACTTAAAACAAGCAATGAGTGCCCTCCTGTGAGTGGAGCACTGGTCTTCGGACCCAGCAACCACAAATAGCTCTTTTCATACAAAAAACTCCTTTTACCCGTGCAGAGGCCCTTTCCTGTGTTAAGGATGTATGAAATAGATTGATTCATGAACATTTGCTAATTAGTTTTCCGATGCAGGATTGTCGGAGATACGAACTTTTCAAAACTGCAAGCTGCAAATGAAGAGGTGGCCCAAGTCCTGATGAGCAACAGGGCAGGACTCATCTGCATGGAAGGATGTTTTAAAATCCTCCAAGCAGCAAAAAGTAGGAANAAAAAAAAAAAAAAAAAAAAGAAACAAAAACCAAACAAACAAAAAACAGGCTTACAAATGGATTCTGAGTTATAGAATGGTTTGAGTTGGAAGGGGCCTCATGAAGATCACCTAATTACAACCTCCCTATCATGGGCAGGGAAACCTGTGTGTGTTACTCAGAGCCCCATCCAGCCTGGCCTTGAACACCTCCAGGAATGGGGAATAATGCTGAAGGGACCAAAGCAAGCAGAAATTCCTGCTGAAATATCTGACAGCCACCAAGACAAACACTCGAGCTGAGACTACAGTCTACCCAAACACAGAAAAACCAGAAAAATACCTGCAGGAAGACTTAACAAGACAGAAAGCCTCAGTTTCCCAGAAGTCCATGTGTTATTATCACCTTCACCTGAAGCTGGACACAGAAAGGGGAATGGGAGGAGGGCTATCAGAAAATTGTATTGGTTTTTGTACACTTGTCAATGTTTCACTCAAGGCCACGTTATTTTCTTATGTTAGGATTCACCAACCTAAACTTAATCTGCCAGCGAGTGCTGAATTTTCAACTGGGAGCTAATTTAAAAAAAAAAAGTACATCAACCTATGATAAAAAAAACCAAACAAGAATGAAACAATCTGAAAATCCTGACAACTGGATCTCCTGCTGAGCCACAGCATCTCAGAGCGAGATTTCTAAAGAGATGAATCCAAGCTCTATTGGCAGAAGTATCTCAAGTAATGGACTTCCACATTCTTTAACCCTGTGAACCCATCCTGACCAGCTCTGAGCACTTAGAACTGCAGAATCAGGAGCCAAATCAGTCGTGGCCTCTCAGCTTTTATTTCCAAAGAAATCTGGAAAGCAGGTTAAGAGGAACTGCAATACTCAGTGCATGTTAAAGCCATAGAAAGGAGAAGGAAAGTATTTCATTATCCACACTGGAAAACAGTCTCAGTTTTACAGACTTCTCCCAGCAAGCTGAGACTTGTTATAGTGCCCACCAGCTAGATCTTTGTGAAGACCAAGGACATTTCTACCCATGATATCAGAAGAAATGTGTGTGTCTAAAGAACAGGAAGAGAAAGTGCCTCTGGCTTTGGGAAAGCCTCTGTCATCAAACAACCCTATTTTGTGTATAAAAGTAGATCCAAAAGTTAAAAGCTGCTAAGTTTGAGCACTGGATAGTTGGAGGTGTGAGTAAAACATTTAAATCAGTTCTGTCCAATCACTGAAGAAAAAAAAAAATAATAAAAGAGAGTAATCGTCAAAGCCTTATGGTAATTTTAAGTAAGTAATCTTTTTTTTAGTGAATTACAGTTCCTGTAAGGGGGGTTGAAATCTTAGGAAAAAAGAACAGTTGTGGAACTCCTCCCTCTGTTTTCATGTGACAGGAATGACAAAGGGCCCTTCCCTTATAATCTCTGGAGCAGAGCAGAGTGAAGCCAAAATAATGGATTTAGACCTGGACTCTACCACAGTGCCAGGACTTGACTCTTTTTTAGACAGTTCCTGTCCTGTTGGCAGTTGGAAAAAACTTAGAAGACAGTGGAAAAATCGAAACCTTTCTCTCATGGGAAAAAAAAAAAAAACCCAAACCAAAATCAAACCCACCATCAAAACCTCAAAAAAAGTAATATAGGCCTTAAAGTGATGAATCCATCACATGGGCAGGTCCACGCAAATCACCTAGACAAAAAAACCTGTTGGCATCCCATTTTGACACTAAAGATTAGCAAGGAGTAGAGACTTTTTAATTTGAACTTGTCCATTCTTTCATGGTGGCCAAACACAGAACACACAGTGAACAGTGAATTTATACAAGAAACAAGCTTCGTTACACAAGGAAAACCTGAGATTTGCTGAAATTTTGGTAGCACAGGCACAGACTCAGACACAAAAGGAATTTTGTTGGATGTACCCCTTGATAATAAAAACACATCTTTTCCTGTTCGATGGTTGGGTGATCAGACATAGCTTTTCTTTGGGTTTGACCTAAATTTCTCTTAGTCTTATTAAAGAATCAAAACAGATAAGGCAGTGCTTCAGCGAGCTGACATGTCTTACATCCACATATTTAATGACCTCACCTATTCTTCTCTCAGGTGTTATGTGCTGAAAAGAAGAGGAAACTCCCCTCAGATGGCACAGAGCATTTCAGCTGGGGGCATTCCCTACAGGGACAGTAAAAAGTGTTTACTTGCCAGAATTGGGCACGTTGGGATCTTACAATCGTCCTGTGCCGACACAGCGGCTGTGTTTAGGCAGTGCTCTAGCACAGACATACAAGACAATCTCTCAAATACTCCACAGATCAATCCAGCCCTTCCAGCAGGCTGTGTAAGTATCTGGGAGGACATTTCCCAACTCAATGGGAAGTACAAATAAAAGACATTAACTACTCCCGACCTGACAGGAACATTTTTCCCGCCAAACAAACAAGACCAAGTATTTCAAAGACCTCTCTCTCTCTCTTTTCGTCTTTTCTTTCTCCTCTTTTCTGCTCCAGACTAATANAAGACATTAACTACTCCCAACCTGACAGGAACACTTTTCCCTCCAAACAAACAAGACCAAGTATTTCAAAGACCTCTCTCTCTCTCATCTTTTCTTTCTCCTCTTTTCTGCTCCAGACTAATAGTTCCAGTGTGTTTACTATTCTCCATGACTTACCCTCTGCCCCGCTCCAGGGCAAGGACCCTGCTGTGTTCTCCCTCCCAGAGCAAATGCCAGACCTGCTCTCCCACACTGTGCCATGCTGCCCAGGGAACAACTTGGACAAAGCCTCTGGGAATCCCACTCAGCCTGAGGCAAATGGCAACACCACAGAGATCACCTGTGGGAAGAGACCTGGAAGTCCTCTGAAAGATAAAACTCAGACTTCCTCCCCAAAACCCAGGCAATACATTTCTAACCATGAACTTCACCAAATCAGAAAACCACCCGATTCCCACTGTTATCCCTTCGGATAAGGATTGGCCGAAATTCTCCGAGCGCCAGAACAAAAGATTAGATGTGGCAAAGCCAGAGGATTTTACGAGAACTGTTTTAAGAAGCGCATCAGTGCACTGACAGATCAGAGACTTGGCTGTGACCTCTGCGGAGCATCAGCTCTCTGGAGCAGCAACTCCCTCTCTCACATGCACAGCCCCTGCTATAGCAACAAGCCAGCCTCCCCGGCAGTGCAGGAGCAGCAGTAAAGAGGGAGGCAGGACTGAGCTCTGCTGCTGATGCACTTTTAAGTCTCGCAAGGGCACAAAAGAGTTACAGGATTTAAGAAGAGAAATAACTGTGCTGCTCTGTCTGCAGCCCCATTAACACTGCGCTGGCTGGAAATTGATTCCGCTTTTTAAAAGTCATATTAGCACAACAGCTCTATTTCTTCTGGCCCAAGCCAGGACAAGCCCATTTCGAGATCTGACAGAAGGGGACTAGAACACCAGGACACCAGAGTGTATTTGTTTCCCATTACTTTTTGTTCTGTGAAAAACCTCAGTAAAACATTTCTCTGGTTATATTCCGAGTTAGTATTTCTAACTTACTTCTGCTGGCATTAAAACAGCCTTTCAAAGCCAGTGGAAGTACCTGCCAGAACATGACTTCCATCACTTCCTTTCAGAAGTGCATCAGTGCCCTGTTACTCAGTTTTCAAGTATTTTATGACATCCATGATCTATACTTATAAGCTCATTTCTAGCCAAACTCACAATCAGGGAATTTTCAGCTTATTCTTCTGATGCTTTCCTCTCTTGGATTCATTCTCCTGCGTCTCAGATACAGCCTAGCAGCATTATTGCCACTTCTCTGATTTATTATGCCATCTCTGCTTCAGAGAAAGGTGAAGGAAACCCTATGTTAAACATGAGTGCTCGTCCATCCTCTCAGAATGTCAAATTCTAACCCCCAAAATGCTGGGCTATTCTACAAGCAGACTAGTGAAACACACACTCTTTTCAATAGCCACATATCCCTGGACTGTTTTCTCTACTGCCTTTTTCCCCCATTTTTGGGGCACCTAATCCCATCCCTCCGTGGCTGCTCTGATGGCACCTGCCCACTGCACACACATGAGGCCTCAGGGACGTCCCCTCCCTTTCCCACATCACTGAAGTTCATTCAGAACCCTAAAAGCTACACTGGTTATTTGCATTTTTCTCTCTCTCTGATGCCCCTACCCCTCCTCAGCTCCCCTTCCTCTCAACACTTGCCCAGCTATCACACCCCACTTATTTAACCAGGATCTGTGTAATGGAGTAAAACGGGAGGAAGAGGAGGGTAAAACCCCTGGACATCAACCTCTCCCTGCCCTCTTAAGCAACAATTTCACATCCCCACTTTCTCCACCTGGAGACTTTCTGGAGACTTGCAGAGAAGAATGTGTTTCCACTGGAGTTCATCTAAGGAACAATCAGCTTAAGCAGTTGTATTCAAATAGTATTAATGTTTTCAAATCGACTTCCTATTTTCCTACTGGAAACCCTGCCAAACACACTCTTCAACAGACACTAAAATAATTTGGATAGTTGATATGCAGTCCAAATTTTTAGTGGAAAACTGCCAGATTTGACATCTGTGAGAAAGTGGGTAATTTTTATTATCCACAGAGAGCATGCACTCGGTCCGATATTTTCTACCTCTACACATCTCTTTCTACTGGAACTGCTTTATGGTTTTACATGATCGATGGGCTGCCAGGAATTATTTAACCCCTTCATTGCTACCAGGACCCAAGACCCCACTGCCACCATTTGAGCAGTGCTCATCCGATTTTCAGCAGCAGGATGTTCTTATCTGTTACCTCTGATCCCTATAACTACAGCAATGCAGATTTTACTTTTCTTTTTTAGGTAGCATCTTCTGGTTGCCATTTACAAATATGAGAAGGATCCTAGTCTCTTCTAAGCAAAGGGTTAATTCCCAGCTCCCTCTTGTCCCTTCTCTTGCTGGTGGGAGAGTCTCTGAACGCCTGTTGGGGGAAGCAAGGCTGGGAAAATCCCTTTGGGAAAGCAAGCCTTCCTGCTGAGGAGCCAGCCCAGCTCCAGCCTGGAAAGGCATTTTTCCTGCCACTTCATTTTGCTTAGGGCACCATTTAATTTATTAATGGTTATAAAAATTGGGTCCTGCCCCCACCCCACCTGGCAGGTCAGGGCCTCCAGGACACGGAGGTGCTTGGAATTGTGGTCATTTCCATAAGCATGGGGCCTGTATGGCTTCTCATGACTTCTAGTCTGGTTTCTTCCAAGCAACACCACTTCTGGATTAGAATGGATTTCACTATCTCATTTGCAAGCGGTAGGAAAAGCAGAATAGGAAATACAAAGAAGAGATGAGATAATATACAGACCTTTTACCGTGGTAGGGGTTTTGTTTGTTTGCTTTGGTTTGGGGGGGTTTGTTTGTTTTGTTTTCAATAAAACAAGAAAACGCAAGATTTCTGTTTGAAACTGCCTGCTGAGGTTCCTTTAAATAAATGAAAACAAATAGTCCCCAGCTGCCTGGGCTGCACTAAAGCAGCTCATCCTCTGAGTGATTTGTAATGCTGAGATGGTTTACCTCATTCACTACAAAGATTATCAAAGTTCACTTTGTAAGTGCACATGTATATTTTATTTCTCAAAGATTACCAGTTTTCTTCATATCCCCACCTCGTCCTGCTGGGAACAGGTGGCAAAACTCCTGGCACCAAAGCAATCTCAAAACCTGCTCTAAACAGGGATAATTTGTTGTTGCTGTCTTAATGATCAAAAAGGAAGATCCTCCCGGCAGCTCTTTTTTCTTTTTTCCCTTTTTTTATTTTCCTTTTTTATTTAAATGTTGTATTTGAGGCCAAATCCAAAGCTAGTGAGTGAGAACTCCTGTGCTACTCATGGATTTTTTACTGGACAAATACCAGTGGCTGGGTCACAGTGCCTCTGGAGCACAGATCCCATCAGTGCTCAGTCATTCCAACAAACCTGAGCACCAGACTGAGCTAATGGAGAGATCTTTTGATCTTTGGCATTTTTTCTGCCTCAGAAATGAACTGAATGCTGTAAAATTAGGGACAAATTGGCAACTGAGAAGCATCCTATTGCTGCACTTCTAGAAGACATGAGACACAAATGCATGTATTTTATGATTCCTCACCCACACTTTAAAAACAAATAAAACCAAAAAATCCCAACAACTTCCTGCTGTGTGATGTCTAATTTGCCTTAAAGAAAGCAACTTTAGATTAGAAGTCAGGAAGAAATTCTCCATTCAGATGGTGGTAGAGGAGTAGAGAACACAGTCCAGAGAGGCTGTGGCTGCCCCATCCCTGAAAATGCTCAGGGCCAGTTTGGACGGGGCTCTGAGCAGCCTGGGGCAGTGGAAAGTGTCCCTGGCCAGGGCAGGGGGCTGGGACAAGATGAGCTTTAAGGTCCCTTCCAATCCAAACAATTCTGTGGTTCTAGGACTCTCATTTAGACTGTCCAAAGCCAAGGAGATTCCATTTGCATTGACCTCACTGTCCTAACGCTGTGCAAGCAGGAGCAATTCTCCCCGTTTCACACCTAGATTCCTCTCAGGAGCTCACAGGACCCAAACAGCAGTGAGCTAAAGCTCTGGCTCTGCAGACGGAAAGCTCTGCTGCAAATCCTTGCAACCTTTAATTGCTATGCTGCCAGATGCCTCGAACTAAAAACCAGAGCAGGCAAGAGGGGACTCTCCCACTGGCTTGGGCAGAGTATGGATCGGGCTGTCAATCCCCAGCAGATTTCAAGACCAATCTCACCACTCTCAATTCTGCAGACTGGAAAATCAAATGGATGCCATGGTGACAGCACAAGTGCCACCAGAAGCACAGGACCTGCTCTCCTGGACCTCTGCTTGACTGAAAGAGCTCTGGAAGCTGCTGCTGAGCTCCTCGCTTCACAAATGCCACTGAGAGAAGACATCAGAGTGCTGCGTCCTGTCAGCTCAATTCCTGCACTGGAGATTTCCAGAGAGCCTGGCACATGCAGTTTTTAGGCCAAGTAGCAATATATTTGGCCATGGCAGGGCCTGGAGATAATTCACGGCCCAGCAACTACAGCAGAATGAATAAGGAATATGAAGGCTGCCTTTCAGAAAGGAGAATGAAGAAATAAATTCCGGGATGGAAACTGAGCTCTAATCGGTATGTTCTTCTTGTACTTGGTATTTCAGGAGAAAGGGGCCTGAAAGGACCACTGACTTCTTTCTTCTGATAGCTCAGTAGTTTCCTACTGCACAAAATTATCCAGAGTCGTATCACTCAGAAATTCTAAAAGGTTTCCATGAATAGTGCCTTTTTCTTAAATCCATTCAAGAACATCTACAAAAAACAAAGTTATTTTCTTGGCAAACTGGTGGGCCTTCTGTATCAGCAGGTGTGGGGAGGTGGGCACGGCATCACCACCTTTGCCAAGAGCTGCCAGGGTGGCGTGGAGCCCTGGACTCCTGGGGCAAACCCTCTGAACTTCCCTCACTGCTCCTTGTTCAGGGAAGCCCCACGATAGCTCTGAAGCCTTCCCTTGCTTTGGAATTGCCAGCATTCAGCTGCTGCCAGAAGGGAGCTGCCAAAATGCCACACTCAAAAGGCCATGGACACGCTGTTAAACTCGGTACAGGATCGGTGGGTTTCTCAAAAATCATAAGGATTCAAGAGGAATCCTTATGGAATTGCGAGGAAGAGTTAGTTGTTAGGACTTTTTATAAATGCTGGGAGCCAGCAGAAATGCCAGAAGGAAATATGCAAACAGCCAGAGTTCATGACAAATCTGGGGTTTGTGATGACAGCCACTTACATTTAATTATGAACCCCCTCTTTTTAAAGTATCTATACATAAAAGTGGAAAACAATATGACTATGAGATTAAAGCTAAATTAATTTCAAAATGTTTATATTGCAGAAAAATAATTTTTAAAAAGTGAATAATTAAGAACAAAGGAACTTTAGTCCTGCACAGTTGGTACTTCCTTAGCTCTGGATGTCTAACAGTGTAGATATACAGATTACATCTTTATACTGTAACAAAGTCTTTCACCACATCATCGCCTCCTTCTACATATTAAAATAGTATCTCCCCATGAACGTCTCCACACGTGGAATCTTCTAATCTTATGTGTTTGTATTAACTTTGTCTTTATAATAGTCGAGAGTACACAAGCACGAAGGTTTCAACGAGTCTCAAATAAATGTATTTGTGCGTATTTGTACACACACACACAGTAGATGGATGAACTTCAGCTGTAGGAGCAACAAAATGATGCACAGCAATTAGCTCTGTGCCCACACAGAGCTCCATTACCTTCAAGGGCACTTCACATGATCTGTATTTCTGTACTTTAAACAATACTTTAAAAATTACTTTACCAGATACCATCACACTCGTACTACAGCCATAATGGAAAAGAACAGTAAGCATGATAAATGCATCAGCTAATGGGTAGTAGGCTGTACAGCTCTGCAGAAAGATTATTACAGGCACAATGCCACAGATTTATTTATGGCTTAAAGCAGTGCATGTCATAAACAGACATAGTTTCAGAAGGTGGAGTCATCTGACCCAATCTGGCAGAGCTTTCACATGGGAATGGCCAGGACTCCACATTACCCATGAATTAATGCTTTTATTGGCAAAAACTGTCTCCTATGTATATTCCTGAATGAGAACAATGTGAAGCAGTTTCCAGAGATTCACATAAACTCTTTCCTTTTGAAAAACTGGCTGAGTAACAGAGTCACTTCTTTTTAGAGTTCTGCCTCATTTCTTCAGCCCGTCCAGCCATGCGAGCCTGCACATTGGGCTCATTGGGCCACTTTAGCAAAGAGCCTCAAAATTCAGGGCTGAAACTCCGTTTTTTTAACACTGAGCCCCCAGAGCAGCTTTGCAAAGCCAGGTAACTCACGTGGGCATGGCAGTGCACGGAGAATGTCAATACAGAGAGCTCTGCCTCTGCATGCAGGCAGCAGCAGTGCTGCTGCAGGTCGGAGATGCGGCACGTTCTTTTCCAGGGAACCACGAATAAAGGAAGCAGGAGTAGCCCAGTGGCAGCTGGGCTCTGCCCTGTTCAGCTCACAGATCAGTGTCACGGGGTCACACCAGAGTCACAGCCTACCCGGGCCGCTGCAGACCCCTGAGCCAGCTTTGAGCACACACCATTCCCTGCTGCATCTCCTGAGACCACTGGGCAGTGATTGCGCAGGCACCGAGTGGGGTCCGTGGGTTTGGTTAAATGGGCATTAAAAATGCATTACTGGGGTCTGCTGACATCATGCTTCTGAGGTTTGAGGGCTGGGTTCAGGCTTCATCCTTTCAGCTGTCCCTGTGATGATGACAGGGACAGAAAGTAACACCTCCTCCTAAGGGTGCTACCCCAGGCCACTTCCAACGCCGCGCAGATGTCAGCTGCAGTCCCACCATCAACCATAAAACACATGATGTAAGCACACAACTACCTCAGAGTCCATAAAAGCAGTCTTGTCCTGCTCTTACCACAGCAGAAGTCATCCCCCTCCCTCCTGCCTTGCTCTCCTCATCTCCTCCCAGCCCAATGCCATTGCACTTTCTGCTTCTCAGCTCTGCACAGCCTCGTCGCTCGGGGCGGCACCACCCTCCAACACCTAATAACCATTTTCTGAAATGACACCAGAGCTCTTCATAGCTCCCCTCGTAACCAAAAACATACTGCAAGGCTTCAAAAGCCTTCCATGCTATCCTTCAAAACTCCTTTCAAAATTCTCCTCCATTGAAATAACTACAGAAAAACTGACAACCTGGACTATTAACACAATAAAAACTCTAAATCGTGCTGAATGCTATTGTACCATTCTTTCCTTATTGTCATAATTTGACCCAGATAATTTTTTAAGAAGCATTAGGCAAAATGAACTGAAAGCAACTTGAATCTTGTAAAATAATTATTGGAAATGTGCATTTTGATACAACACCCACAACTACTACTACAATGATCAGTCAAAGGAAAAGCAGCTGTTACCTTATGATCCTGCAGGGTACCAGAGAATATTTACCAGCATATATTTTGCACGCAAAGCTGTGGGTGACCTCACAACTCCACTGACATGAACGAGCAATGCCCACAGACCTCTTCCAACTCCAAACTGCACCTCCCAAGGGTTAACCCCATCTCCACATGGGCTGACGTGCAAGGGGAGAATTTTTGTTGCTCAAGTTAAGGCACAACTGAGCCCCACACTCCCCAGAGAGCCCAAGAAGCTCCAGCCTTGTCATTTCCCCAGTCTGGGGCAGGTCCTGCCTGGGCTGGAGAAACTCAGAAGATGTTTTACCCAGGTGTGCCAGAGCCAACCCCACCACCCATGGCAGAGCAATGCAGTCCTTCTGCTGCCAACCCCGAGGGTACCAAAGCAATGAAAACAAAGTGTCATTTTTGCCTAAAGTACAGGAGTATTTTGTATTATCCTTCTCTGTGGTTACTGAGCCAAACATGCATTAAAAAAAAAAAAATTAAAAAAATTACTCTTATTCTGTTTCCATGCAATGAAAATAATACATAATATTGGCTTGGCCTTAAAAATACTTTTTTTATGAAATGCATTCCATTTGTACTGAGTTTGTGGAAGGTGCGTGGGTGTGTCAGAAAGAAGAATTTAGTCCCAAACCCTTACGTTTCCCTGTCTACTTAACACAGAAACAATTCAAGCCTTGTCTGTTTAAAGGAGCAGGTCCAGGTACAGACAGTTTGTAGAACAACACAAACACCTCAGTCCCAAATCTCCAAACCCGGGCAAGCCAATTCCATCTCGTTCCGTTTGGATGCTGCTTCAGCAGAGTTCCCAACTTAGATTGACAGGAAGCATCTTTCAGTACTACCACAGCAAAATTAGTCCAGCAAAGTTCTCTGGTGCGGCGTGCCAGGACATTCATTTTCTCCTCACATTTCCCTGGGAGTCTGGAGCAAAGCAGACGTTTGAGCCAGCCTAGGGACTTTGGATGCTCGTGTCCATTATGCCTCAGTGCCTTGCTAATCTTTCCCAGTTTTCCTTTCTTCCAGACTCCCCAGCACCTTTGTTTCCTTCCATTTATCCTCCTCCTCCCCTCCCTCCCTTCCCCTCGCTCTCTCCTGGTGGCCATTAACTACGCTGACAGTTTGACAGGCTGAAATAAGGAAATAAAACACTTAAACATTGTTTCCCGATGTATGCATTCATCTTCTCTGCCAAACACAGATATTGAGGAGATACTTCACTCCTTCTGTCAGCTCACTAAATTATAGCCCAGCAACAGAACTCTCAGGTCCAGCACGTTCAGCTTGATCTCTCTTCCTATCAGAAGGCCACACAAAGGCCATTTCCATGTCTTTACCAGGATGTTTATCCTCTTTAGTACCACATCTTCATATGCCTAGGGTTGAATTTCTGTTACAAACAGAATCTCATGCTCCTTCTAGTGAAAACGCTCACATTATCATGACAGCTCCACTTCTTGCTTGGATTACAACGAGCCTACTTCAGGAATAAAATAAACTATATTGCATTAAACCTCGTGTCATTCTCATAACCCATTACAGCAGCCGAGCAACCCAAAACCCAGCTTTGCTTTGACCAGGTTTATTAGACTTTTTTATTTAAGCCTTTTCTCCCGGTTGACAGCAAACATGCTGCTGGAGACTGGAGGCATCCCACCCTTGATATAAAAACCACCGCTCCCAGCCTTGGCTTGCAGGAGCCAATGCCGTGCAGCTCCCCAGGGGAAAGTTGCAGTGATACTGTCACTGCTCATTACCTCCAGTGGGTGTTGCTGTGAACAAGCCTATGGGAAAAACGCAGGGAGGAAAAAGGCTGAGCATTACAGATGCTCATAAACGTGCCCCATGTCTGGAAAGTTTGGCTGCTCCACGCAACCGAGAAAGAAAAGCTTGGTTTAAAAGCTAAATAACTGTGCATCCTCGCCATTTGCCACCCTTCTCCACCTAGATGAAGGTAAGCACTTTGTGCGTGATCTGCTGGGCTGGTGTAAGGCTGCGACAAAGCAAAATCACCTTTTTGTAATTTTGGCGTCTCCTGAGGTCTATGTGGAGCAGCACAGCACCGTGACTGCTTCTTCTAGGGATGCCCGAGGGCCAAAATCCATCTCGGAGCAGACCAGCTTCCCATGGCACCTTCCCCTTCACGGAGGGGCTGGGACAAGCAGGGCACTGGACCCCAGACACTCTCACAACTTTACAGGAGGCAATGCCACATCACAAACACAAAGACATCAGCAGCTCAGAGCACACTGCTGCTTTTTTCCCTGACTAATGGGAAGGGGAGCTCAACTTTCAGTTTCCAGGTGGGGATGTAGCAGAAGTAGCTCAGCACATTCTGGACCTCTGAAATAAAGCAATAAAAGCCCCTCTTTACGCTTCAATGGTACAAATACCACCAGAATTTTGCTCTCTTCCTCATCTCCTGCCTTCTCATGATTTCAGGGATCTCTAATCATGACTTACAGAAAGAGCCTTGGAAGTAACTGTGTGATTCACTGACACATGGATTTAAGTGGAGGAAGGATGAAAGAAAACCACAGAAAACAACACAACAACGTCCATAAGGAAAAAAGAAAAATCTGTCTAAGTGATGCTGTTGAGATTTCATTCTCTCTCTAAACATATTTTTCTGTTTCTAAGAGTTGCTATTAAACAACAGAAAATACTAAAATTCAATCACCCCAAAGAGCCAGCAGTGCCTGAGTGGAAAAGTTAAAAATGTGTTTATCTAAAAACAGTAAAGGCTTAGCTACTGCTTTTCCATATTGACTGTCCAAGAGAGCAGTGTTTCAACTTGTCACACCCATTCCTTTTGTTATCCACCAAAGACTATTAATAAAAGCAGCTGCCTGTTAGGTGCTGTTACTGAGAGGGCTTGAATTTCACAAATGTAAATGAAATAAAACGTCAATAAAGCAAGAGGAAACCCAAGTTCCTCACTATTTTCTCCACATAAGCATACGGAAGAGTCTGCCAGCCAAAGCTACCATTAACTCTTTACTGACAATCTGCAAAGAACTGCCTACAAACATCTAAGGTTTACTTGGGTTTCACCCATGGTGAAAGGCACCAATCTTCTTCCATTTCCAGGCTACCACCACTTCACACTGCTGAGAAAAGTATCACAGGACCCCAGAATGGGCAAAGGGACCTCAAAAATGATCTCGTTCCATCCCTGTTTGTGGGCAGGGACACCTCCCACGGGAGCAGGGTGCTCCTTGGAGATCCCACCCACCCGAGAGCAGTGAACACCCCCTGGCACTGGCCACTGGTATTTCCACCAGACTGTGGCTCAGGGCCGTGGGTGATGCTGGAAAATAAGGGGTTCCTTACAGAGAAAAAAGTCTCAGAAATGTGAATTATTGCCCATTCCACCCTGCCAGTAGCACGAAGCCCAACAGGACCCAGCTTGATTACACTTCCATCGTGCCTCAGTGAAACTGCCACTCGTGTGCCTTAGGCTTTTCTTTTAGGGGTCAAAACCTAATATAGACCACACCTTCGTGATGTATCAGAATTTAAATTTGCGTTGCTCAGATCCATTTATTTTCCCTTCAAGTTGTATTTCTACATCAGAACAAAAGAATCTCCAGAAGTGACTCAAACCATGATAAATACCTGCTTAAGATTTGATTAGGAGAGTTATGAGTAAGCTTTTCAGTGACAATTCATTTTCACAAACATCAAATTCTGAAAAGCCCATTCCTCTTGACCAGCAATGCCAAAAAAGTCCTTATTCTCATTCCTGCAAAAATACTCTGCTTGCATTAGCAATGCCAAATGGGCATTCAAAGTCAAAATAGTAAGCGAAATGAAACAGGGCTTTACAATCCCTGTTGAAATCTACATTACTTTTCATAGCAAATTTCAGCAATTAGCAGTATTAATTACAACCACCATCATCCCCAGAAGAACTGGAAGGACAAAATACATACACAGTTGGAGGGGCGTGGGGAAAAAGAAAATCAAGATTCAGTGCTCAGGGTTAAGATGAGTCTCAGGCAAAAAAGGCTCCAGAACTGCAGGAACTTAGCAAACATACCAATTTCTTTCTCTTATTCCTACGGACTTCTCTCACTGCTTTAACTTCTTTTTTTCCATGGCTTACCCCTGTTGTTTCTCTCCTCCTATTTTTCTTCCCCTTCTTTTTATCACAAAGCTGTATTGGTCAGGATTAGAGAAAGTAAGGTAGAACCACAGTTGGTCTCTTCCTACTCTCTTCACACGGGGAAGGTTTTGGCTGGAGGGAAAAAGCAAAACCTTTTCCCAGGTGAAGGCACAGAGCTCTCTGAGACCCTGGAGGGCACAGCAGGCAGCAGTGGGTGGAATCCCTGCTCTCCAGCTGGGCATCCTGAGCCCACCCCAGCTGGAGAGAGCCACGCACTTCAGGGCTGGTTATGAGCCGGACCAAAACCCAGAGGTGCAAAAATGTGTATAAACAAAAAGCCTCTTGCTCAGAAGACTGTTTTATGTGTTTACAAGTACTAAATTAACATGACTGATGGAGTAATGAGAGCCAGGCAGAAGATGGCACTTCCCTCTGCTGCTAGGATAATTAAAAGGGCAAGGTATTAACTCGCTTTGGAAAGAAAGAAAAGTTATCTTGGTTGTTCTGGGGATTATGGTTGTGTCTTGATCCTACCTTCACTAATCACTGCATTTAGTCATTAGACACTTTGCCCATTCCCTGGAATCCACATCTGCTGATTGCTGTTTGCTGATCTACTCCACAGACAGGATTTCAAACACGGGGATAGTGCTAAAATGCCCTTTAGAAAGGCCAGATAATGCCATTTCTGGTTTGTACTACAGGAAAGAAATTCTTTCAGAGATACTGGTGCCAGCTACATCCTCATCATGTTTTTACTAATGTGCTCCTCATGCACAGCAGAATCCTGCAGATCAAATGTTTTATTCATCATCCAAGAAAGTATTTACTACTTTTTAAAAATACCTGGGGGTTTTAAAAAATCACCAAACATAACACCACCACCTTCCTCCCCTCCCCAAAATAATTCTGAATTAAACATTATGTGATGGTTACTAATGCTGGCACAATGGATAGAAAGCCCAAGTCACAGAATGATTATTGATGAAGGAAATATTATTGGTATACATCCATCCAGTTAATACATATCTTATTAGCATACACTTATCTGAGATGAAAAACCACGTAAACATGCTATACTTAATGCAAATCACATGCAGATCTCAAAGCTTCTGGAAAACTCTCATTACAGCCCTCGGTACTGCAAGATGCAGGTACTCCCTTTTCATAGTCACCATCTGCAATAATTCTTACAGAAGTAAGCTGTTGGAATAAATAAACTTACAGAAGTGATGTACCTCACTCACAGCACATAAGTGTGGCAGACCCTGTGCTATAAATTCATCAGCAGTTATATATTCTGTACAATGCAGCTGGTAGCAACAATATCATTTGTGTCTTGTATTACTCTGCAAACAGTCCAATTTATAAAATGCCTATTGTGTTTGCACACACAAAACTATCATAAGTTCTGGACACTCAACAGTGCCAGCAGATGAAAGCCAATATTTCCCAAAGTGTTTTGCACGTTGCACTTGGCATGTTTCTAAAGAAAAGGCAGTCACAGGAGAAGGGTGCTCTGAATTCAGCTGCTCATTCGTGTTGGGGACTGAGACACCAGCAAATCTGGAAGAATTTTAATCTTGCCTCACAATGAAAAGGTATTATTAAACTAATCTGGAAGCATGGCACCTATCCAAAAATTCTGCCATTTTTATAATTGCGTGTCTTTATTAATTACAGAAGAACTAATAGTGAGGGAAATATCCCATGCTAGGCAGAATCCCATTGGATACAACTTCTGAGTCCTGGTATTTCCTCACACACCATCTCAGTACTCTGGGAGGGCCTGGTTCCATTCTTCTGAGCAGCTCAGGTCTGATGTGGGTGCCAGTGGAAACTCAAACTCACCGCTGGACACAGATGCTTTCTGGTCCAAGGCTTCCTGCAGAAAGCTGCCCATCCCTTCCCGTGGCTCACTCAACTATCACATCTTCCTAAAACAGGAGAGCTCATCAGGACAAGCTCTCTCTCGTGAGATTTGAAATATTCTCTCTGTTTCCAGGGCAGGAGCATTCCAAGACATTGTGCTGTTGCCTCCTGTTGTATGACAGCTGCCCTCTTGGCCAGCACCAGGGAGCTCAGGAGCAAACACAGCTTAGAGCAAAGAGCAGAGAATCTTTGGGAACCAATGCCAATGAAGAACTCTGTGTGAGCTCATGAAATCCTGTTGCTGAGGAAATGAAAAGAAAAATAAAGATGCAGTCTGCTCAATAGACCAAGTAGTGCCTTCAGTACTCTAAGAGCAGAGAGAACCCAAGAGCTCAGAGGTGTAAGATAGCAAGTGTATCATATTGCAGTCTACCCCTAAAAGGACAGCATTCATCAGCATAAACCTAATTTTATTAATTTTTTTTTTTTTATCTATACATATATCAAAGGGGGCACAGAAAGGAGTCTTCTTTTTTATTATTAAAAAAAAAGAAGTGAAATGCTCATGTGTACTTTGGCTGATGTGGCAATGCCAAATATAATACAGCCCAAGGTGCTCATTGTGTCAGTGATCAAACTTGCACAGGACACATTGATTTTTTAAATCTGTATAGAACAGAAAAGGTGCCTTAGCAATGAAGTCTCTATTTAAAATGTTATTTGTTAAGCAGTTGTTACAGCATTAATTTCAATATGCTTCCCTTAATCAATATTAAATAAGTCCATTCAGTCATCCTACTCTTTTTCCAGTTGACTGATAAGCAAAGAGTACCTCCCCTTTAGCAATGCCTTTTACAATTAATTTTTAGTCTTCGAGTGGCACAAAGCTGTCTCACCCCAGTGAACCCAAGGAGGAAAAATTCTGACTCATATTTTGAGTCTTTCCCTGCTCCTCTTCCCCGATAAGAAAAACTCTTCCTGCAGTTCTTAGCAAACGCAGTTTGCTGTCCACTAATATGGATGGTTCCAGGAGAAATAAAGATTTGGTGCCACTGTTTCCTCAGCAAAACAGCAGCAATCACTACCAAGGCCACAATTCTGACCACAGCCCACTCACATCTGGATGGATCTCAAGGAAGGAACAGGACCAGAAAAAGCACAATGCAACACCCAAACCCTGAATTCCTGTCTCAAGTGACGGAAAAATATTTTCCCAATCTGCTTAGCTGTTGCCCTTTGGGTCCATAACCTGCAATTTGGGGAAGAAAGACGCTGTCATATACCACCCTAAAAATATCACTGCTCCCCTTAAACCCTAGAGCTGCCTCCTAAATTCTGTGCTAGCTGACTCCAAGGATCCTCACTCTGAGCTGTTATTCTTGCACTGATATCACCAGTTGTCTTAACTGAGAAATCCAATTATCATCACACTTCTGAAAATAAAGTTTAATTATAGGCAAGTGTGATGAGTCTATAAACTGATGATTATCAGAGTGAACTACAGCATAACCAATAGCATTAGGAATACAGCTGAAAAATCTCATAGGGCAGGGCCCAAATCTTTGAAGTCGGTGAAAAGATTCCCATTGATGTTAAAAGTCTTTGGACTTTAATTAGACACAATGACTTAAAGTAATTACTGCAATTCAAGGAAAAAAATTATCATTGTTGTTACAAGTTCTAATAGTAATAATACAGTTAGAGTGCATTAAGGATTCTTTGAACAAAGGTACTAAAGGCAAGTAACAAGCATAATCTCAGAAAGAATGTAACATGTTAGTCTGGCATCACAATATTCTGTCAGTAATCTTTTGCAACACTAGAAAGTTATCCCAGTTATTTACATAATTCTATTCGTATTTTTATCTCAGAAAAATTGCAGTAACAAAGAAGTCAATAAAATACTTAAAGCCTAAAGAGAACTCTGTTTTAGAAACAAGATTGCCAAACTAGAATAGCTTTTTTTTTTCTTTTTTTTTCTTTTTTTATTTTTTTTGTAGTCTGGTGTTGTCCCACGTTGCTATTGAAAACTTCTCCGGCTAAGGAAGGATATGTCTTCTTATCCATCCCATTTTTTTTAATGAGAAAACCTAACTGTGACTCCACTGAGAGCAAATAATAAACTGTTGCAGATGGTAGGACTAATAATGCATGGTCTCCCAGCCATTATTTAGGCTATCTAGTAGGTAGTACATTATCTTTGGTTTTCTTTCTTTTCTTTCTCAGGGGCACAGTCGTGTAGTTCTGCTCCTCATTATTCTTGGAAGCTGTAAATTTAAGTATAAACTCATTGCCACTGCAGGGGTTGCAGGTGACTTACATGCAATGAAATTTACTCTTTTTTTTTTTATTTTTCCTACTGAATTCTGTATAACTGTATTTTTTAAAGATCCTCCTCACTAACCCCAAGTTGTTGGGACCTGCCCTGTAACCCCTCGTGTTTAGCCAGAAATATCTCCTGCTGCATCCCAGGATCTGGGTGGTCCCCAAAACGATGTGGGGCCACTCCAGGGTTTTGTGATCCAAGTGAGGGTGCCCCGGGCAGTGGTGGGACAGCAGCCAGGCAGCTCCAGGCACGGCTTGAATTCATTCCTTCCACTTTCATTAGGAGCTGCTCCACAACTGCCTGCAGCTCCTCCATCCCAGCCAGAGCTGCCCCACCAGCTAACGAGGGAGGCCTGCTCCTTTCTGCTTCTGGGAGCTGCAAATACCTCAAAACAAGAAAATTGAGCCTTTTATTGATTCACGTGATAACTCCACCTTAAGCCTGAAGCTTCCACTTCCTTGCTTGCTCTCACTATTTAATAAATTTCTGTGGGTAGCCAGTGGAGAGGCACATTAAAATACAGAGTACAGAAGTGTGACATTTGAACACAAGATGCAAGAACATGCAGGGTTTTATCATGTCTGGCGGCTTGGGAGGGACTTACAGTCCCTCATCTGACCTTTCCACGTCTGAGCTGCACAAAAGAAGGCTGGAAGGAAAGAAGCTGTGCACTAAAGGCTGCTCATTTCTACGTAGGCTGGCAGGAGAGAAGAGGGAAGAGATCCCAGCGCAGCTAAGCAACTATGAAGACAGATGTAAGCTACAAATTAACACAACCAAAAGCGAACCAAAGAGAAAAGGATGCAAGAACTTCTGTGGAAGACAGAGCTAGTGACGTGAAGGAGGGAAGGCCACCTTTGATACCAGAAGAGACCTCGGGAAGGAACCAAAACCTCTGACCTGCAACCACTGAAATGAGTAAAACGATCCTGATGAGTCCATTTAGAAACACCCTCATGGTCAACATTACTGTATGAATGTGCTGCTTTGTAAAATTAAATTGACAGTAAAAAAAAAATTAAAACAGTTTTACACTTGTTTGCTTTAAAAAGCCAATCAGGGCAACATTAATAGCAATTTTGATATTCATTTGAACAAGTATTAAGACTGTGACTAAATATACTGAATAAATATTATAAAGGCTGCAAAGCATCTGTGTCAGCCAGTTGGCATTAGGAAACACTCTTGTTAAAATGCAACTGATAGCAAATGACTTACCCTGTTATATTGTCAAGCTTTAATAGTCTTCTATATTTAGTCAAGCTGATGCAGAATGCCTGGGAGAGCCTTATGTTTTGTAAATATTAGTCCTTCAGTGGATTCACTGGATTACCTGTATTTTATTATTCAGCACAGCCCAGCTGTACTGCATTTGGCTGAAAATTGACATTGCTGGCAAGTAAGAGACATGTAGCAATGCTGACTTCTTACCTAATGTTTTCTTGTTTGGTTTTACACAAGGAAGAAAACAGCTGCAGGTCACATCAACTGGACATATTACTGTGGGCAACCAAGAACTCCCTTACAGCACAAAAACTCTCCATACAGCTTACTCTCAAATTAGGTTCTCATAATCAACTGAATTCACTGTGCTAAGACTTTCTTAAAGGACTTCCAAAGAATTAAAATCACATTTTTGCCTGGGCTGAGATGTTCACATTTAGGAACTAATTCCGAAGTTAATTTCCAGTTTTAACCAAATCTATCATAGCTGCACTTCTTAAACTTTGCATAATACTTTGGTGATTTCGTATGTAAATCCAACCAATCAATAAGCCCCATGAAGCCCTATATATTTATATACAAGTATATGACTTAAATCTAAAGCAGAACTCACTGATTTCTGATATTTATAATGTATATATATTTATAATCTCAACCTGGTAATCTTTAGACTTCTATGCACAGAATTTCACAATAAAATTTATTATTGGCTATGTTAATATAACAGCAGTATTTTCTTCTTAGATGTTTGCCGTGCACAAAAAAAATAAATTTGTTACAAAAAATTTATGTTTTTTAAGCATTGCACTTCACCAGATACAAGGACAAATACAATACTTCAGGTTATGGACATAGCCAGGCAGGCACTTTAGGAATGCCAGATTTAAAAATGCCAGATTTAGAAACTAATCAAGAACTTGATTAACTTGAAGAAGCACGACTTGAATCGGATCTGACATGATTTCAGCCCATGAGTTTTCTTCCCACCATCATCTCAATGGATAGACAAATGGCTGGGAAAACCATGTTTCTGTTTGCACCTCAAAATGCAGCAGGATTTACTAGGCCCCCAGCAGAAGAATCATGGCTGAACAGACAGCACAGCATTGGAATTACAGCCTTTTTGCCATGATATATCAATAACCTTTCATGCAAGAAGCATAGATCAAGTGAAACATTAGCTAAATTAAATACACACATCCAGAACATTGGTACCTCTGGCAATAAATTCTACCAAAAAAAAAAATTAGAAAGCACTTTTTTTCCCCCAAAATCCATTGTTTTCCAACAAGCTTGACATTCCTAAATTATTCCCAAGTCATTTTTGAAATGGGATTTGGGATTATAAATCACACTGCATCTTGGAAAAATGTTCTTGGTTCCTCCACCAAATAATTCATCATGTGATTGACACAAAACCAAAGAGAAGAAAGAGAAAAAAAAAATCCCCAGAAAAGGAGAAGTGATTTGGAAGAATGAGGATCACTCTTTGTGAGTACACCACAACCCACAGGTGAATGTTCAAGCTCAAGTATATTTTCCTAGTTTTGTTAGCTTACAGAACTAGAGCTGCCTGAAGAAAACACATATATACACATGAATGTTACAGGGTCAATAGGCTTTTACTGCCATGCCAAAGCAGCCTAAAAAACCCCAGACCCCAGCCAGAAGCAGCAATTCTCAAATGCACGTGGTGCAAGAATAGCCTGCCAAGGAAATGCGTCTTCTGCTGACAAGAAGAGTTTAATGAATACATCAACACATCCCAGGACCACTGCAGAACCACACACCAGAGGAGGAAAAAGAGCTGACATCTCCTCGGCTTCACAGCAACAAAGGGAGCAAGGAAAGAAAAACCCCAAAGGGCGGACATGCAATCCCAGGGACACTCCTCCTGCTCCTGCCAGCGCCTCAGCAGGAGCTGGGGCAGAGGTCTCGGTCAGGAAAGCCACCAGGAAAGAAACCAAGAGCCACAAGAGGCTGGGGGGTTCGGCCCCACTGCTGGCGGGGAACGCTGCGCTCTCACGAGCAGTGCGGCTCTCAGAGGGCACGAGGGGTTTTGGCATTCCCAGGAACAGATAACTGGAGGCCTGTGCTCTGACTCCCTCCGTTCTCATTGCTCCTGAATGTAAAGCTACAGACAGACAACCTGGTCTTGTTCAGGATTCTTGCTGAATCCTTTTTTTAATCCACAGAGCACCAGCTTCCAAGGATGTCAGGCAATAAAGTTTTGGTTAACTTCTGGCATTTATACACCATCATTTAAGAAAAAAACAGAATTAAAATGTTTCCAACGACCATTAATGTATAATGATAAATTTAAATCCCTCCTTTGGATAAAATTTGTCTGTATTGTTCAGTTGCCAATCAAAAGCTGAACAGGGATCCTACTTGGATGGACAGACACAAAATTCTTCTTCAGGGGCAGGCCAGCTCAATAGTTACAATCAGACACGATGGCTGCTCTGCCTTCATCCCTTAGCAGCAAAAAATTCCCAGCTCTTTTTACAGCCCCTCAGCTCCCAGTGCAACTGCAGGAAAGGACAGCAGCCCTCTCCCTTGGCTCCCCTCTCCTTGCACTCTACCCACACTGACCTACAAAGCATATCTCCATTTAGTGGCAGCACATTTCACCTCCTTTACTCAAAAATAGGCTTCAGGGCTGAACACGGGTGAAATATTTTGGTGGCTTCCTCGTATCTTCAGGGTATTAATTAAAATCCCTCATTTCTCAAATATCTTGTAACATCTGTGCTCTGTTCTTCCAGGGGAAAACCTCATGCCCACATCTGACCACATCAAAGACCACAGCCTCACTGCAAAGTTCAAAAGAGCATTGCTCCTGCTAGCAGAGGCAGCTTTCTTTGCACAGCTCTTATGGAAGAACTATGAGAAATTGGGATTGCAGACTTCTCACCCCAGCTCCATTTTCAAAATAGCTGTAGGAGAGAAAAGGAACAGGCTCCATTAAAATTGCCATGGTTTGAGTGCCACAGGACAGTTCCAAGAACTGCAGCTGCAAGCACTCAATGTTCTTTGGTGTACAGAGGGCAAGGCAGGCCCCTATCTCAGAGGGCATGAGAGGCTTGACATAATGCCTGCAAGTGCTCCGAGGATCCTGGATGAAAAGCGCTCCAGAAGGGCAAATCCTCTCTGCTGCAAGTTCAACATCTGAGCGTGCTTCCGACCCCCTTTAATTTGGAATAATACTTCTTTCCATTATTAGTTTAGGTAATGGTTGAGAAGAAAACCTTTTTAAAAAAATACATATACGGCATCGAGAAAATTTGCAATTCAAATTGATATTTTTAATCTTAAAAGTACTTTGGTGGAATGGAGTGAAAAATAGAAAGAAGAACAAGTCCCATAAATCTGTCACTCGCATAGCACATCACTCACAGCTTTCCCCAGCCCACTGAGGAGGAGAGCCATACAGCTTTAAAATGACTTCATTCCCATATTTACATATTTTTTAATAGGGCTATGATGAATCTCCTTCCGCTTGACTCCTATTTTGAGCTGTGATATTTTAATCTCCATTCTTGCTGCAACTTAGCAGATGAATGTGCAGTGTGACAGAGCTCAGAGGAAACAGTATAAATAAAGCAAAGTGGAGCTATGACATCTCACATTTTATAGCTTTTTTATTGTAGCCTAAGCATAAACAGAGCACAGCTGTGTTATACATACTGCTGTGAGCACTCCCCCACCGCCTTTAAAGAGACACGGCCCCCGCAGAGGCTCCTCTGGCTACAGCCACTGCTGCTCAAGGCACGGCCAACAGGAGCAGAAACACCCCCTCCACCCCTTTTGCTGCCTCCCTGCCTCTGTTTTTCCCTTTTCCTCCTTCTGGTGTTGGAGCTCTGGGCACAGGGAATTTCAGCTCTCTGTGCTGGCAGGCACTGACCCCAGGAGAACACTGCACTGACCCGAGGCTGTGGAGAAGGCTCCAAAATTGAGTGATGGAGCTGGGATTGTGGGCCTGGAGTTTGGGTAGAAGGGTGTGAGATCACAGGGTGGAAATCTCAAGAGTTGAAGGGTTTGGGATACAGTAATAGATATAAAGATGGAGGTTTTAGGGTGTTGGCTTTCACCTTCTTCACCTTCCTCTTCTTGGGTTTGGGTGATATTGTGGGATTGGGTGGAAAAGCCCACAGAGCAGGCAACAAATAGAGAGTTATTGGGTTAAAAGGATAAATAACTTAGCTGGCATTTATTCATTGGTTAGTTCACCCCTTAAAGGCCTTGCAGAGAGAAACTATCATACAGGTTTGACCAGGATGTGACCCCTGGTCCCAGTGTGCACACACAGTTCCTTTCCTCCCTCCTGGCTGTCATTTGCCCTGTTTAAGCACACAGGCAGAGAAACAACCTGCAAAAACAACACTTTGATAAAAGACTTGTAACTAGCTGGAAGTACTCGAAATATTGCCATCTCTCAACAGTGGTATTTTGCAGAAAGACCTCTCCCGTTTCTCATCACTTCTTGATAGTTTTTGGAGTTTTTTTTCCTCTTCACAGAAGTCAGTCAAAAAAGAAAGAAGGAAAACATACTAACTTTACTCCTGCCTATTTAAAAACAAACTATCACAATGAGTTCCTAGACAAAAAAGCCTCTTTTTTACCTCAGTAATTTATGAGATACCACAAAAGTTCTCAGCATAATCATCACCACACATTCCACAAAAATGCTGCCATTTGAAGGCTTAGACAAGAAAATCACAATGCACATGGACACTTTCATGACTATAAAAACATAAGGGCAAAGCCAATAGCCAGCAATTTCCCACAGTCTCCAAAAATGCTGTTTATCCTTGAGGCTTGCTGCAAAGTTTTATGGTTGGACTAGATTTTAAAGTCCTTTTTCAACCTCGATGATTCTATGAAAGTGCTTCTCCATCTCTAATTTCAGTATCATTCACATAGACACATTTAACATAAAACGTGTTCTGCTCCTCTTTTGCTCTTCCTTCCTCTAACCATTCAAAAATTAAAAAAGGCAAAAAGCAAAACCAGCACGTGGTGGCATTGCAATGTTCCCAGTGAGCCTGGGAACTGCATCCAGCTTGTCCAAACACAGGGCCAAGGACATCCAGGGAAATCTTGGCCTGAGGAGAACCATGTTGTGTGGCTCGTCTCACCAACTTGCTGCTCGCCCTCTCCACCAGTGGTCACCAGCCAAATTCTTCTGGTCATCCTCTGTTCTCCCCCTACATCCTGCTGATTCTTGAGGGGGTTCTCACTTCACTCAAACATTTTCTGCACATTCTTTTCCTCCCCCCCGTCTAGGGTTCCATAAAGACTGGGATAAATCATCAAGCAATGGTCATACAAGCAAAAGAGAGTTATTAAAAATAGCAAAATAAAACTATGCTAGATATTCATCAACAATTGCATTTAAAAAGCTCTTTTTTAAAAGGAGATAAATTAAAAGCCACCCAGAAAGCCTGCTGAAATTGTTTACATGTGGGAAGCTGATTAAACTAACAAGTTTTCAAAGCTGGGATCTCGGGATTCTCAAGCCTGCCTGAAGTCATCCCTTGACTCAACTTGTGGATTACTAAGCCACCAGCAACTAACTCAAACAAAGTTCAGGGTAGAAAACTGCACTTTTTTTTTTTTTTTTTTTTGAGAAAATCAGCAAAATTCCTTTACTTTGCAAGCAGATTATCACATTAAAAAACAACAACAACAAAACCCAAAAAAACAAGCAAACAAACAAAAAAACCACAGGTACATCTCATCAAGATTTACTTGTCTGCTCCCTGAAAACCCCCTTGAGCTGGAAAGGAAGCAGGAGAAGCCAACCTTGGACCCAGCAAAGCCAGCAACAGGAGGCTCCTACAGGCTTCCCACCACCACCAGGTGGGGAGCAGATGTGCACTCCATGCTGACACCACAGTCATCATCAAAATTTGCTTCCTCCAAAGGAGTGAAGACTGAAGGAGGAGGACCATAAATTACTTTTATAGGGTGAGCAAACAGACAGGAGAAAAGATTTAGGGTTTTTAAAAGTAACACAGCCACAAAATAATATATCTTCACTACGTACCAACATCTACCTCCTGTTGAGTTCTTACCTGGGTTTTTTCATATTCATATATGCCACCTTCCATAATAATACCAGCATCAGCTTCACTTCCCTGAGGATTGCTCCTTGGTACTTTTCAAGACTGTTGCAAAGCTCAAACACCCAAAACACTGCCCAGTGCCACTAAAAATCCGTACTAGAAGTATTAGAATGAAAATAAATGAGACACTGCAACGAAATTCAGACTTCCTTACAGCCCTGTGTGCCTCTCTGAGCTCCACCTGGGAAAGATCCTGAAGATACAACCATGACAGTGGAATGAGTGTGACACTGTGGTACAGATTTAGTGACAACAGTGGGAACTGACCCCTGAGGGACTATATTAAACATCCTCTGACAGGGACTCTCAACTTTGAAAGCTTAATCCAAGTCAAATTATCTGCAGCTCAAATCAGACCTCCCCCTTCAGAATTGACCTAATGGGAAATGACAACCAGTGGGAGAGAAAACCTTCTTTGAGCTTCCAATTAATACTTCTGATCCCAAACTCCTTTGCATGAACTTCCTGCCCTTTGCAGACCTGTTGGTTTGATTAGCACAATCCAAAATGTCTCTGAAATTTAAAAAACAAGAGCAAAAACACAGAAAACCCCATCTTAACCAAAAAACACCAGAAAATTAACAAAAAAATATATTTAAACCGCCCCCCCCCAAAAAAAAACAAAAACCAAAAACAACCAAACCTAAAAAAACCCAAAAAAACCCCAAAGCCTCAAAAGCCATGGCACATGTAACGCTTTATCAACATGGATGTGGCAATGTGGGAGCATCACCAGCTCATTCCCAGGCTGGTGCAATACTGTGTATTGATGGTGTGGCCCTCACCCACTGATTTTGAAGGGCAAATAGAGCTGTGACTGCAGTTTCTAAAGAACTTTAGATCGTGAAAGGGATCTTTTTTTATAGGCCACAGCACCTCTCACCAAGAGCTTTCAGCCAAATCAGGTGGAAGAGGCTCCAGGCAGGAGCTGGGGGTACTTGCTCTGACAAACAGAGTCAGAGCAAGAGGCCTTTTTTCCCCTCCTTGTTTAGTTTTCAGTCACAACAAATGAATGAAAAAAACCAAAGAAAAGAACTAAGCTGAGAAAAAACAAAGTAAAATTAGTAACAGGCTAACAGCATATACCCACTGCCTGGGGCAACATACGGCTGATGGATGATGACAGCCAACAGACAAATCCTCCTTCCCAGTCTCCTAAACAAATTAAAAATCTCATCAATATCATCACTGCATCCACCTTCCACAGCAGCTGCTGCTGCAACACAACTGCTGCCGAGCTTTAGGGGCAAAGACTGCCTTTGTCTCGTGGTTTGCCAAATCCTGTGGGCATTTAGGGCTGCCATCCTTTGAAAAGCACGATTAACCCCATAACAAGATGGGGGTTTTTTGCTGGTTCTTTTTTACCTCTACATTTTTTTAAAAAGCCTGGAGGGTTGTGTTTAGAGATGATGGCCACCTGCATGGCACACTCTGAGCTCCGGCGAGTCTGCACAACTGGAACCTTCAGGGCCTCCCCGGCTGTCAGGGTCTTGCCAATTAAAGTCTGAATTCAGAGACCTTGAGCTTGAAGAGGACAACAGGACATCTCCTCAGTCTGAGACCTGCTGCTAAACTCCCTTTTGCTCATTACTCCAAAAGTTTCTGTCTTAAAATGACTACAAGCAATCAGTTTCAAAAATACAGTGATTTTTGGATATCCGACACATCTTGATTCCCCCAGTCCCCAAACTTTCCTGAGCCCCGTGTAGTACTGGCCTTTGCAACGCTGCCAAAAATAAAAAAAAAACCAACAAAAACAAAAACCAAAAAAACCCCCAGCATCATTACCTTTGCTTCCAAAACTTATCAGAACAATAATGTGATTCCAACTCATCCCAGTCTGGAAAGATCAAATTTCAGCAACACTCAACACAAACCACAGCAAAATTATTTGTTGTAAGAAGTCCGGATTAAAAAGCATCCAAGCAAACACACACACCCCAACAGCTACACCAAATTTTGTAACTTCAATTTTGCCTTAGCGGAATTTGGGGGAAAAAGGGGAATTTGTAGCCTTTGGAAGAAGGGAGACAACTCAAGAGGACTACAAGGATGTCGTGAGGTTAAAGGTCTTCAAACAGTAAAGCTGGCTACATTTCTTTTTAATGTCAGCAATTAACATTAACAAACTTACCAATAACTCACATTATTGAATATTTGCCATTTATTTCAAGTGATCACCTCCCACTTGAAAATACTCAATATATGGAACAACTTCTTTCTGAAGCAGCCCACTGCACCTGTGCACAGGTCACAGAACCATCAGAGGAGGGTTGGAATGGAGCCTAAAGATCCTCCAGCCCCATGGAAACCCCACCTGTCACAGACAGGGATGCCACCCTCTAGAACAGGCTGCTCAAGGCCCAGCCTGACCTTCCCTGAGCACTTCCAGGAATCTACAGCTTCTCTGGGACCTAAATCCCTCCTGCTTTGAAACATTCCCCCTTGTGCTATCACTGCCATCCACGTGAGAGGTGACTCACTCTGGGAGAAGGCTGCTTCCCCATCTCTCCCCCCAGGCTGAGCAGCCCCAGCTCCCCAGAACTGCTCCATCCCTCTGGCCACCACACAGCCTCCTCAGGACCCGCTCCAAGCATCACCCTCCCCTCTGGGGCAGCTCTGCAGAGGGCAGAACTGGATGCCTGCAGTGCTCACACTGCTGCCTCCTCTGCAGCTTCTCCCTTACCAGCACCCCCAGGTCCCTCTCCTCAGGGCTGTGTTCTCCTCTGGCCGAGGCTGGGATTGCCCCAGCCCAGGACTTGTTGAGCTCCACGATGCTCCCATGGGCCCAATTCTTGAGCTTGTCTAAGGTCTCTCTGATGGCATCCCCTCCTCCTGTCGTGTCAGCTGCACTGCTCAGCTTGTGCCATCTGCAAACGTGCTGAGGGGAGCTCAGCCTCACCACGCCACTGATAAAGACATTAAAGAGCCCTGGCTCCAAAGCAGAGACCTGAGGGACCTGTCTTAATGCCTTAATTGCAGGAATTTACCAAATATTCACTAGAAAGCTTCATGGTTGCATTAGAATTTTTTCACCCACAAAAAGTCTAAAGGTATTCACAGCAATCACTGATGATTAATTGCACTGACTCAGCCTTTCTAGTTGTTAACAGCTGAAATTTAAAGTTTATGTCAGGACTAGTGTCTTCTCTTGGGGTCAGCTAGACCAACAAAATATGTGTTTCCTCCTGCTTGCTTCCATAATTGACTCCATGAAAAATTCACAGCATTTCTTTGTGGCCCTAATGCAACATGGAACTTGCTTCTGTATTCTATTCTATATTCTAACCCTTCCTTCCTGGGACCCCAGGGCTGGGGCAGCTCTGCAGGTGGGTCTCAGCAGAGAGGCAGGATTTCTGCTTCTCCTACGTAATATAAAAGAGATGAAGCAATACTTTTAAAAATGTATCAGGCAACAATAGAAAGAAAAAATTTGCTAGTACATGTGATTTGTGATTTTCTCATTATCCCTCCCCTCTTTTTTGTTTTGTTTTGTGGCTTGGTTTCCTTTTCCTGGTGTTCTGTCATGTGTGTCATTATCATATCCCACCCCCAATTATTTAACCATATCATTGGCATATTCCCTTTAGCACTTAATCATACACAAAAATGTTCTATTGCTTCATAAACTCCATCACAATGAACATAATCCTTTAGTTAAGTGCCAATTAATTATTAAAAACATTCATTGAGGATTAACAATCACGAAATAGATACAGTTCTATTATGTAGTTGTTAATCCGCAATAAATCTACTTGTAATAGACAGCATTTTAGTAAGAGAGCTAGTCTACTTAAACTAATGCCTTATATTTAATTAGATAATTATTGCATGTTAAAAAATACATTCATTAGTTTCATAACTAAGTAATAAACATATTTCTAATAGAGAGATTAGCAATCCTCAGAAACGGGATTTTTTTTTTTTAATAATCACATGTATTAGCATCCAAGAGCTGCTCTGCAGCACCAAGGCCACTAGGCTGCATCTTTCCTGTGCTCAAACACGGGCCAGGAAGGGGTTAATGCTCCCTAACCCACACTTTTCCTGGGCCCCAGGATGAGGACAGGGCAGTCTGAGGTTCACCTGCCTGTAAATCCTGTATCACTTGAGCCCACCCCTCTCTGGGAAGGAGTCCCACCATTCCCAGCATCAGGGATGACATGGACATGCTTGCTTTTAAGGCTTGCTCCGAAATGGAGAAGTGGATCCAACAAGATAAATCTCTCTAACAGCAAAGAGCTCACCAGGGCTTCCAGCTCTCCTTGGAACAAGGCTAAACACATGCCTAGCTGTAAAGAGAGGCATTCCTCGCTATTTTATTTCTCATACCTCTCTTAGTTTTGCCATCATCTTTAATTTTGTTTTAAAGAAAAAAGGACAGCGAGGCACATCCTGTTGTTGTTCTGATAGCAGGCTCCAGTGAGGCACGATGCCCGTTTCTGGCACTGGAGCTATGGGAGCGACCTGTGGCACGAACAGCACGGAGTGGCCCTTCCAGGAAATAAGCTTAAGGTCCCTCCGTGCCCAAACCACTCCATGACTCAAAGATAAGGTGACCAGCAGCCCCTGAGTTGAAGCTGGGAGGGGTCACTGGTGAAACAGCAAAATCCTGCACCTCTGGGATTCTCTTGTGCCAGCTGATGGGAGGTATCATTCCCTGACAAAGGCTGCCCCTGGCCTGGGGTTTCAGACGACCCTGATACACCCCTCTACAGCCAAATCTGTCTTGCCTTTTTTTCCCCCTTGCACTTCAGGCATGAGCTGCTTTTAGTGAGTGCTCTCTTGGAAGAGGTGTTAGCTCCTGAACCCCAGCCAGTGCATTGCAGCTCAGCAATAGTAGACCTTGTTTTCTTCTGGGGTAGGGAATACATCTGTAATCCTGCAAATCTGTGACTGCTTACACTCCCTTTTGGAATCAAAAGTGGAGAAAAAGGAAGACAGTAGTCAGACAGCATCAAAAAGCACAGATTTTGGCTACTATTTTAAGATTTGTATTGACACTGTAAGTGATCTATGTTCCTTCTTTAAAGTGATGCTACAGCAGCTCAAAGTTAACTTCAGTATGCTTTTTTAAATGTCACAGGAGTCCACTTAACTTGGCAAAAGAAATTAATCTTTAATATGAAGATGGAACTGCTCTGGATTTCAGCTAGAGGGTTATAGTCACTGGACTGCTCATTTTGATGCAAATATTCATTTTGTACACTTTTATAAGCATTCTAAATTTTAAGAGTAACATTCAGTACTAAAAGACAGTAAACATTCCCAGCATGTTCTGAATTTTCAGAATAGCTAATGCTCTAACGAGATTAGTAAGAATTCTTTCAGGATCAGTAGTTTTTTTGCAAATTCTGCTGTTAGACCAATGATGGGAAAGATAACTTTCTTCTTGAGAAGACAATCCTTCCCAATTTCTCAGGCCTTCCCTATTTCTGCAGGGTCTGATTAAGACCTGAGTACCCCTATTGCACTGGTACAACTCCCCAGTTATCCCACATTTCCTTTCATGTGTTTTTAAGGATTTGAGGATGCCAAAACAGGGGGAAAGCCTTGTAAACCAACTAGCAAGTAATATCTGCTTGAACAACTGTCTGCTCAACACGGCTGTCAAGGAAGAAGAGGAAATAGGAAGGGGAAGGAGGAAGGACAGGGCAGAGTTCCCCTTGGGACAGGGCTGCCCAGCACTCACACCAGGGAGGGGAGAAGCTGCCTTCGTCTCTCCTGGCTTACAGCGCTTACAAGCTCTCTCTCACTCTGCCTTCCCACCCAGTCATTTATCTAGAGTTTTCCCAATGAGGTGGCCTTTGCCTTTGAAAAGTTTGACAACACAGAGGGGAGAATAAATATTTAAACTCCACAGCATGGGGGAGGGGGGGGGAATTGAAATCCTGGGACACTGCTGGAATAAACAAGTGACCTTATGGTTCCAGCAGAGAGAGAGAAGGAAGAATCCAACCTGTGCAGAGCTCTGGGGGCACACAGGGCCACGGAGCCCCCACCGCCACACCAGAACCAAGGAGCTGCCCTGAGATGGGAGCACAAGGATGTGGAGCCGTCCCAGCGGGTTGAGGGATGGGTGACTGCAGCTGGGCGTCCGTCACCTCCCGTCACACGGAGCAGGAAAATGGGTCAGAGCAGACGGGCTTGGTTAAGTACCTCAACTGAAAAGGTACTATTTTCTTTTAAATCACACGGTCTTTACTGGCAGCAAGGTTAGTGGTGCGAGGCTTTCTAGCTTTCAAGCATACCAGGGACATGCCCTCTGAGGGTCAGGCTTTCATTTGCCGATGTTAATTCTCAGCTGCCTGTTATTCGTCCTTCATTGTCGCCTCTGTCTTAGCTGGGCACGCTCCTGAGTCCCTGCTAGATCCAGACGGTCCATGTAAATAGTGTTTATGTTAAGGAAGTCATGTTCTGTGTGACTGGAGCACATAGAAACTGATGTTGTTGTCACTTTAGATTAAGCTCTCATTTTAGCAAAGGAGGCAATTGGAGCAGGCAGCTGAGTGGCCGAATGAAATATTCAGCTCATTTCGTTTAAAGCTGCCCCCGTCTCCATTGTTCAGGCTGGCAGGGCTGATTAACCCTTGCTGGTGCTGTCACAACAATGCTCACTCTGCCTCCAGACCCGAACACTCAGGCAGGTTTCAAAGGTCAGCAAGGTGATATTTGTCAGGGCTTTTTCCTCACAACTAATGAACTTTAAGGGTTTAATTAACCCTTCAGGCGTCCACCACTTTGTAAAGAGAAATAAAGCAGTACTTAGCAATGGTCAAGGATGATCTCCATGCTCAAGGCAAGCAGGAGCACTGCTCCCCTTAACCACAGGTTGGCACCTGTGAACATCCTGCTGAGCTTGAGCAGATCCCAGGCACTTCATGCAGAATCACCTACGTGGGGTTTGGGGGGTTTCTTTTGCTGAAATCATTGACAGTAAATAATATGCCAAAACAAGCCCAAGACCTAGGCAAGAGCAAGGGCTGGTGAGCGTTCAGCCGCGGCCCGCGCCTGCAGACAGTCTGTGTCTGTCTGGAGCTGTGCAGCACAAGGCTCCCAGCCCTGTGCCACGGGGCTGCTCGCCCTGCAGCCATCCCAGAGCTCCCTGGGCCAGGGCACCGAACGCAGCACAGCCCCTCCTGCCAGGGAACAAACCTAAGGAGCTGCTGGCAGGCAATGCCTGCTGCAGGAGAAGCACTGAAGGCTCAGATACGCAATGCCTGATGTGGCAAAACCAGAAAAGAGAATTGTTAAATGGCCTCTCTTCGGCTCGATGTGGTGCAAAGATCTAATTTAAGGATGGCCTAATGCTGCTCCAGGACAGGCACGTTCCCACCCAGCATCCTGGGCTCTGTCCCTTGCTGCCTTCTGCTGAAGGGCCTCATGGAGCTCAGCAGTACCTGCTCATGGCACGGGGCTTGGGCTCCTTAGCTCAGGACAGAATTAGAAACGAGACACGGAATATTCTTGGCAAAAAGTGTTAGTCCCAAATACTGGGAGGTAAGGCCATCACAAACTGCAATATCAAGGGTAAGAGCGTTTTATCTTTAATGCGAGGTTTGGTATTTTAAGACAACAGCTCAAATACAGGAGACAAATTTTCTCCTAATCACACTGACAGGTACTGCATCAATTCTTCCATTTAATCTGTATTTTACACTAAATTGCCACCAAAAAAAAAAAGTTGATCTATTAAAAAAATCAGTAGTTATACAAACTACAGTCATACTGACAGCAGATAACCACCAAAGTAATCTGTTGTGGAGCAGCTGAAATCATAACTCCTCACCCCCCCAAGACACTGAACTATAAATATATACTTGTCTCTCTCTACTGCTAAGGCATTTCTCTAGGATAGAACAGAATTGGGTACCATTGATAAATGGATAAACCTCGTAAAATAATACTTATACCACCTAAATGACTAATTTCCAAGAGCCTTGCAGCTAGATTTTACTGTGACATTTTACAGCACAGTTCATATAAGAATACCCTGTAAGAACACTCACACTAATACTCTCTACTTGCATATATAGTATAATATTCCATCTTTGCTGTAATGACTTCTACAGAGTCAAAATCTCATCAATTGCATGTTTGCTTTACTGGTTATCTAGATAAATATGCAGTTGTCTATGAATGACTTGTGGATGCAGATAATAGTAAGTTACCAGGAGAATATAAACATTAAAAATTATATCTTGGGTGTAATTACTGTACACGCAGTTTAACTACTAGCACTTTTTTTTTTCCATTTGGTACATTGGAGAGCATATTACCTGATGCCAATGCTCTGTCTATATCTGATTAAAGTTTAGGCACCAACTCAAGAAGATCCCTCAATGCTGTTTAAATACATAAGTATCCTAACACCTCTGAGTAAAATATACATGTCACAGCGAAACAAAGAAATGCTTTGTGTCCTAATGAGACCCGTTTCTTCAAAGACTAACCTCTCAAACCTCACAAGCAATGAATGAAAATGCCTTTTAGTAATCCCTTTTGATACTTTCCTCAACAAGAAGTCATGCAAGAAGTACACAGACGTAGCTAAACTCCCATAATCAGTCTAAATATGAGTGGTTGTAAAACCGAGTTTATGTTATGCATGAACATATTTTAGACCCATGCACTGGGAACAGTGAAGTGCTTGACATCTGGAGTTAGACAGTGGTGAATTGTAGCATGCACACATCACTCTCATCTGCATAAATATCTATTTTCAGAATCACCAAGGCTCAAACACCCCGAGCTCTGCACTTATTTAAAAGCATCACTCATTTGGAATGTTAGGATAAAGCCCAAAAGGTAGCTTACCCAGCAAAACTCGGCTTTGACAGAACTGCGGTTTCACATCTCCCCCTCTCACCGCATTTTCACCAAAACCCCGAAGGAACAGCCCAACCCAGCCACAAACACATCCCCTGCCACCCTGACACCTGAGCACCCGCATCTCCAAAAGCCTCGGGATGCCAGGACGGAGACGAACGGCCTCTGCAGGGGGAGGAAATAAACCAGAAAGGTCCGAGCTGCTGCAGCGAGCCCCGCCAATTCCAGAGGCAGAGCTGTCCCCTGCAGGAGCCAGCCAGCACTCCAGCCTGGATTGCAGCACGCTGCAGGGGCTGCTCGGGCCAGGAGAGCCCCGGGGGCAAAACGGCACCAAAACCGCGGCACCTGCCCAGGGAACCGAGTCCTTGACCTCCCTGGCCCCAGACAAATCCCAACCCCACCAACTGCATGGGGGCAGCACTGATTTAGGCTCTTGTTTCTTAGCCAACATCAAATGTTGCTCGAGTTTGGATACTGACGCCTTAAAACAATGATAGTCACCCCTTGAAAACTACAAATCCTCTTGAAATCACAAATTGTTTCTCTAGCTTGAAGAAAATTTTGGAAAAAACTCTTCAAAATTCAAACCAAAATGGTAATAATTCCTTATACTTGGTACAGTCTAGGATTAAAGATTTGAGTTTGAACTGTAACATTGTCATCTACTGATTACTGCCAAAGAAATCCCCCAGCAACATTCATAAAACCAATTTTCCCAAAGCAAAGAGAAAAAGGCATTGCCCAGGAAGATGTTGTAATTATATAAATTAAACAAACATTTTTCTGAAAGAAAACAAAACAAACAAAAGCAACCTGAAACATGCAGCCCAAACAAAGCTCCCCACTGCAGCCCAACTAGAGATCTTGTGTCCCTACAGAGCATTCCACAGGCACGGATGGAGGTGCAGAAGGGCAAGCTCAAAATGCAAATTCACCATTCCATGAGAAATGTTAAGTTTGTGAGAAGTAAGGCAGCAACTGGTGATACACACGGAGAGAATACATCTTTGCTCATTCCATTTTTCATGGAATGGTCATCCAAAAATTGCCAACACGCTGGTTGCAACTGACCTGTTTGGTGGGAAATGGGGTAAGGAAGAAGATGGCAAAAGTCAAATATTGCTCATCAAATTATAAACATTAACTCCCAGAAGATTATCACATTTTCAATGTAAAAATGCACTCCCAGGTGATTATGTTCCTGTTAATGCTATTAACCCCTTCAAGGGGTTCCCCACAAGGTAAAAAAGAAGAAATAAACCACAAAGACCTCACACAGCTATGCTCACACCTCAGGTGATTCATAGGTTTGAGAAGAACCTGCACCTGGCACGCTTCCTGTCACAGGAACATGGGGAGGGGCATTTTCTGACAAATGTATTTCTACCAAACCATGCCAGAAAGAAAGAGGCACTTCAGAGTGATTGTTCAGGCCAGTTTCACCAATTTTCTAGGGCAATTAAAAGAACCTTAGCCCCCAAAAGTCCTCCAAGATACTAAAGAGCAGCTCCAGAATTTTGTGACTATGCTTCATCCTCAAAGGTGTATATCAGGATATATGGAAGGCCAAGGATTCCAGATTTACAGAACATTCAGTAAGGAATCAGAAACTTCCTGGTGCAACCCAGTCCATGACAGAGTGAGCCTGGTCAATTTATGGGTGCTGGGGGAAACTATGCAAAGGGTGGTGGTGGTTTCAGCTGAGTTTCATCCTAGGGTTGGGGTTTTATTCAAAATCTGAGCTGTAAGGGAAACTGAAGGGACGTGAAACCATGCAACATGAAACTGAAATAAGGTTTGCATGAACACTGAAAAGACAATTTAACACAGTGGGGAAAAGGGCAAAAGCCCCAACCAACAAACAGGCCTGGGGCTGAAAATTCAGCATACATCTGGTGCTAATTCCACTGTTCACTGTTGTTATCTCTGAGAAGTCATTCCTCATACTTCACACCCTACTGAGAAATTCAAGGTCAAGAGGAATTACTTGCATTCATGAAGGTTTCCAGATTTTTGGTTGGAAGGATATGGATCCATGTCATCCATTTCCAGTTAAGAGTTAAGATTAAAATAACAGCATTTTTCTAAAAATTCAGGTTTGAACTTATAAACATTTATATCTCACATCTTTCTTTTGAGATACACCCAGTATCATCATTCCTCACTCCGAGTGAAAACAATGCACCATGAATCTATAATAACCTCTTCATTTGGTTTGCAACATGGATTTTTGTCTGGTTAAATGTCTCAATTACTCCCACTTACAGGTTATCCACATATGGACTGAGAGCTGAACCCATTTGAGAATTAGCTTTTAACAGCTGACCTGGTGCCTCAGCAAGTGTTTTTGCACAGTCTCCTGGGAAAAAGCACATTCATCAGCAAGCCTGGAATCACAAACCTTATCCCAGGAAAGGCAAAGCAGGTTGCTACTTATCACACAGAGAATTCAACTACCCTACTGCTACAATGCTGCTCAGTGGCCAAGCGACAGAACAGCACCAAATATTATTTGCAGAGAGAGCCATCTGCCTGCCATCACACGGGAGGGTGAAATCCCTAGCAGCCAGTGAGAATGGAAGGAGATGACAGGGCTCCATACAGGAAACATAAAGGGAGAGATGAAAGCCAGCAAAAGCGGCAAAAAGTAAAACAAAAATTAATTGTTTAGAGCTTAGCATCTGAGCTTGCTATTGGATCCATTAACATCGTATCCCAAATAATTATAGGGTTTCCCACTACCCTCACAACTAACTGCTATTGCACTTTTATAAATTGCTATGTTACATAAAACACTGTGTATTTTTAATGTCCCTCTAGTATCTGAGCAATTATATGCATTATAGTTCTGTATTTTCACATCATTGAGGAGCGATGGCTTCAATTCACCACCTCTGTGCTGATGACTCCCTCATCTCATCCCCAGCCAATCTCGCTCTAGCTGAACACATATTTCAGCCAGTTTTCCTTCAACTTACAGCTGCTAAAATCTTTGTCTGCTACTGAAGACCCAACAGCAGTGACTTCAGACATGCTGATAGGACCGAACTTTTTACTTTCTATATTTCCCTTTAAAAAGAAAAAGACTATAAAATACCTAATGGACACCTACAGTTAAAGTCAAAAGCATTAAAAAAAAAATCAGAGTGCTTCTACGCTCAGTAAGTAACTTCTACTCAGTACATAACTTTAAAAAAATATCATTAGGGGTTTTAACAGATAAAAACAATGAGCCACCACTCCTTCCATCTGGCTGGCAAAACTCTGCACCAACAAGTTCAGCTCGTTAGAGACCCTGGCCACACTTACACCTCCTACCTAGCAATGGCTATCAAAAACTCAAAGGGAACAGCTCCAAGAGACCAACAATACAATAAACCCAGAGAAACAGCAATAAATTTTTGCACCTACAAAATTTTAGTGCCACAGGTCCTGCTGCCATGCACGCTCCTCTCCATGCCCTCAGTGCACATCCACGGGAAAAGCCCACCTGTCCCTGAGCCAGATTTTAAATGCTCCCTTCAGCACAGCTGTAAGTCTTTAGCCCCATCAGTAATTAGCAACTGCTTCCCCCCAGCTCAGGTGTAAGTCTTTAGCCCCATCAGTAATCAGCAACTGCTTTCCCCCCAGCTCAGGTGTAAGTCTTTAGCCCCATCAGTAATCAGCACCTGCAGCCCTTGCTGCTGTGATTTCCCCCCACCTGAGAGGCAGCAAAGGTTGGTGCTTTGGCAAAGGACCCTTGGAAGAGGTGGAATCAAAAGAGGTGGAGGCACAGCTAGCATGTGAAGCTTGAGGAAGCTGGAAGTCAAAATGGGTGGGTTTCACTGCCCCTATTGCTCTGATCTGCCCCCAGCATGGAAAATCGTGGCCCCGTCTCTCAGTGAAGAGGAAATGCAGCAGCTCATATTTCATCACTGAATTAATGCCCCTGTGGGATGCCCATCATCCCATCAGGGTGTCCCGTAGAGGCCGTGGCAGGGACAGGAGGTGATCCTGCCCAGATAATGATCCCGTGGGTTTTCCACGCTGCGGGGCAGAGCAGCAGTCCCAACCCAAGCAGGGCAAGCAGCTGCTCGGGTTTCAGCTCCTGCCTAAGGAAGGCTTCTGCTGTTCCCTCATCAATTCTACCCTGCACAGCTTGCTGAGGAGTTCACCCTGTTCCCAACCTGCAACTGGGAGGGAAGAACAGACCCCGTAAAGGCTCAGAGGTTTTCTTCAAATGGGTGTAGAGAGAGAATTTAAGATTCACACATCCTATCTAAGCGCTCCAAAAAGAGAGAAAGAAATCTAAAACTCTGGACTTGCACACAATTTTTCCAGCTCTCCCGTCTGTTACACAGACTAGACATTTTGCAGATTTCTTGGAGAACTTCCTGGCAACCACAAGCAATCACCAGGGCAGGATGCATATGTGTTAAACTGAAATCTTAAACAAAATCATCTTTTTGAGCTTCAAACACTTTTTGGGTTTTGTTTTTTTTTTTGTTTTTGGCTTTTTTTTAAAACTATGAATTCTGGAAAATGGCTTATTATTATTATTTTATTTTGCTGCAGCTAGTTCAGCCATTCCCCCCCACCACAGAAAAAACAGGGCTGGAAAGGCTTAGGGTCACCAGTGGTGTTTTACATGGCCCTTCTAGGTAGAAATTGCACTGGTCTTTCCTTCTGGACATGTTATTTCTGCTGATTTTTCTTTGATTCTCTGCCGGTGTGGTTCAGATCCAAATGAAGATGACAACTCATTTTTTCAGGCACGCCCACCTAAACAGACAGACTCTTCCTGATTATTAAATCAAACAACCCGGGGTCTGCAAGGTCAACAGCTCAGTTTGTTCCAGAGCTGTTAATCAAGCAAGAATGAATACCCTCAGCACAGGGGAAATTGTCAGTTAAGAGTCAATAAAGGGGCTTCACCTCTTTGTGAGTCCCCGATAGGTTAACAGCTTTCTCTTGGACGGCTAGTAGGTACCAACAACAAAAAATCAGGATACAAAGTGTGACCCCCCCACATCCCTGATAACGTGTGTTTGTTGTTTTCATCTTCAAGGGCATGGTGGAGGCCCACAGCTTTCACCAAGCTTTCTCCTTAACAAAATCCACTTGTAGGGAGCCACGGGGGCGCGAGGAATGGACTGGAATAATTTGTCTACCATGTAAATGCCCTCCCCTGTCACAGGCAGCACCTCACGGCTGCTGCCACAAGAAACACAAAATAATTCACAGTGCTGAAAAGTCCGGGGTGTTATCGAAGTACGTTCTGCAAAATTACTCAGCGTCATTAATGAACTTCTTATTAATTCACGAAACAAATCACCTTAAAAGCCCTGATGAATCTGTGGGTTTTAACCAATGAATGTGCTCTGTTATTCACCCTGTTCTATAAGCAGGTGAACAGTGAGAGAACATCCTTTCCTTTACCTACACATGGGGCTGTGAATTTGATACACTTGCATCCCACTTGCACTAAAGCAAATAGTAGAAAAAAAAGCAACACAGAGAAAGCTGCTGCCTGGGATGGGATCAGACCTCGAGTGATAATTCTGTGCCCACTCTGGCTCTCTATAATTCTCCACTTGTCTTGGGATTTGTTTTTTTTTTAAAAAGGGGAAAAATAAAAATAAAAAAAAAAAGATCTGAGAGTGTTAAAGCCAAGCACAATCAAAAGCAGCCTTCAGTGGGAGAGCGGTGAACCAAAAAGGGAGAACGTGGGAGTCACCCTGTGATCACTGGGAAAAAAGACCAAGGGAGGAGCACCTTTTGTCCCACAATCCAGATTTCTACAAACACGTGTGTTACAAAGGACTCGCCCTGATATGAGGAAATTCCCATTGGCAGCCCAGTCTCAAACATTACCTCGGAAAATCAAGGACAGAGCAAACTGCCAGCAGGCCCCGGTGGATCCCATAAAAGCTACCGAGGTCTCAAACAAAACAAAAAAAAATACAAATGCTCAGCTCTCCTCAATTCTTCTTCAAGGCCAGAAACTGGCCAGTAAGTAAACTTGAATAAGTAATGGAAATCAGGAAATCTGTAATGAGCTGCTCAATAATTCTTTGCTAAAGGGAAAGAAGAAATAAAATAATTTAGGGGTATTCTCTGTGATCCCGCTGTAAAAATCTCCAGCAAAATACACAAATCATTATTTTATTTAAAAGAAAGAAGGAACAAAAAGGTAATAATCATAGTTATTTGATATAATTATTCCTAAAGGAATCCATAAGAGACTAGAAAATGTTTAAAAACCACCAGTCCTGATCTGCTACCTGGAGAGAATAAAAAACATCCTAGAAGGAAACACAGGTTAAAAAAAAAAAATAAAAATAATGAAATTAGCATCTCCAAATTGTTTAAAAAAGGATCTTCAGCCTAAAGAGAATCGACAGCATAGCTTTAAGGACAGATAAATGGCTGCCTCAAGGATCTGTCTTACCTCCTCTTTTTTTTTAAGTAATACCTTAATTTGCATAGTAATAACCCAATTATTGTAAGATTAAGTGACAGAAATCTCATTATTACCGTTCCTACAAAACAGTCGATATTCCATTCAGTACCTTTTAATGTTGCACACCTTAAAACATAATTATTCCAATATACGCTCATTCATCTTTAATGCAATTTCTTTAATAATAATAAAAAAGGCTCTTCTGTAATTGTTAGGGGGGTTTTTGGTTGAATATATTATTGTTAAAACACGATTTTCCTCCTTCAGGCTGCTATAGAAACAAGCAAAGCCAACCAACTGCTTGGGGGCACGCTCCCTCCCCTCTTCCCAAGAGGGAGTCCACCAAGAGGCCTAAAGCACATATGTTAAAATATGTTGCAACAACTCTCTCTCTCCATCTCCCCACTCCCGGCTTCTTCCCACGCTGAGAGCTGGTCATAAGACAAGCTTGCAAACAAAATCAAATATACGGCAGCACCAGGCTTCTGAGAGTTATTTGTGCTCAGGGATTGCTGCTGCTGCGGGGAGAGGGGGAAGGGGCTGTGGGTCCGGGGCTGTGGGAGGGGGCATCAGGGGCTGCTCACCTGCTGCAGGCATTCTCAGCTCCAATTACAGATAATAAATGGGATGAGTGGTCAGTTACCAGATTAAGGGCAGAAAGGAAATGGGGGAAGGAGATAGGGCTGGCTCCATCACAAGGACGCAGCCCCACACATGTTCTGCCTCAAACACGTGTCACGAGCAGTTAGAAGAGGAGAAAGAGCAGCCACCCCCTCGCCTGTCCCACCCAGCCTTCCACAGCTCCCTCCACACTGCTCCTTCCCGCCCTAGGCAGGAAGGGAAGAGCTCAGGGTTGGTAGCACTGGTGCCTTTTTTGGTACATATTCGCCGCTCCAAGTCCAGCCATCGGTGGCCAGTGCCTTCCACGGTCACTTACAGGGGCTGGGAGGGAAAGGATTGCAAACAGCCACCCTTTTACAGCCAGTCCCCCTGCCAGTGTACCCAGGGCAGCTCTCCAGGGCACGTTGGTGGGAGACATTCTTGGTAAAAACACCCCACTAGTTCAGCTCGCTTGGCCTCGCTCGATCGCTTATCCCACCATCACCAAGAGCAGAAAATACAAGATGCAATTTCACAGGAGTTATTTACTGTTTAATTTTGGTGAAAGCCTTTTGTCAAAGTGGCATGGAAGGAGAAGTAATTTGGCTAAGTTCCGATTCTCAGAGTCCTTCGCGATCACCGAGCCGCCGCAGGTCCGATTAAAGAGGGAAAGGGTCCCTCGCTGGAAACCAGCCCTGGGTGGAAGAATTCCAGGATTTTTCCGTGCTGGGAACGCAGCCTGCTGGTGCTGGAGGTGAGGCAGCCCACCTCCCGCCTCCAGTCCCCGCGGGGCTCCGGGCGCTGCAGAACGGCAGGGCTGCCCCTCGCTGCTGCCCTGGATTCCTCACAAGGGGAAATCCCACCCGGTGCCAGCAGGGAAACGACCATCCCTGGCACTGCCCCCAGCCCCGCACAGGCCACCAGCCCCGGGGCACGGCAGCTGGACTTGTGCTCCGAAGGTTCTGACCGCTTCCCTAATGGTTCTGGTCATGAAAAGCTTCCAATTATACCGCATTCCACAGAAAGCAAATTAAAATGACTGTCTTTACTTGAAAATAAAATAAAGCAGCGAATATGCTAATGGTTTTTTCTTACATTCTTATCTCATTTCATGCCTTTAAATGGAAAACCTTGTGAATCTTACTATGAAAATTATCAACAAAGACTAAACAGCCTTCCATCTTGCACCAAAACTTGGAGGGCTGAGTTTATACCATCCTGACCCAATCTGACTGAAATTGAAAACTTTTCCTCTTCCATTAATAGCTTTTCCAATTCAGCAGTTCAAAGCCGCAATCCCTCACAGCCTATGCAAGGATTTGGGATCATTTTATAAATCTGTGTGGCAAATGAACATGAAAGAGAAACTCTCCTTATGGCTGGGAACTATCCTTTGGGGGGAAAAATGTTATTAGCTTTTTAGAGAGCATTTGCAAGGGTAATTTGCACTACAGCATTTCTTTTTATTGGCCTTGCAAGCAAGTGTTGAAACTATTTGTCTTACCATATATATTCACTTTGAATAGGGACCTCATGTGAAATGCTCCTCTTGAAACAAGGAACAATGGCTTCGAAAACCAACACTAAAAATGGTCAAGTGTGGCGATAATTTATTTCATCAAAAACACTCAAAGGGAAAGAGGAAAGCAGGAAGGAAAGGATAAATGAATGAGGGAAGGAAAAGCTTCTGATTTAGTCTGTCATAACTTAAGGCAGCTATGCCAAAGCTCCCAGCTTGGTCCAGCAATTTCACAGGTATTATAACAGGAGGGTAAATCGCTACTCCTGGACATCATTTGTATTTTATTACTTCTTAAGAGTCCTCAACCAAAGCCAGGGCCTCAGCCTGTGAGATTCTGCACAAACAAACGGTACAGAAACACCTTTACTACCCACAGCCAGCTGCAAGTCAGGATTCCCAGGAGCTCTTATGGGCAGCAGCTGAGGGTACAGGGAGTGCAGAAGTCGCTGCAAATCATTCTTGCACTCTTTCAGAGGGCCCTGGCAAAGAAAGAAGAAGCAAAGCAGCAGACTGCTCCTGAAAAAGTCAAAGTGAAACCTCTGAGTCACCTCCTTCTGCTCTGTGGGACAGCTCTTCAGTGCAGAACACTCTGAGCAAAGACAACCGATCTCTTCTACGCTCTGGTACAGCAAAATGCAGAGCACCGGTTCTGAAAGCAGCATTTCATTCCGCCTGGGCCAAGAACCCCCATGGCAAGGAGGGAAAATACCACTCATGGCAGGGGAACAATACCACACACCATTTGAACTGCAGTAGTTCCTTCTGCGTCAAGGCAGTACCAAAAAGACCAATGGAAGTGCAGTGAGGAATGATCAAATCAAAGGTCGCCAGTTACATATGTTCCTAGTGCTGATTCATCCCTACAGCAAGAATTCAATTTGCAGATGCCAGCCCCAAGAGGCAGATTGCTAGTGCAGCTCCCTTCTCCTTCTTCTGGAGCTCAAGGGATTCCCAAGGGGTGCTGAGAGTCTGTTGCTCACAGGCTAAAACAATTTACTCCTTCTGTTGCTGCAACTCTTCCCTCTCCCATCTCACTGGTGCACTGGGTACAGTAACCAAAATTTAGGTAGCAATACCACTTACTCCGAATTCTTCAATTAAATGCATTTTAATTGGAAAACAATAATGGATGGAACCTTGCTAGTTTCATAACCAAGTTCTCAAGCCCAGAGTAGCTGAGCTGGAAAAAAAAATACAAAAAACAAACCAGAAAAACCCCCCAAACCCATAACACGCCACAGGCCAGGATGGATGCTCACCCAAGCTGCGAGTTCAAACCCCTGCTTCAGATGAGAGACCACAATTCCACATGTCTTGTGGGAGAATGTTAACCCCTGGGCTATGAACTGCTCCAAAGTGGTGTCTTTCTCTCAAGGTTACATTTGACTTCTGGGAGGATGACCTTTTTGGGGTTTTTTTTTAAGTGAAGATTCCTGAAAGCTTTCTTTTCATTCTGATTCAGAAATAGACAAGAACAGAGGGGATTTTTAGAGGTTGTTGAAAAGTATGACAGGCCAATACTTTCAACTTTCACAAATAAACACAGTGGCATTTAAATCAGTATCACCCCCTTGATTTAACTACTTTTCACCTTAACCCAAAAGAAACAGAAATTATTTAGGTTTATGTTCAATGAAAACAAAGAAATGAAGCTGACCAGCAAAAGAGAGCAATACATTTTTCAAATATTCTCCTGTTGGGGTAAGGCAAAAGCCCCCAAAAGCCCTCACATTCAATTCTTTAAAACATTTGTCCATGTAAAGCTATTGACTCAAGTCCCATGTCCTTAGCTGAATTCTCAGAGAATTCTGAGCTCCTGAGAGATGTCTGGGATAGCTTTTCCCCACCTTCAAGGAGGTTTCACTGCATTATCACCGGAAAAGAAAGGAAAGGCCGAACTCTGCTTGCCTTGCTTGTGACAGAATTGCCACTTCTTTGCTTGCAGCAGCAAGGAAAGGCTACTTGGCCTCGTGTCATCAGCTTGGAAGCATTAAATTTATACATTGGCATCCCCATCGATACTAACTTCAGAGGCAGAAACTGTCTCTCCAACTGACCCACTGAGGAATATATGAAATAAAGCAAAATACACACAGCTGAGAGTATGGGAAAAGACAGAGTGAGTAAAATGAGAGAATGCCAGCACCACACACTTGTTAAACGTCGCAGCAGCAATCAGCTGTGACGTAAACAGGCCCCTCTTCAGCAAAGTTTTGGGGTTTAAACATTTGGGTGAATGCTTGTTGAAGTCCTTAGAGCTGGCCAGGTGTTTAAATGCTCTGCTGAATCAGGGCCAAAGCCTATGGGTAAAGGCTTGCTATCAAAGGAATCATGATACCAGAACACAGCACACAGCTGAATTTCCCTGTCCTTAAGCTACACATATACATGTAATTCCTGGAGACATCTGATCTAATGGAACCCTAAGGTCAAGCAGACTGTTCCCATCTATTCCATGTGAAAACAGCATTGCTGCTTTGTGACTACTGAAGTTCTCTCAAGACTAAAACTGTTTGAAACAGACTTGTCTACACATACGACTTAAATGTATATCTAAAAATCTGGGGAAAAAAATTACCTATGACGCTGACATATATGTGATAAAAAATGTAGAAGAATTAATAAAATCCTACCTGACACTTCATATAATCTGCAAATGACTTGATAAAAATCTATCCTTCTGTATCTCCCTTCTCAGATGATTTGATTACAAAAAGTTAGACAGAATCCCTCATCACAAAATGTCTCAAAGCAAACTGAAGAGCTGACAGAGAAAGCTGAGTTCTGACTGTTCTGAATATCCTGTATGGTGTTGTAATATTAACACTCTTTAACTGCTCACACGTGGCTGGAACATTTAGATTTGAATCACACAAAGAACAAGTTCTGATGCAATATGTCTTTTCTTACCAGTGCGTGGCTGACACTATGATCCGGGGAGCTGGGCACCACACAACGTGTCACTTTCCATGAAAGAAAATCTGGGAATCAGCGAAGCCATTGTCATTTCATAGGACAAAAATATCAATGTTAAATGTGCCTTTAAAACATTTATCAGTCACGTGAGTCAAGAGGCAAGGGATGAGGAATATTTCATGTGAGTAAAATGCAGATAAGTTAACTTGACAAGAACATGTATTCACTTAGGAATGGGGTATGTCCCTCTCGGCATGGACATCATACTGTGCAGAGTCTCCAAGAATTTAATTAGAGCTGTAATCCAGTAATTAACTACTGTATATTGAAACCTTTTGTAATTTCTTTAAATCTTCTTTTTTTTTTTTTCAGTAGTGGGTGAAGAAAGAGAAATTATCTGGATAAAGAATCCAAACCAACAGCACAGGAAAATAGAAGCTTCTGTAAATCCACGGGCATTAAAAGGCATGTGGTGGGCTTTGTAGTTTCTTTGTTCCAACACTGACTTCACCCTGCACCCAACTCCTTAAGACATCTTCTCTGAGCTACCGAAACGATGCAACGAAGTCTAATTTATTTTTTGACAGTTCTCCATAAATAATCTCACTTTAAAGGAAAGACCCCTGCTTCCCAAAATGGATGGGGTAAATTCTGCCAGACTCTAAAAAGCTATATTCCACAACTAAGTCGTAAGTGTTGCTGGGTTTACACAGGTAATAAAAACAATTCCAAACCTGGGCCCAAACACAAAAACCAGGGACTTGAAAGTACTGAAAACACTTCCTTTTACAAGGAACCTGTCCCTTAGGCCTTTGTGAGGCTTGCACAAACACCAGTCGAGATCTCATGGAGATTCTCTCCATAATCCAGACAGAGCGATGCAGTGGGGCTGAGCCTAACCGGAGCCCAGCCCGAGCTGCCTTCCCTCCTACTCATGCCAAAGGCAGGAGGCAGGGAGAAGGAGCTCCCTCACACACTGCACACTCCAGGAACCTGCAGGCTCGCCTCGACTGCCTTCAGGGGATCTTTGTACTCAGCTCTGCTCCCCCAAACAACCAGGAAACCCTGCACCCAGTCCTTTCCTCAGAACTCTCCAGAATGCCACCCTCATGGAGACACTCTGAGTGCAGATAGGATGGGATATAGAGGATAGCATAATGGATCCAGAGGAAAAACAGGGACGTGCATTATTCCAACTTGATCCTTATTTGGGTGGGGGATCTTAACCACTTCGGTTGTAATTTCTCCACCCAAAAAACAGGGATAATAGTAATTTGCCTCTTTGATAAAGTATTTTTGGTGAGTAAAAAGCACCATGAAGTTGCTGAATTCCATTGCTAAGTGCTACAATAGTCTAAGTGGCATTTGGCAAAAAAAAAATAGAGAATATAAAAGCATCCCCACTTTATTAATCTGATTTATTGTAACTTAACTCCTGGGGGTATTCCTTTGGACTGCCTTTGCCTTCTTCTCCCAGCAGGACAAAGCACAGACACCACGTTTGCAGGGAGTGGATGTTCAGGTAAATGCACCTGTGAAACCTTTCCAGGGTGCTGGTGGCACACACCACAGAGGGATGGGTCACCAGCGCCAGCTGAGCTGCGTGGATGGCTCTGTGTGGATGTTCTCAGCCTGCTGAAACTGCCTCTGAAAATCTTTTAAACCCTGATCACTCAATCCCTGGAAAAGCGGCTCCTGCAGGAAGTTTTCAAAGCCAGAATCCTCGCTGAGGGTGGAGTCTTAATCCATAGCTCGTCTGCTGGGATGGACGTGCTCCAGCCCTCGCTTGGAATGCCAAACAACACTTAGGGTTGGTTGGAGAAGCAGGGCCAAAGCTAGAAACAAAAAAATTATCCCATTTCCCCGTGATGACTCTTTTTATGTTTCCTTGAGATCAGATTCCCCAGGATAAGAAAAGGACCTGACCATCAACAGAGGGAAGGACATTCACTGCCACCAGGCAGGGAATTTGGGGTTTCCAACCAGCAGGAGCCCTAAGGGGGATGGACAAAAGCCCACAGGAGCAGGCTTGCTGAAGGATGCTGAAGGAGACATTTTCAGTGTGCAGGGACACCTGAACAGCCTCTGGGCCCAAGCTGAGTCCCCAAGCCTTGTTCCAACCAGGTGAAGGCACGGACAGCAGCCTGGGACCACGGAGAGGGGGTGACCCCACGACCCCTCCTTCCTGAACCCCCACTGCTCACCCCTTTGGTGGCCCTCTCCATCTTCTGCCTCCCCCAAATGCAGCTGCTTTCCACCTTGAAAAACCACTCCAAACAAAACCTCCCACCTCTCACGCACCAAACAGGATGTAGAGGAAAGTAAAGCATTTCTGATTTCCTTCTCAGGGGATCAGGACCAGGGCTGTTCCCTTGACTTTACATCAAAAGCTAATCCTCCCACCTCCCCCTCGTAGACAGGCAAGTTCTCCAGACTCTTCCTCATTACATAAGGCACATGCATAATCCTTCCCCTCCCACAGAGCATCTCGAGAAACACAATCCTCCGCCTCCCCCTCAATCACACCAAGCCTAATCCCAACACTTCTGACATTCCCAGCTAAATAGCCAGCAGGACAGGGAGAGCAAATGGAAGGGAGCACGAACCCAGTGCTTTAAAGCACAGCCTCACAACTGATCCTCTCCCTTCTCTACTTCACATTCTGCTTCGTACTCGCAATTTCAAATTGTTTTGCTACGTCAATTCTGGCTCGTCTTTTACTTCTTCTCTGTAGTTTCTTTTGTGAGGGATGAGAGGGAGACAGGGTGTTTTATATTAGTGAATAGCAGATTTTGTTTTGTTGGTGGCATTTTACGGCCGCGTTTTAGAAACAAGTTCACAGTAAGTTCAGAGGAAAGGAATTTTCAAAGAAAATCTAGCACAAAGCATTGTGGGGAACGATATGGAAAGTCGACAAAATAATGATAAACAATTAAAAAAAACCCCAAAAACAATTAAGTGTGGGGAAACACTGCACCAGTATTTATCACGTTGTTAACTTTTCTTTTGGAAAATGCTTTATTGTCTGCGGTTTCTGAAAGAGATCTTAACCCAGGCTATGGAAGCAGAATGCTGCATATATAATGGGTTTGAAACATATTTTTTATATATATGGAAAAGAGAAAAAAAAAGAAAATGGCAAATATGTCTGTATGAGATAAGGCTTTCAGAACAAAATATAATACATGGAAATCCTTTCTTGAAGTGCTTTGTGGTCTTAAGGAGGTAGGAAACTTGAAACAGTCACAGTAAACACAAGTCTAAACAAGGTGTGAAAAATTGGGGCAGAGGCAGAAACAAAACCTGAAGTAATCAGTTAAAAGAAGTAAGAGAAGCGATGTCTTACATGGTCATGGCTAATCTATTTACAGTTACTTTAAAATCCATTTAAGAACTCAGCGGCAAATAAATAGAGAACGTCTATGCCCAGAATTTAGCACAAGTCGTCAGAAAAGGAAGAATAAGTGGAGAGTGGACACTCAGAACTTGGAGCTCTAACTCCAGGCTCCCCGTAAGGAATTGGCTAAGCTGTTCCACTCTTAGAGTTCCTCCCCTGAACGTTGGGCTGAGAGCATTTTCCTGTCCAGCATGCTACCAAAATGAACTAACAGAATTATATTAACTCAGGCTCTCTCACTGTCCTCCTGCAAATCGTCTGCCAAGGCTCCTTACCTGCCTTGGTGTCTACAAAGATCTGATCAGAGAGCAGCCTTTTCTCTCTGTATCTCCATTAGAGAGCAATTTCTCCAATTTCTAATTATCTGCCAGAGGCAGAGCACGGGATCAGTGCAGCTGTTTCCAGGGCACCTCCATCTGTATTATCTGGTTGACTCATTGGCTGGATTCAGCCTTTGTGCTGTGCTCCATCTCGTGTGTGTAGCTCATTTTTGTTTCGAGGGACCAGCCACTGGTTTAGGTCCCCGTATTTCTCTCAGTGCTCCGAGTACCTGTGGTGTGTGTCAGCACAGGAAGCTCTGCTTTGTTTTCCTCCAGAGGAATCTAGTTCAACACAAACCAAAACCATTCTTCAAACCAAGCTGACATATGCTAAGTCAAAAAGACCAGGGGGATTTTCTTCAAAACCACAGGAGCGGTCCCAGCCAAAATACTAAATCCAAAATGCTGCTAACCAATGCTGACCACTGTAATTTTTCTCTATGTGCTCCCTCCATCTCCTTATCCATATCCTGGTTGTTTTCCTCATTGGTCTTCAACATGCATTAAGGTTTTACACCACGTAGGGTTTTGGTGGTGAAGCCACTCTCTGAAACTTGCTCCTGGCTGCAGTTTCCAAGCAGCTGCAGTGGCCCAAGGTGAAGCGCCAGTATTCGATGTGCAAAGGCAGAAAGAATCCCCACTTCACTCTGAAGTGGTTTAAGACAGCAGACTTTGGGGATGCAGTCAGCTACCGTGTTGAAGAATTACTTGGCTTATTATCTGTACCCTAAAATTAAGTTTCTAAACAATAACGCGTTTAAATATTGGTGTTCCTAATTTGTCTTCTCCTTTTGCCGGTATGTTCTATCTTCCAACTAATTTTCTTTCTGAAAGGACATTTTACCTATGGATACAAAGCCTGTGTCAGGGTTTTCCCCATCTGTTGAAGGAACAGATAACAAAGATAACTGTTCAGAGTATTGTTAGCTATGTTCTGTTTTGTACATGAAACAGTTACTCGGAGAGTGACTGTATAAAAGACATGGGATAATGAAAGGGTAGAGAGTATTTAGTAAGCAAAGAAAAGGGACAACTCTTTGATACAAGCCAACCAACTTGCTATTTTAAGTAGCAAGACTTCCACTTTTTTGTTACTGCGCTTTTAATTGCAAGAGGTGTCGACTTCTATTCTTGTGGAGAAATCAGTCAGGAATCGACAATAATGAGGAGTATATTCCAAAAGGTTACTTCAAGCACCAGGAAGCTAATCTTCTTTGGTTATTCATAACTACTAAAGAGATAAAAGCTTATCTACAGAATAATTCAGAGCACCTAAGCTAAACACTGTCTCTGAACCACCTTCCACCCACATCCTTCCCCACTGAGAGAGGAACAGATGAAAGCCAGCCTTAAGTTAGTCCTTTGGAATAACCCCTGTTTGTGAACAGCATTTCCATATACTTCATCTCTTTAATCAGAGGGTTTAAAACACATTGTTTTATTTTGAACTGCAAGTGCTTCAATTTTGTCAGTCAAATCCCACAGAAATATTCTCAAATTTTAACACTTCATTTGGCCTTGCCAATAAAAATGCTTCAATAACTCTGTAAAGTAGAAGTATTTCAGCTCTGAGAGGTATTAATTCGCATCCATTTGCAGAATAATATGATTTACTTTACCTATATTCCTGCTGACTCCTACTGCTGATATTCAGCTAAGATCCTCATATATACAGTTTCAGCTTAAGGTAAATCAGAATTTACTTGATTACTACCAGATTTCAGAGATACTTTGCTGTTATTACCCTATAGTCAGTCCCTGTGGATAAGCATTCATATAGTAAGTTTATGGTTAAATAGTGTCTTAATATCTTTAAAATGTTTTAATGCCCTAGAGAAATATTGTTCTAATACGTTAGACCTTAAAGGTTGACATGAGGAACAGTAAAATCTTGGAGATGCTTCTGGTGGGAGCACTGTGCAAAAGATGAGTGGCTCGGGGTTCACAGGGATCACCCAGCAAACTCAGTGGTAAGCAGTCAGCAGTGCTGTACCTTTAAATCTTGGAAATGCCATTTTTTAGTTTGTTTTGATTTTTTTTTTTATCAAGTTATTTCTGTAAATAAGAATAAATTATCATATTTAAAGTAGGTATTAAATTAACCACTTTCAGTGTCCCAGGGCCCTAAGAAGCCTTAAAAAGGCAGAGGAAGAGTAAAAACTATTTTACCTTCATGTTTCTAATCATTATTGTCTTTCTTGCTTCTAAAATCAACCCAGTTTTTCTCACCGTTTCTCGAGAACTCAGAACAAAATATTTGCAGACCAAAATCCTTGTGTGACCCAGAAACATCAGTACTTTCCAAAAATATAATGGCATGCTAACCTATTACTGCAAACCCGATGCTTTACCTACTTTTCACTAAATCACACCAAAATGGTCCACTGTGGCAATCTCATTCAACGTGTTGCCAAGCTTCCTTTATTAGAGGCATTCACAAGAACGAAACCTTCAATTAATTAAGTATTAACTAATCTGTCTAATTAACTACACTGTCTAATCAGATTGTTTGCACTACTTAAAATAGTTACTGGATCTGCGAGGCATGGTTTTTTTCCTACTCATTTTATTTATTTTAATTTCTTTTTATTGTTCTTTTTTTTACTTGATATTTTCCATAGCTAATACAGGGTCCAGTTGGCTTTCAAGTCTTCTGAGAGACTCGGTACAATCAAAACTGGTTTGGTAAATGCGAGGATTGAAAAATCTGGCCCTAAGTGTCCATCTCTGTATTTCTCCCACAATGTATCAAGCTTTCCCCCCTTTGAATTGGTGGCAGAGCTGAGCTTTTAATGCATGGCCTTGGCTTGATTTATGAGTACATTTAAGGAATGTGAGGTCACTCAAGCTAGCAAACCAGCTGGCCTCCATGCAGCAGAGTACAGCAAAAACTTCAGGAAAAAAACTCTCCCCAGACTTACTTCAAACAATGTATAAAATAAATCTTTGACATTCACTTTAAAACATATAAATAAACCTATATTTTCATGTTTGAAAATGGAGACCTATTTTAAATGGTAGCTACAGATGCACCAGAGAAAATGGGATTTTTTTTTCCCCCCGTTTTGTCCTTACGCAGCGGTACCCACAGTCATGGCTGCTTCATTACCTCTGGAAACAAATATCTAAGGGAAGGAAACTCCCTTTAAACTAAAAGGGAATAAAACTTTGTCAGTTCTGTGGCATAGCATATAGGAAGGGAGGACAAACAGCCTTTCCAACACAAAGCACCAAGTTTTTAATGACTGCTGCTTTAGTCAGGTGGATTTTGCACAGCCACCGAGGAGACGTGGACGCCAGCAGCTCCACACATCACTTCCCTGGCACTTTGGGAAAATCAGGGTTAATCTAGAAAGACCACAGGGCAGGCTAGAGGAACTCAGTATTTATGGGCTCCTCTGCACTCAGTGAAGAAAAGGAGACAGAGAACGAAGACAAAATCCGTTTTCTACCTTCTTCCATTCCCAGATCTACTTGAAGCATTCCAGTGAAGTGCAGAAACCTCCCAGCAAATTTGCCTTCGTTTTTGCAACACCCTCCTAAGCCAACAGTCAGAGTCTGCCAGTGTCTGATAAATCAGCCATACGTGGTCAGCCACTCTGGAGCTATACATTGCCATTCAGGGAGACAGTAGAGGAGGTCTAGGCACCCCAGCCTCTCCAGGGACAAAGCACTGCAAAGAACATACATATTTACACAGACCTAGTGTTGTCAAATATTGTGATTTTGCCACGAGATTCATAGCAGGCATTTCTCTTACAGTTCTGCTCTGCTTATTGGAGAATATCAGCTCCAATTTAACAAAGAAACGGAGCTACAAGCTGTGATGCTTAAAAAAACCTCACCCTTGAAAGTGTGAACCCTGACAACTCCAATGCAAGAAAAATATAGAAGGGGATTGGGTTGGTTTTTTGGTTTTTTTAATCTTACGATTTCAAAATGATTTTGTGGCCTGCTTCGACTGGTAATGCTCACACAGATGGGTTAAATGTAATTTTGCACTCTGAATTAACTTCCCTAAAATCTGTTCTCCGAGCCTTGTCACTCACCTGAGTAATCCTGGTTTTAAATGGGCCTCCATAAGTGACCAGACTAGTTTACTTCTGCACGCTGATGAGCGTTACGTAGGAGGTGCCGATACTCCCACATCCCTTTAAAAAGAAGATTAGGCACTAAGATAAGTGAAAACTTCTGTTCAAATTGGCTCAAATCCTTCTCCTATTTAAATTGGTGGCAGAACTCCCACTTACTTCAAAGGTCCAGGACAGGCACACTGTATTAATTAGGACAGTGTAAAAACTCTCATTACAAAACTGAAGCGTGTGACGCTCACCTGATTTAAAACAAAACAAAACAAAACACACACAAAAAAAAACCCAGACTTGGATTTGCATCTCTGAGAACACCGGGCACTAAGACTCGGGTACAGAAGTCCCAGGCATTTTGGATTTTGAACTAAAACAATGTAAGAATGAGAGATGTTTATTCATTACTCATTTGTTATAAGCTTGAAAGCAGGGCCCTTTTACAGCAAGTCTAAATTTGCTGGAATTCACCTAAATGAGAACAAAACCCGACCGAACAGTAGGTCACACTTGCCACAGCTTTGCCTATGCTGAAGAGGGCTGCAGCTTTTTAATTTTACAGCAACTCGGGCCCTTGCACCGCTCCCTGCAGAAGGAAAGAGCCCCCGTGGGGCAGGACGGGAGCTGAAACCCCCACATCGGGCTCTTCTGCCAGCCAACCCCCCGAGTGGGGCAGGTACAATCCACCCCGTTTTTCCTCCTGGCTCATTCCCACTCCTAGAAGATGGCGACGTCGGGCCGGTCCATCTGAAAATCTCCTCTCTGCCCCATCAATTGCAGCGCTGGGCAGGGCAGCAGCGATGCTCGCCCAGCCCTGGCAGCGCAGGGGCTGAGCCCCAGCCGCCGCTCCCCGGACCCGGTGGTGACACATCCAATTCAGCCTTCCTCTGAAGGGAGCGGGGAGCAGGCAGGCTAATGTCAGGAGGAATATTTTTAATATTTATAATGAATAAAATTATATGCTTGGAATGCAACATTCAGCATAACAGCATTAAAAGCTAATTTTTTATTTTTTTTATTTGGATTATGTTCATGGTAATAATAAGGGATGGGGGGGGTGGTTTGTGACATAGGTTAAAGAGTCTGTAACCTCTAATTTGACAGGAACTCTATTATCACTCTCTGGAAAATTAGACAAGATAGAATATTAAGACATCCAAAAACTGACACAAATAGAAAACTAGGTCTCTCACTTGCTCCTCTTTCTTTAAACAAGGAAGATGATTATATGCTGTTTGACATTCCATTTTCAGGGCAACTAAAGAGATGCCGGGAGTCACACTTCATTTATTCTTCCAAATGCCACCACTGAAAAAAAAAACGTGTTGGTATTTGAAGGCACCATACTCCCACAAACAGCGGCCAGAATTAACCTTGTCTTCCTGATGGATTCATTTGTGAAGTCCCTCAGTTTAGTTTCTCAAGATGAAATTAAAAATACCCTCATGGCTGAGTGTAAGCACTCAAAGCACACACACTACATGGTGGGCCAAAACTCCCCAGGGTGTAGCCTCGCTGAACTCATTGTATTAGACAAGTCAAGGGGAAATATGTTCTTGTGGAGATTTCCAGCCTCGAGATATTTGGATTTGCTTAAGGTTAGCATCTGAACTTTTACATAACTATTCTGACGGAACCTCACAAAATTTTGAGGCTCACAACCGGCTCTGAAACTAAGAGCAAAAAAAAATTACTTTTACAACTCTTTCATGATTCCAAGTAAGACATTTTGCTTTATAGTGTGAATAAAACAATGTTGTTTTATATCTTGTCATCTCAGTGAACAAAGGCATAATGTTGCACACATTTCTGTAAACAAACAAACAAACCAACCCCCCCATGTTTTTGTTGGAATTTTATCAATCCAAAATAGGCAAAAATAAAATTCAATTTTTGAAAATCTACTCAAAACTGACACAAAAAAAAATCAGAATCATTAGTGAGTTTTTTAGTCTGTTCTTACTCAGGCAAAAGTCCCATTGAAATGAAGCCAATATTACTTCAAAATCTGAATACTGTTTCATTCAGCTTTTCAGCACCAAGATGAAGCTTTAGTTACAACCATCTGTCACGGGTATAATCTCATAGCACTGATACCCATTTCTCTTAAATATAACCTTTCTTCATAAACTCTTTATCTACCTCTGGGGTAGATACAAAGCTCAAAAAATACAAACGAAAAATCACTATTTTCACCATTACGGCACGTGAACAATAATAGTACCTTGCAGTGTAATAAAAATGCATCTCAGATAGCTTATCTGGGCTGAAACACACACTACAATACAGTATCTTGAAGACAGAGATTAAGACTTGTTTTGGCACATCTTGAAAGAACGTATGAACCAGAGGGATGGTGGAGAAGAAGACAATGTTGCATTTTTAGATTTCAACACATTGTGAGGTTTCTCAAATGGCAGTTCCTCCACTGCCATTAAAACTCCACTACGGGTGCATATTTGACTATTAATAAGGTGAAGTTTACAGCGTGCTTTCAATGGGAAAAAAAATCACAGAGACGTGGAAAAACCTTGCTGGAGTCGCGTGCGATATCGAAGCAGAACCATCCCCGAGCCCTTGCATTCCTCAATATCCAAATATTTCCCACTCTTCTGGCTAACGTGTGACAGAAAGCGCCCAACTGTGGGGAAAAGAGCTGGGCTTGAAGGTGCCTGAAGCAGCTCCAGCCCTGAAGGGGTGCTGTCCCAGCTGGGGCTGCGTTCCTGCCTGGGCTGCTGGGACCTCCTTCCTCTCAGACCTAGCAGAGGGTCGTGCCAAACTCGACTGTCCAACTGCCTGGGCACACCTCAAGGAGCGGACAGAGACATTTATCTGCCCTCTGGCGTGTCTGGCTGGGATCCATCCTGGACCCTGCAGCCACCTTAGCAGGGTGCTCCGTCCCCCTGCGGGGCTGGGACACGGAAATTCCGTTTGGTACTCACAGACTGCTCTGAGCACGCCCTTCCCTTACTGAAAATGAACAGGTCAAGGTCAAAAGAGAAACTTCAAGGCATGTTATATTAAGTGCTATATTGATTGGTTGTCTTTATTTTCACACATAAAATCCTAAATAATGTATTATCTTCCAGCGTAGCAAAATCTAAAAGTCATCACCAGCTGCCCAGAACAAAAAGGAGTTGTTCAGGGGAGAGAAGACTCTTGATTTTTACCACGTCTAAAATTTTTGACAGATTTTTTTTTTTTTTTTTTANTTTTTTTAACTTAAAGGCCTGGTTTTCACCTTCAGTGACAACACAATACTAAGAGGTTGGTTTGGGATTTTTTGCAAGGAGCATGATTTAGAAACAGACACTTCCAACTCCTCATGACAAGCAGCTGCAAAAACACAACGCTTTAATTTTAGAAGCCCACATCAGACATGATACACTTCCTGGGGATTCTGGGAAGTGTAGTCTCCTAGCTTGGTTTTCTCCTAAAAATGTAATGAACTTAAGAAAAACCACCCAGGCACTTTTGTTGGTAAACATGAGGCAAATACTGGAATTATCTTCACAACTGAAGGGAAGAGAACCAAGTGAGCCTGTTCCTCTGGTGTAAACAGATTATCCCCTTGTTTAAAGTGATGAAGCTGTCTCTCCCTTTTGCCCAAATACATAAAACAATATATTTTCTCTATTCGCCAGGACACTGGGGAATATCTCCAGGGCTGGCTATCAGCTGGTTTAATTGTAAGACGGTTTTACACCAGGCATAGGGAGAGGGGGAATTTGGTGAGCAGAGGGCAGGAGGAGAAAATAGGTCAGATAGCTGACAAACGTGCCAGAAACAGAGACTAATAGTTCTACTTTTTATTCCATAATAAAATCAATGTTGCCCCAGCAGCATGCTATGTGGTGCATCCATCTAATCTATTAAACAAACAAGAAGACAAAGGATTAGCTGAAGATAGTACCCCTGTGCATTTGTGAACTAGTTTCTCGTGATTAACAAAATTGATTATAAATGTAATTTTGTTTTTACTTTCTCTTCATTTTCACATACAAACACGCAATATGATATATCAACTAGAATAAAATCTGCTAAACTGATTATGAAACTACAAATCCATGATTTATTTAGATGTTTAGCAACAGCATTTTCCTTTTTGCTGGTTCCTTCACGTATCAAAAAGAAAAGGCAAAACGGGAGGAGATACGCACAATTTCACCCACCAGAATTCCGCATTAAACCCCACAATGTGCACGCAGCAAAGCAAACAGTGCAAAAAACATGAAAGGGGAGAAAACGCTGGACAACTCTGAACAAAAGCAATCTCAAGTACAAAGACTTGAGATCTTTTTAAGATCTTTGCAAGCAGAGAGGAAAATAAGTGCTTGGAGATGGGGGCAAAGTGAAGAGGGCTCTTTATAAACACTGACTCGGAGCCTTCAGACATTAAAGACTCACATTACAGACCAACGCTATAAACTCCCCCAAACCTCATGCTTCTAAATGCTGGAATTAATTTTTCTCTTGTCACTGGGAATTAAGTTTACTCGGTCAATCAAAACCGTCTGATTCTCTGCAAGAATTTCCAGCCTGCAGTACAGTTTGTCAGCAGCTCTGCAGAGCAGGCCCTTTGAAACTATCAAAGAAGACAGGGGTAAATGGCACTGCTGCAGCAGGGAGGGTCCTGCAGAGAGGAAATCCAACAAAAGATGCATTATGCTATTAACAGTAAGAAAACAGCTCGATGATTTCCTCTTATTTCTAATATTTACATTGGCTTGGTGCCCCAAAAAAGCCCTGTAAGTCCTCCTGCGTCTCAAAATCCGAATGGAGTTTATAGACTATACTTAAAGGCTACAGGTAAAATCTCTTCCCTCTAAAAATGCTACTGCTGGCATTTGAAAAATTCTCTTCTCCCTGCTTTGCATCACAGGCACAGTGGACAAGTGTGTTCAGTTTAAGATTCCCAAATTTATCATATCTGCTGCAATGACAGCATACTCACATGATGACAGTAGCCAAGATATCAGTGCTGATTCATATCTGCATGAAACTCACTCTTCAGTTCATAAAATTCTTCTTATCTTTTTGTGTAAGTTTGAGGTCTGCTGGAATCTAAAAGCTCAAAGTGAAAAACAGCCTGTGTCTATTCTGGGGCTGAGCTGGAAGAAAAAACTGAGTTCCACAGCCTTCCCCCCCCAAACAGTAACACATTCAGTTTTATTTATAACTCTCACCTATTTTGGAAATTTTTGTGAACCTGGCCTGACATTCAAATGGGTAATTCAGCTTAAAACTAGGGGAGGCTCCTCTCCTTTTATGCCTCCATACAATTGCTTTGAGAAGGTTAATAAACAACAAAGATATTAATAGCATACCACAGCGTGACCTATGAACGTCACAACGTGATTATTACATTCCAAAAACCAGAGGTAAATAGACAAAATCTACTATGAGCTGCTCCTGTTAAGCAGCAAGCGGGAGGAGGAAAAGACAGTGTCTGCACGTTGGAGATGATAAAAGGTTCTGAAAACTGCAGTGTGACTCTGGCATGGGTGACACAGAGTTGCAAATGTTTTCAAGGAGGTCCCACCAGACCTTGGAGCTAACGATCCTCCTTCAAATCTGTCTGCTTCTTCCTTTTAATCTTCCTTTTCTGTTGTTTTTGCTTGAGAGAAAACAACAAGGCATGATGCTGTGGGAGAGATGCCAATACTCAGCTCCTGCTGAGAAGTGGGGAAAAAAAAGGAAAAAAAAAAAAAAAAAAACAAGAAAAAAGAAGAAGAAAAGATGTGTTGGAGCTGGAGCTGCTGAATCCTGCTCACTTTGTACAGAGGAATTAAACAGTGTCTCCCTCCACTGCCTAAACAGGGCACACTGGGTTTGCCTGGGTGAGAGAAGGGCTTTCAGTGAGGGTGGGAAGGAAAGCGCCGCGGGTTTGGGGGAGAGAGGGATTGCCCACTGCGGGTGGACGGGAGCTGCTCTGCTCCAGGGGTGCTTCCCCCCAGCTCCTGCTCTGACCCCTCCAGCGCTCGGGCCAGAGGCACAGAAACACTCCTGGGCACAGAAGGAGCAACCGGGACAAAAATCTGGCTGGGGACAAAAACAAACCAAAGCGAGGAGAACAAAAAAATCCCTTGTGTCTCTTTTCTCGAGCAAAGGTTCATAATTGTGAATGAAATGGAACTTCCAGAGGGCAGCTTTGAGCTCTCTGCACCTGCTTTAGTTTTTTGATACAGAATTTTTAGCTGAGAGGATGACACAGGAGACTCTGAACCAAGCTATTTGCTCTTCTGTCTCCCTCACAGGGTGTGGCTGGGAGTCTGGGAAACTGGAATTTCTACCATGTGGCACAACTGCCACGAAGAACAACCACCACGCTCAGTATTTAGCCTTAAACACTGTTTTTCTAAAAAGAACCCCTTCATAAACTACCACAAAAATTAGCAATACTGGCATCAATCATGTACTCTGAAGACCTCAAATTGCTTTTACACCATGATCCATATTAAAAACCTAGAGTGCACAGAGAAGTCAAGTATTTTCTCCTAATCTGATGTTTTTTCCATGGTCCCCAAGTTTCTTCATCTGCAAACACTGACTCAGAGTGTAACTAATTATGAGTTTCGGGGGGGTTTGAAACATCACTGCAGAAGAACTCATCTTCTGTGTAAGTGCACAGCATCTGCATTTGCATCCTGAACCATGACCATTATTCGGTTCCAAAGGAGAACCGATCACCTTGCTCTAACACTGGGTCCTTTCCAAGCAGTGAAAAGCAGAAAGAGTGACTGTGATGCCCAGTCAGAAGCACACACACGCTCAGAGCTCAGAACTAACATTTTCTTTTACAAATCCAGGCTAAGACAATAGAGCACGTCCAAAGCCACGAGCAGCATCCTAATTTTTGGGGCACCTCCACGGGCCAGTGTCCAGGCTGAAGCAATGCCAAACTCCTCCTCCCCCTCCACAGGCACGGTGACAACTTGTATGGATAAGCAAAAAGTATTCAGCAGCTGCTGGATTTCACATCCAACTTTTCCGCTTCCCCCCCCAGTCCCCAAGGCAAGGCCACAGCAAAAAAGCCAGAATTCAGACAGCACCATCCCACAGGCCACCAGCTGGACTGCTCAGAGGCATTCCAGCTTTCAGAGGGGTTTCTCATCTTCCTGTTTATGTAGGAAGTTCCATCCTTCTCTCCCTCCTTTCCCCCTTTCTCCCGCCAGTTATTCATTTAGCTTTTTGGAAGCAAACACAAAAAGGCAGGCTTGCAGGAAGGGCACCCACCATGGGGATGTTGTTCTCCCTCTGACACTCAGCCCAGCAGCAGAGGAAGCTCCGGCAGCAGAGCCCCAGCTCCCAGCCAGGCTCTCACCTGGATTGCCAGGGGGCTCTGAGCTCCAAGCTGGCAGCTGCAGTCACAGCCCTCCTGCGTGACCCAGGGACACGCAGGGAGAAAGGATTTGCCCTCTCAAGACCTTTCCCCAGCCCTCGGTGCTGTGAGCCAGATGTCTGTCCCTGGGGATTGGCACCTGTTGGAACTCTGGGCACTGAGAATTTCAGGCTTTCTGTGCCAGCAAGCACTGACCCCCCAAGAGAACACTGCACTAACCAGAAACTGTAGAGAAAGCCTCCAAAACTGAGGGGTGGAACTAAGATTATAAGCGTGTAGCTTAAATAAAAGTGTGTTTGTTCACGTGGTAGAAAACTTACAGTTTTAAAGATATACTAATATATGTAAAGCAAGATAGAAGTTTTAAGGCATAAGCCTATCCTTCTTTTTCACTTTCTTCTTCTTAAGTAAGATTGTGGAATTAGATTAAAAAGTCCACAATGCGGACCACAGGTAGTTAAAAGTAAAAATAATTTAGGTAGCATTTAATAATTAGTTTATGCTTAAAAGGCCTTGTAAAGAGAAACCTTAAAACTCCATTTTTAGTTTGTTAGCTTAGCGTACTGAAGAAATCCCATTCTGTGAGACTGTACTATAAAGAAAAGCTAATAAACACCTAACTCCAAACAAAAAATTACCATCTCTCACTCGTTAATCCCAACCCTAAAAAAAGCAAATTAGCTCCAAGACAGCCATCACAGTGGTGCCCTGTGGGAGGCTCAAAGTCACGACCTTCAGATGAAGAGACTGAATTTCCTGGCCCTGACCATCCAGGGTGGGGTGATGTCCCTGTGAGAGGCTGGCCCTGATGCCAGGTGTTACTCGTCATAGAGATAGGGAGCAGAGGGAAAAAAAAAGGTGAAATGCATTCCCTCTTTCTCATACGTGTCATTTCTCCGATCTGCAGCCAATATTCAGGCTCCAGAACTGCACTTTTCTTCACACTAGCTCAGCCCTCCCTTCCAAAGAGAAATAGGCTTAACTTGAAGCTCAGTTCAGTCTGGAAAGAGGAGCAGTCCTTCAGCTGCAAAGATTTTCAAGCCATATGTAGTACTTTGGGGGTTGAGCTTTTCCTTGCATCGTTTACCCTGTGCCTGGTCAAACATTTTTTTCTCCCTTGACTTTTCCAGGCCTCTTCCTCACCAGCCCACCAGTTTGTACTCACATGCCTGCCCTAATGAGCCTTCCTTATATCCCCCCCTTCGGAACAAGCTGGTTTAATATTTCTGGTTTGTTCATTTCTTTTTAAATCCCAAGCAACTAAACAAACTTTAAAAGCAATTATTTGCAGGACTGGTAAGAAGAAACAAAGTTTCTCAACGTTTTCGAAATGAGCATCTAATCTAATTAACAAAAAACAACACGTAAGACTTACCTTAGGTTTTGACCCAAACTACATAGGAGAAATCTTAACTTCAGTTATCACGCAACATGCAAATTTCAAGAGGATATTTTGGCTGATGTTTAGCTGAAGCATGTGGCAGAAAACCTGGCTCACAGCAAAAAGCCAGCTTGCCGGGAAGGCTTCTGTGCCTGCTAATACAGAGATGCAGACAGAAGAAGAGGTATCTGAGGTTCTGCAGAACCTAAATGAACAGACCTCATTTATCTAAGTCCTTGACAGCCCACACAGTACAAAGCAGAGGTCTTAGGGCAGCAAGAGGGGGAAGTCTGTACAAATACATCACAATTTTTTGCACCTTTGTGTTCTGCAGCTGGGCAGTACCGCTTACAATGCTTGTGGCTAGGGATGAAGAACACCACAGCAGTGATTTTCATTTGTTGGCCACTATTAAAACTGCTTAAAGCAATCCTTGCTTTCGCCCGGTTCCCCGTCGGAGCCTCCCATCCCAACACGCTGCCATTCCCTATTTTACACCTGTTGCATCCTCTGCAAGTCCCAAACTAACTAGGAAGAGCCTGGGCCAAAGGGCACTGTCCACCCAGGGAGCCCCAGAGGCTCCCTGCCTCGTGGGAGCTGGCAGGCACTTCTGCACCCTAGGCACAGCAGGGATTTTGAAAAAAGAGGTGGCTGTCCTCCTTCCAATATGGTTGCTAGTGTTGGAGGGCACATTCAATTTATTTATCTGAGGGCTGAGCATATGTCAGGAAGAAAAACAGAAACCAATTGCTATTTTTTAAAGCGCTGCAAAATTGTCTGAGGAAGCTGTAGGTTAGCACCACGTCAAACTGTTGCTGCATTAGTTTTGCTTTTACTGTGGAACACCATGGGGTAAAACCTTAACCTCCCTCTGAAAAAAAACAAACCAAAAACAAAACAAACCTATACTGGTATCAGAAAAGGGTAGGGGGAGACAAATGACAGCCACTGGCCTGCCCTTTAACCTTTCTAACAGAGCTGGTGGCCGCAATGAAGCTTAATCAATGCAATGGAAGTGACATTTCACAGTCAAATCAAATTAAATGGAAATGAAAGGAAAATCTGAGGTCCAACCTAAAGGCTGTTCCCTCTTGCACCGAGGTCATTGCCATGGCAACTAAATGCTACAAATGTGTAGAGTAAATCCTTAACAAATCTGTAGAAAGCATGTCCAATTGGATATGATCGTTTCTGTCACTGTACTTTGTACCTTTCAAAAGAAAGGGAGACAATAAAACAAAGCACATCCCGGAGCCCAGGTAGCAGAGGAGGAGTTCTGGCAGCCAGCACAGGGGCGGCCGTGCCCGTCCCTTCCCTCTTGGGCACGGAGCAGCTTCTCCCTGGGACAGCAAGGGGGAACTTATGGACAGGGACCTCATCGGGCAGGGCAGGGCGCGTTTCTCCTTCCAGCCTTGTTCCCAGCACAGAGCTGATGGCTGCAGACGCCTCCTGGAGCCCTCGCAAGCGCGTTGGGCCGCGTTCAACGGGGAGCAGCTCCACGGCTCCCACCAGCCCAGCCAGCTCCAGGCCCTGCTGGGGAGGGGGCTGCTCTCTCAGAGGCCTCAGGAGCGGGAAGGGCTGACTAGAAGACATCATGGAGCTAGAAGAAACCAGGGATGCTCGTGGCTTTTTCTTGCAGCCCTTTCTCCGCCCGAGGCCGAGGCTGGAGCGCTGTCCCTGCCCTGCCCACGGCGCTCTCTGGGAAAAGGGCTGCTGGAAAAGGGGACCCCAGCCCGGTTCAGCCCCTGCACGCTCCAGCACCACGGGCAGCCCTCGCCCCGACGCTCCCTGGCTGACACATGGGCAAACTCGGCACCTCTGCGTGCCCCTGTGGAGAATTAAAGGTAATTTCCAATTCCTACTGCCACTCCAGGCGCACGTTTCACTCCTCAGCCTAACAGCTTCTGACAATGAAGGGCAATTTAAGAACCACATCAAAATACAACAGTCGCACGCTCAACACTCCTCTGCTATTTAATTTCGACATTTCCACCTGTGTAAGCAAAGACATGAGGAGCAGGAAGGGCACTAGCCGGGATGTGGGATTTTTTTTCTTTTTCTTGCAAGACGTGGAAGACTTTTCACACCGAGCTGTGACCTTCCCCAAACTTGTCATTTATCTGAGCTGCATAAGGTGGCAACCATTATCATCTTGTTGAGCGCAGTGAAGTTCTGCCCGGGCTGTAGTGATGCAGTCACTGTGCATTACGGGAGAGCTCCAGAGATTCCGTGCCCTGGGCCAGCACGGGCTGGGAGGATTGCAAATCTGATCCGAGCTGACATCTCCTACTCAAACACAGACAGCCCCGGGACATCACACACCTTCCTGCATGAATAGCAACACACACTAATGAACTAATTTCTGGGGGGAAATTGTTACTTCCTGAGTGCGTGGGGGAGGAGACTTCCCTGACATTTCAACCAGAAAAGGATTCTGGTTTTCTTCAGCGATCTTCTGCTGCTTTTTTCAGCTTTTACCAACAGTGCTACTTCACTGCCGGAACCCAGAGGATTTCAGCTCTCTGTGCTGGCAGGCACTGACCCCAGGAGAACACTGCACTGACCTGAGGCTGGGGAGAAGGCTCCAAAATTGAGTGATGGAGCTGGGATTGTGGGGCTGGAGTTTGGGTAGAAGAGTGTGAGATCACAGGGTGGAAAACTTAGATTTTTGAGGTTTGGGATACAGTAATGCATGTAAAGCAAGATGTAGGTTTTAGGGCACAGGCTTGCCCTTCTTTTTCACCTTCTTCTTCTTGGGTTTGGGTGATATTGTGGGATTGGGTGGAAAAGCCCACAGAGCGGGCCACAGGGGGTTGGTTATTGGGTCAAGTAAAAATAAGACACGTGGCATAATAATTGGGTAGTTAATTGGGTAGTTTATGTTTAAAAGGCCTTGTTGAGTATCCACATGCCCCTCGTGCTTGCAGGAGATTCTCAATTAAAGCAATTAAGGAAATAAATTTACTCTGAATTCATTCAGGTATTAGATTCACTCAGTATTGCCAGATATTCTAATTTAGGCTAGCCAAGCCCTCTTTTTCATCCCACACAACAGTGATATTTACAGATAATCCCACATTTCTTTTACCCTGTAAGTGCTTCTGGATGCTTGTGGTCATTTATTCGTGCTCACATGAGTTTAAATGCACTCAAAAAATCTGGCTGGCAGACCAGGCACGATAGTCATGCTGGAAGAGTAGAAGTGACAATTTGCTGTAAAATATACGGAAGCTCTGACTCAGAGACACAAAAGACCAAGGAAAATTGCCTTTATATTACCACTATTGCATTTCTTCTTGAAAAATAAACTGAAAAAGTACTTCAGAGGAGCAGGTAGGTCAGGAAAGCAGTAAATTAATGTATGGAGAGGGGAGATGTCATATCAACACTCCCTGCACCCAGTTGCTCTCTCTAAGAAAGAAGTACGGCCTGTGGGAACTACCAGCTACTGAAAGATCTCCTCAGAGCTCTAGAATTACAGGGGATTGAGATTGACTTCAGATAGGAAAGATTTAGAATTTAGAATGAAAGGAAACTATTTTTCAAAATCTCACCTTCGTTACAGAATTCAGTGTTAACAACATATATATATATATATATATATATATAATATATATA
>VWZN01016954.1:36402-50317 GCA_013396955.1 Regulus satrapa | reverse complement strand
TTTGTTTTTTGTTTTTTTTGGGAGGAGTATTTTGGAAGCGAGTCTTTGAAGAGGAAGATGCTGTTTCACCCTGGGGAGCAATGTCCCATCAGAACCTCCCAAAAGCTTTCCTTCACTATGGATGGGAAAGGGAAAACACAGGCCATTCCTGACAGCTGGATTCACAAAGTGCATAGCTGAATCCCACCCAAACTCCACAGCTCAAAATAAGTTTAATCACTAGAAATTCATCTTTACCTTTAGTGCTCATAATCTGTAGTGCGATGCCAGCCAGAATCCCCTCCAGTGGCTCCTCTCTATTGAGACTGCTGCAAAATGCAGCACTGCAGCCACTTTTCTCACAGTGTCCTTTCCATTTACAGTTCCCTCCAGCAGTCTGAATTACTCAAACACATACCCTAATTGGCCTCCTGCTTTTCTGGAGATACAGCTCCTAGTAAGTCAAATCCAGGATGGAATTCTTGTTCTCATCACTCAGCCAAACGAAAAATAAAAATAAAAAAAACCCAACCATAATCTGAAAACAGGATTTCTCCTGTAAGCAATTCTTTTCTGAAGTGAAATAGGTGGGGAGGGGGGAAGGGGGGGAAGAAATAGAAGGGAAAAAAGGAATCAAGCAAATAGTCAAGGCAATGCTTTTTGTCAGGAATACATCTGTGGAGCCCCTTCTAGGTGGCTGGGCATGCGTCACAGGTGGCTTCAGCAGATACTTTGGAAGCAAAACTATTTATTGTGAAGCATAACAGATTTAATTCTGGGTTGTTTTTTTTCTTCTTTAATCTTTTCTTAAATGTAAAATGCTTATCCCTCTTACTCATATCATTTGGATTAGAATGCCTAAACATTTTGGCACTTGAGATATTTTTCATATGGTTTAAAACAACTTAAACATGAACATGTGAGAAGATTCATAGCCTTAGACCACACCTTCATGCAACAAAATTAGCTTCAGCAGAGCGGCAGAATCTCTGCCTCTCACAGAATAACATCAGAAATACAGCAAATACCAAAATAATACATGTCTCCATCACTCTGTGTATATATCTAAACACAAATATTTATATTCACTCACATGTATACACTGTATACGCACAGGTTTCCTGCACAGTCCTCCACAAGATGTTCACAGACTTCAGAGGCTGATTTGAATTTTAAAGATTTATTAAAATGGGATTAATCACAGTGATCCAGAGCTCACCTGAACAGCACTTAAATAGGAAACTGAAAAGTCATTCTTAAAGCACTTCAGCACCACCCCAAAGGTCCCAGGAAAGATTCTTCTGCACATTTCAAACTCTCTCAAAAGAGCCTGAGCATGTAATACAGGAGGACTTTGCAGCATGTTAAGTCAAATATTAGTGAGAATGTTCATTTTGTTCCCATACTTTCGAGTGTAATAAAAAAGTGGAAAACTTTTAATGGCATGCTGTGGCATAAGCATTGTCTGTTTAATGCAATTCTGGGTACATAGAACCATTTCTCACTCAAAACAGCGAGATTTGACAAACTCCCCTTTCTCCTGATCTCATCTTAAGGTTCTTAGGTTTGAAAGATTTAAGATTTAGCCAAATGAAAAGATAGATTAAAATTACATATTCATGTTCCCTAGTATCTCATCCCTGAAAATACAGCCACTTCTAGAGAGGAATCCAGGAGCTGATCAACAGCACACAATACTGTTCCAGCACAGTTCACAGCAAGAAATTAACACATTAGATGTAATTAAAAAATCCCGTCTCTAAAAAGCACACGATCCTTTAAAAGTAAGGATCCTGAGGAAAACAGAACTCAGGCTACTTTACCACACATGGCTCTATGCCAACAAGCCCAGGCGACCTCTGCTTGGCCTCCAAGAGCATCGACATGACCCTAAAGCTGCTGGTCCCTGTTCTGCCCCTGGATGGGTACAGGCAGCCCCGCCAAAGGCGATGGCACCTGAGGGCAGAATTCAATAGCCAGTAGCAGAGAGATGAAGCCAGCTCCTCTGGAAAAGCAACGAGGCTTGAATCCACCCCAGAAAATGTTCCCCCCCAGAAAGAGACTCCCCAGCAACAAGGACAGCACTCCTCGTTTGAGGTTTTAGTCATTTCAGTGGTGCTTTTGCAAGAGAGAAAATTCCAAGGGAAGGGACTATGCCTAGATGGCTCCAGAAAACACTGTGAGTGCAGTGCCTTGTATATGAATCCATCTGTATGTGTGCAGGGGTGTTTTCTTCTGAGTGGGAGAGGCTGAATTACAGAAGTAGCCAAAGTCTCAGCTCTGGAATTACTGACAACAGCTCCCCCAGACCCTGTTTGCTTCCACGCACCACTCACCGTAGGCAACACTAAAATATGTGCTTTGCAAAAAGAGCAAATTTCCTTTGAGCAGCCCGTGCCTTTTCCCATTCAAAATACTAGTTAACACCTACAGATCTTCTTTCTGACGTCCCTTTCTCACTGTATTTATTGATCCTGTATTTCTTTATTTATTTATTTGGATGGTAACCCCTCATCACTCATGCAAGGTAAAACAAAAACTGCAGGGCAAATCAGGTAGAGAACCCAGATGTTGTGATACTGATGCCTTGAGAGGCTACCTAGAACAGAGGCTGGACAGAATCAAAGGAATAAAGTAGATATTTATTGGAAGGGCTTCAAAGGATACACCTGGGGCAGTGCAAGAGCCCGGCCGTGGCTCCACCCAAGATGGTCTGTGGGCCACGAGTTTCACACGTGTATAAGTTTTGGTCCATTTCCATCTTGGGTTCATTGTCCACTCCCAGCCCCAGGTGCTGCAGCCCCACCCTCCTTTTGCTGCTCTTTGGAATTTTGGGGGCTGAAGCTGCAGCGTGTCCCTAGTTCTTGGGAAAGGATTGCTGTGTCTGACTAAACTGTGAGGAGAACTCGCTGACGCTTCATATGAAGTTCAGAGTTACATCCTAACGCAGTGCAGAGGCTGGAAAATAGGAAAGCTACAACTGAAGGCATCAACAGCCTCGTGTGAGGGCATTTCAGCCCACAGGAGTCGGGAACATTAAGCTTTGTGTGGTGAAGGCAGGATGTGCATCTGGCTGTGTCCTTACGTGATGTCCCTGATCACTAGCCCAAACCCCCCACCTTCAAGCCACAGTCTGCCTCTCCAGAAGCCAGGTGCAGCTGTGGCTGTGAAACTGGGAGAGAGCAGAGAGGCAGCAGAGAGGGAGCAGGCAGGAGGCCGTGCCCTGCAGCAGGAAGGGGGTGCCCAGCACTGCCCTCGGCTCGCCTCAGGCAGGAATGGAACCTGGGGACCCGATGGGACACCTGTCCCCTTGCAAAGCCACCTTTCTCCTGGCTTTCCTGCCAGTGCTGCTCAGCTATTTGGAGAGCACAGCGCCAGATGTGCCACAGCTGCCTCTGAGCACTGCTGTGCCCCGTAGTCCAGCCCTGCATCACCACATCCCATCCCTTCAAACACAAACCACAGACCACCACAGCACATATGATGTGCAGTTACTGAATGGCACTGGAGCTTCACTCATCCCTCTGGAATTAATACAATTTATCCTGGCTGTGGTTCTCAGGTTTTTTGGGGTTTTTTTTGGTTTGTTTTTTTTTGTTTGGTTTTTTTTCATTTCAATCATTAGAAAATGGTGTTGGAGTTGTCAGTATGGTAATAACTAATGCTAATATACCCTGCTTCTTAGAACTAAGTGGTGGCCTGTTGTCTGGACATTAACATGACAACATAGAAATAAAACCCTTTTGGAACACACTGCAAGTTTTGAATGCATTCTGAAAGTTTTCCACATGCACATGTAATCAGCATATTTATTTCTGTCCACAGCTTCTTAGAAGGGCCCCATGTTAAATGGAGAACAATTAGAAGGTCTGTTCCTGATCTCCAGCATCAGTAATGCATTTCTCTGAGGTGTAATCCCCACTGAAAACTTCCAGAAGCTCAACAACCAAGTTTAGCAAACTGCAAAACCTGACACTGGGCTTTTAGTGCTCGGCACCTGTATTGGTACCTGGCCCATTGCGGGGCCTTCCCCTCCAGCTCTTCTCTGAGAAGAGGCAGTGTCTGTTCTGTTCCTTAATGACATTTATTTCTGGACTTCAGACAGCAGTCTTCTCCTGCCCTGCCCCTCCAGTTATTTCTCAAAACAAGGACACGAGTTTCCAGTAAGCACGAGGGGTGTGAGAGCCCAGGTTTTGGGGCCAGGCTCAGCTATTCTGGGACTGCTGGAGCCACACAGCAGAAAAGTACCAAACATTCAGGGGAATCCCCTGCTGCCACTTTTATTATTACCACAAAAAAAAGAAAAAAAAAAAAAAAGAAAAAAAAGAAAGGCAGTGATGATGTGTCTGCTTAGACACGGTCCTGGGCAGGGGGGTGTTCTTTATTTTAAGCAAAGGCAGGAAATGAGTAATAAATTTCCTCTGCAGTCTGGGGCTAGGGACTAGTTGGTTGAGTGAGCATTAGCCTCTCAATAGCTCAGCTTTATGCTAAATAGGGCAAATAGTTACAAAATCCTAACTACTTTTATCATTTTTGGACATTTCAAGTTCAAAAATGCTACCCACCTGTGAGCCTCATTCTGTTACTCTAAGGAATATTCTGACCTCATCAGCTGGGAAATTGAGATGAAGCGTGGTCTACAGAAACACATTCCGAGTTTGGGAAGCCACTGTTCCCTCACACAAGCACTAATGCATTTTCCATAGAATTTCCCACTGTTATTAAAAGGAGTTCTGTTCCCCCAGTGGTAGAAGTGATGGGATTGCTCTAGATAGATAGAAGCAATCTCATCATATATATATATATATATAAAATGAGATGGTTTTTTAATATACAAATGTTGTTCAGAACAACTCCAGATGCCCTTGCAGCAAGGTCCCCACACACACAGCCACCTGTGCCCTGTTTACACTTGGCCTCCTCCTACCATGACTCCCACTGATGAAGCTGCACAACTGTTAATAAAGTTTGAGAGGGGGAAGATGGTTTTGCATGCAAAGCAGCTGTTAGCTCACAGCACCAGCTCTTGTTCAAGGCTCCTTTTCACCTGGATGATAGTAGCTCCATTTCTGAGTGTGCTTTAACTCCCTGCAGTATTGGCAGTGGTGGCTTTTTGCCCCACAGCACTGAAGAGCCACACCAGACAACTTCTCCATATAGAAAACCAAGCAAAAGGAAAGAATAAAAGCTTAAGAAGTTAATGAAAAGGGACTGCACAATTTGATAATTAGCATGCTAAAGAGAATCAGATGAACAGGAGAATGAACTTGCAAAGAAATCTGGGGGGGGCAAGAAGGAAGCTGTTTCCATTTCAGAGGAATTTAAAAGTCATTGAAGTCACTACCAAGTATTTACTACTGTCACGTTACTTATTTACAGCTTTGGCACTTATTAAAAATAAAACAACCCCAAGTTTTCTCCTGAAGTTATGCCAAGTACAGAATTTGGGAAACACCTTGGGCTGATTCATAATTTGATTGACTTCCTCTCAGAAGAGCAGTCTCACCTTCAAGGTGGCAGCCCCGTTTTCTACCCTCATTCTGTTTCCTTCTCTGCTTGCACGGCCAGCCTGGGTCTGTGGGGACTGGCTTTGTCCCATTTTCCTCAGAAGGTCACTGCATGTTGGAGGAAAAAGCTTCAGCTCCTCCTGGGCATTTGCACTGGATATTGTTTCCCGTCATTGACACTCCTTTCCACAAACACAAAATTTTAACACATTTCCAGTATTTCTACTAAACAAGTGTCAGCAGCTTTCAGCTTCTTCCCATGACCAAGCAGACTTCTCTTTCTTTTTTTTTTTTTTTCTGGATTTTTGTCTGTGAGTCAAATTCATAAATATTTCTATCATACTTGCACACAAGGTTTCTTAATTTCTTACTCCTGAAGGAAAATTATTTTTAATATGCAAACTTAAACTCCACTTAAAACTTCCACGAACTTTTCATAAACCAAAATTAATACTGTTTTTACTTCACTTATCATAATTACCATCTAACGTTGATGTCTAAAAATAACTCAGTAATGACCTATAGGAAAAGCAGGAATTTTGGACTTTGAAGTAAAACACCAGAGATGGAAAGCAGAACTTAAAATTAAGATATTCAAATGCATAAATAATAGGTGAAGTATAAAAAAACCCCCGATTCCTAACAACAAGAACTCATGCCACGGAGACCATGAACAGGCTTACCACCATCTGTGTGCCTTGCGGTGCCCAAGCAAGAGCAGAACCACAGAGCAACCTAAAAACAACGTCCAAAAACAATGCCCAATTCCACCGAGTAACGAAATCACCACATCACCAACGAGGCACGGGGATCGTGACACAGCATGCCAGTAAAAAAACCACCCACCAGCAGAGCAGCAGCCACCTACGGCGGGGTTAGGAAGGTCACCACAGTGCTGGTGGGACTGTGGCTTCCCTCGAGGTGTGCGTGGACCATGGAAATACTGATCAATAACCACGTCCCACACACCGCGGCGAGGGAAGAGAGAGCCAGGGCGGAGGGGGGAGGTTGAGAGTAAGAACCATTCTGATTTTCCCTCGCTGTTTTTCTCATTAAATCAAAATCTCCTAGCCTCGTGTCTGCTTCAAAGAGCTCATTTGAAAATCCACATCTAAAACGCCTTTTAAAAGAAAGTTCGAAATCAGCAGCGAAGCAGGAATCCTCAGTCTCACCACCGTGCTGGTGTCATTTCCCCCTTTGCACTGCTGACCCAGGCCTTTTTTTTTTTCTTTTTTCCTCCTCTCCTCCCTTCTCACTCCGTGAGTGCTTCAGTGAGGCTGCTAGTCAAACACAGCCTCCAAGCTCCCCGTGTTGTTCTGAAAGAGGATGAAAAATCGAAAGGGAGAGATCAGCAAAACCTGCCTCGGGGCTTCTGGGAGGGCCGGTGAGAGGAGTACATCATTTCAACTGATTTGTTTCGAGTAATTTTTTACTTTTTTTAAAGTGAGATTGAGGAATTGACAGAAGGAATTCTTCCCTTTTCAGTAATCTTTTCTGCTCCATAAATGCATCCCCTAAGCTGGGAACCAGGCACACACTGTTGCAATGTCTCAAGAAAAATCACCCCAAAAAAACCCTTGTAAGGGTGAATCCTCTTCTGGGACTAAAGACCAGCATGCAAAAGGCCACCCAACCTTTGTGATAATTCTTATCACAAGTCCAGCAAGACTGAGCCTCTCTCTCTAATCCTTGGATTCTGAAGCCATCTGATTTCATAGGAATATCATTTTCCATTGAAAGAAAAAAAACCCTGCCAGTGACGTGTGTTTGCAGGATTATGCCCGTAACAGTCACATGAAATTTAAGGAATATGGGTGTTATGCTCTCCTTTCAGAACTACGTGACATGAAAGTTTAGATGTTACTATTTTTCTGTTTTTCAAAAATACTTTCTTAACTTCCTTCAACTTTTACATTGCTGTATTTTCCTTTTTTCTCTGGATAACTACAAAATCGTAAGCAGCCAGGAACATCGGTAATTCCTAAAAATAGCCATCCTATCCTCCTTTCCAAATTTAGAAAGATATGGCATTTCCCATGAAAATGGAGAAATAAAGCATTCACTAAAGGTGGAGTGTCCTATTTTTGGCTTTTTAGTCAGCTTTTTTTTTTTCTTTTCCCCTCTCAACTTCCCTTTTCATTTTCCTATCCCTAATCCTTATTTCCTTGCTCCTGTTTTTTACTCTGGGGAGTAACTATCACCATTACTCACACTGTCCACCTCTTTCCAGATTTCCCCTCATTTTCAGTTCATTCTCCCTTGCTTCCTTCCACTTCAAGCTCCTTCTTCCCCAGCTCATCTTTTCCCCACTAAAGCTGCCTTGGAGCAGCACACTTCTCCAGCTTTATTTAAGTCCCCCTTCAATGATCAAAAAAGGGCATAAACATATAGCTGGGGAAAAAAAAGAAAAATAGAGGACTGTTACAGCTTATTAGAAAGAAATCAGATGATGAATTTATGTACAAAATAAGGTCAGACTCCGTTGTCAGTCTGATGAAAAATAAGAAACAAACATTTCTGGGGATGTAGAAGGGCTATTTAAACTTAAAGTATTTAAATTTTTTTCATTTCCAGAGGCTTTGCTTAAATATTCTTTATAAGCACACTGTCGGTGAGGTTCCAAAATATTTATGATCCTAAACCAAAACTCAGCTTTCATTTTTGGTTCTGTAAAATAATTTCCGTTCAGCCAAAAGAACAGATCCTCCCCACATCAAAGAATAGAAAACCACCTTCTCCAAAATGCTTTCATTCGATGTGACATAACTGTAGTCCTCAAACCAATCAGCAAATTGAAAAATCTGCTTTTGTGCAAAGTGTTCTGGACCCCTTTGGGATGAAGAGCACTGTATCAGCCCTAGAAATAATTAACCAACATTTATGGAATGGCAAACGAGCTCTGCATTATGCACTAGACCTCCCTACCTTCCAAACACCATTAATGGTAGGGAAAGTGTATCTGTGACTCCAGTGGATGACAAATCACTTTGCTCTTTCTAAATACTTTCTCCTTGCTGTGCCATGCCCTGTTCTAATGTTTTTCCAGCACCAATGCCCTGCCCCTTCTTCCAGGCATTGATTGCTCATGTGACTGACATCTTTTCTGTCGTCTCCTTGACAAAAATTTACCCAGATCTCTGGAAGCATCTCAGCATCCACCTCCTCCTGGCGCTTCCCTGCTCCTGGTTTTCCTCCTCTCCTCCCAGGTGACCCACACCAGCACCCTGCAGATTTCCCTTGCTCACATCACTGCCTGAGCCTGGGCTGAGATCTGCAGATGGCTTGAGCATGCCCAAATTCACCAGAAACGCTGGTGTTTCTACACTCACACAACCAGGGATGCACCTTCAGCTCCTCCAAAGAGTTCTTGGCAGCAAGCAACCTAACAAAGCCTGGAGACCTTCACTGAAATGAAAATAAAAATGAGCACGGAGAAGAGCGACAGCCCTTCATTTCCCCACGCAGAAGTCAACATGTCACCGTCCACACCTCCTGCCTCCACTGATGTAAATTGAAATAATTTCACCTCTAATTTCCAGTCTCGTTTCTGTCTTCACATGCTAAAAAAAAACCAACTCTGTCAAACAAAAAATATACTCACCAGCACCGTCTCTGAACTGTTTGTCCCTTTGGCTCCCTTTCCTCTGCCCTTGCAGCAGACGTGGCTGGTGATGCTTGTTAGCTATGCCCTCCTTCCCTCACAGATACCCTCCATCCAGGCCATTCGGAGGAGATGAGCACAAAATGCTGTCCCTGAACAGAAGGAAATTTACTGTATAGCCAGTAATTATCAGTGAATATTACCAGCCCCGCAGAGGACGAGGAAATGTCTGTTACAAAATCAAAGTATGAAAGTGCGGCCCTTTGTGCAAAAGGGAGAGGGAAAAGTAACATTTCTAATTGAAAATTAAAGCAAGAAGCACGATACTAGCAAAGTACATTTATTGTGTTAACGTACCATTTGTCTTCTGGGCAAGTTACTAAAGGTCATTTGTTCTTCATAGCAAGTGTTGAAAATAGTTTATGTTGTGGGTCTAACTTAAAGGAACAATGTCAAAACCCTGGGGCCCAAAATGACCTTTTTATGCCAACACAGAGATCTAAATCTCTTACTGAGGATAGCCGTGATGTTTGCATTTCACTCTCCCCCCCTCCCTCCTCCCTGCGACCTCCCCCTGCTTCCACAGGAGACACCTCAGCACAGCACACAGCGCAGGCTGCAGAGCCAACGTGCCCACTCCACGCCTCGTGTGCTCGTCCCGTGCCCTGCCCATCCTGCCACACACCCCAGACAAAGCTGCTGGCTGACGTGCCCGCTCCCCCTCCAGCCAGGAGCGGGGGGGAAAGGGGATGGGAAGGAGCAGACCTACCCCTGCCTGCTGCAAGGAGAGGAGCGCGCGCTGCCGTGCGCCCTGGGAGGTGGCACAAGGTGCCACGGGCAAAGCCCTGTGACAACGTCACCTTCCTGCCCAAAGAGAGCCTCCAGCCGCTTGTCTCACAAGGGGCTGGCTGTGAGAGGGAGGAGGGTCAGGGCTGCTGATGGTGAGTAATAAGGTGCATGTGTGTAGGGCAGGCACATCCACAGAGGGATTTGGACAGAGAGGCTCTGAACGGCTGCAGGCTGGCAAAACACCTGGGGCCTCACGTGATTCATCTAAAGCCAGCCCATCTTTACTGCTGCACAGATGCTCTCCCTCGAGTGCTAGCATGAGATCAACGTGGTGGCCTTGTCCTCCTGCTCGGCGCAGTCACGTTATCCTCGACTCCAGTCTGAGCAAACTGTGAGACGTGGGGCGCAAAGAGGCGCTTCAGAGGAAGGAACTCTCACGAAGCGCAGCACGGAGCCCCAAACACCTCTCCACCTCCAAGGGACAGCGCTCTGGGCGGCTGCAGCCCTGCTCCCTGCACTCCCCTGCGGGCGAAGAGCTTTAGTGTCATTCCCGGGCACGCCTGGGCCCTGCGGCACACGCGGCGCACACGAGCCACGGGCGCCACGTCCCGTTCCCCCACCCCACGCACATCCCACAGGCTCCATCTAGGACTCGTCTTTTCCAGGCTGAACCCCGCAAGGTGAACACCTCCCGTGAACTAACTCTGAGCAGGCTTAGCATAACCTTTCAGAAGGCGCTCAGCACTTTGCAGGATTTAAATGCAAAAGCCTCAAAAAGGCAAAGCTCATTTTCCTGAATTCCCAGCTCTGGCTGCCATTTGTGACAGACTTCACACATTTATGTGCTGCCCTGTCACATTTGGGTGGCAAAAAAATGGCAAAGTATAGATGCCGTGACAAGTAGATGAGACATGTTTTTCCTCTTTAGTGTTCTTAGGCTCAGATTTCCCTTCAACACATAGAGGAAGAGAAAAAACCCTTGGGGCAGACAGAAACAGTTTAAGAGTTTAGCTACTCGGTTATTGTGAAAAGGATTTTTAAAAAAATTAAAAATTCAACCATTATGAAATATAGAGCAGCGTTGGACTTTCTGAAATTTCAAGTGGAGACTTTTGTATGTGTAGACTAATGGAAAAAATAAAAATATGCACTCTAATAAATATTTTTATAGAGAAGTCTTATGAGTGAATTTCTATATTAGATGCATGAACAACATCTGCGAGTTTCCTCTTTTCTTTCAGTTGGTTGGAAAGACACATAGAGAAAAAACACAGGAACAGTCCAGGCAACACTGTCGTTCCTTTCTATGGTTCCCAACAAATCCAATATTTATTTACATTAATTTAAGGAACCAAGACCAAACCACTTACCTAGCTACCTAATAGGCTCTGTTCAAAATATATTTACTTGGAAGTACACGTAATGTTATATTATATTTGTTTGAGGTATATTTAATGCCAGACATAAACTTAAATAAATAAATAAATAAATAGATGGATAGATAGATAAATAAATAAATATGCACATATATATATAAGGTGTAATTTTAAGTGTGGGAGATATAAACACGATATCATACCTGCATCTAGTGCCTTAATGGCCAAGATTCTCATTTTGATTTTGCACTCAATTGCAGCCATTAATGTTACAAGAGAAATGCTCAGCTCACAGATGGAAAATCTCCCCGCAAGGGCTCCACGAGAACAGCCACCATCAGACTTCTCAGGGTTCATTGGCTGGCTCACAAGAGTATGAAATATTGCCCCATAAAATACATATAAATAAACAAACCTACAGGTAGATTTAGCCACCCTGTGTGTGTCCTTTTTGCACCAAGTAAAGGCACTTTTATTAGTCAAGAGCAAGTATTGACACCCATCAAGATTCCAAGTCAGTTATCACTTGGATGGCATCCCCTTGACTCAGACATGTCACGGGACTTCCTTTAATGGGCAAATTACAACCTTGAGTAAATTCTCTCCTTCACAGCCATAGTGAACACCAATTACCCCATAGTAACGCTGACCTTAATCAAGCTTCCATATGGAAATTTTATTTCAACGTAATCTCCCATGTCTGTTGTAAAGCAAAATGGCCAAGTCAAACCCAAGGACTGAAAATAGGTTGGTTTAAATTGTGAGATATTAAATATTCTCGCTGAAAATCCTGTCTCCTTTGAATGCCACAGCAAACATCCCATTCACTTCAATACTGCCAAGATTTTTGCCATGGAGAATGGCCTGGAATTCGGTTTGTAAAGGTGGAGCCATAAAGAGTCTGAATCAAGCCTCACTGAAGGGCTTGGACAGACTCCTATTCATAGCAATGGAGTGGCTCAGACTCTGTCTTGGCACAGACAGGAGCTGTACCCTCAGAGATAGTGAAAGAACTGTTGTAAATGCCAGACAGAATTAGGAAGTACAAGAACACCCAGTACTTTATGCGGCGTTTTACAGCAAGTTCAAAGCTCTAAACTGGACATGAAGTTAAACAAATTGCAATTAGATTAAGAATCAGGCATTTCAATGTGTCAAAAAATGCAAGGTAAGTTTTCCTGTAATACTTGAAAGTAGGCAGTGAAGAATAACAATTTACTTAAGCTTAAAAGTAAACCTGTAGGAGAGAGACAAAGAGAGAAAACTGAATAATCTCAGGGAGGGGTGGGGAGTAAAACCATAAATTAAAGCTGTAACTCTACCCCCCTTCAGTGATGGCTTTACATGTTTTTGGCTTCTATGCCCATTTTAGTGAATCATGCTGTATTGAAAGGTGAAGAATTGAAGGTGAAAATCCACGTCTGGATTAAGGAAAAAAGATCCTTAATTGACACTGCCACGAAGAATGTTTGTAGCACAGAACTGAGTTTCCAACCTTGGTCTATTTCTTTGATGTAAAAGATGGAAACAGCTATCAAGAATATTTCACAATGAGTGGCTTTGCTTGCAAGGGCTCCCCTGTGGCAAAGCAGATTCTGCTGCTGTGCTGCTTCGTGTTTCATGATGTTGGTAGGACTGCACTGAAACCTGCCCAAGCAAGTGGCCATATGCTTGGAATTTGTTTAATCCTCTTTATCCTGCTCTCCATAGCAAGTTTATTGCTTTGAAACGACAGCAGTGGCTACGGCGTGCAGTTGACACATGACAAGCAAGGAAAATAAAGGGGAAAAAGACATGTGGAAACGGGATGGACTGAAGAAAGGCAGGGGGGCAAAACACTGCGAGCACCGAGCCTATCGTTTGTATCCTGTGAGGAAATAACATGATCCCTACGAAGAGCTACCACGTATGTGCAAAGAATACTTCCCGTGGAACACGCTGTAAACAGCAAGTAAACTCTTCCAGCTGGGAGCAGCGTGCCAGTTAAAGACCACGGAGGGACCATAAACTCCAAGCAGCCTGCGGGATGGGAAAAGCAGAGATCCCTGGAACTGCAGGGAAGAGCAGAGGATCCGCCCAGAGCCCCAGCAGAAGGAGCAGGGAGAGGGGAGCCCGTCCGAGCAGAGGCAGAGCAGAGATGCAGCTCAAGAGAGCTGCTCAGGGCTGGGGTACAGGGGAGGGTTAGTCTGTCATTCCTCACAGCAGCTTGGGAACTCTTCAGGGGATCACAGGAGGAGACCCGTAAGGATTGCTGGGACAGCCTGCACTAAACCATGGGCTGAGAGCATCCCCCAGACAGTCCTCGGACTCTGGCACCCCTGGGACCTCCATGGCCACGTTTGGGGAGCCTGTTCCACGGACTGGCCACCCTCTAAGAGAAGAACCTTTTCCCAGTGCCCAGCCTGAACTTCCCCTGGCACATTGCAACAGAAGAGAAGGCTCTGGATGCAATCACAAAATCATACAAACCTACGAAGCCCTGGCTTGGAAGGCACCCTAAAAACCATCTCCTTCCAGCCCCTCCTCAATGGGCAGAGACATCTTCCACTAGCCCAGGCTGCCCAGAGCTCCATCCAGCCATGCCTAGGGCACTTCCAGGGATGGGGCACCCACTGCTTCTCTGGGCAGCCTGTTTCTGGTGCCTCAGCACCCTCGCAGGGAAG
>VWZN01016954.1:15723-36085 GCA_013396955.1 Regulus satrapa | reverse complement strand
GTAAGGATTGCTGGGACAGCCTGCACTAAACCATGGGCTGAGAGCATCCCCCAGACAGTCCTCGGACTCTGGCACCCCTGGGACCTCCATGGCCACGTTTGGGGAGCCTGTTCCACGGACTGGCCACCCTCTAAGAGAAGAACCTTTTCCCAGTGCCCAGCCTGAACTTCCCCTGGCACATTGCAACAGAAGAGAAGGCTCTGGATGCAATCACAAAATCATACAAACCTACAAAGCCCTGGCTTGGAAGGCACCCTAAAAACCATCTCCTTCCAGCCCCTCCTCAATGGGCAGAGACATCTCCCACTAGCCCAGGCTGCCCAGAACTCCATCCTAGGGCACTTCCAGGGATGGGGCACCCACTGCTTCTCTGGGCAGCCTGTTTCTGGTGCCTCAGCACCCTCGCAGGGAAGAATTTCTTCCCAATATCCCATCTGAACCCACTCTCTGTCAGTGTGAAGCCATTCTGCCCGGTCCTGTCACTGCAGGCCCTTGGAAACATTCTTTCTCCATCCTTCCTATAGGCTCCTCTCAGGTACTGGAAGGCCACAGATAATCAGGAGGTTTATTTTATTCTCTCCGGCTTTTTCTGGCAGCCAGGACCATTACCCATTGCTCTGTTGAGCTAAAATGAGATGTTTTTCCTGTTCATTCCAAGCTCACTCAGCATTTAAAGTGCTGGATTTAGGCACCTTCACCCTCCTCAGACGTACGACGGGCCTAGCGGAGCAGCAGTGCATACAAAATTGTGGAATCCTGAAGGGCACAGCGCGAGTGGAACGCCAGGCACACAGGCCCAGAGCCCTCAGCTGAGAAGCCCTAACAAATGCCCAGCACTAGCATGCAGCACAACAGATGAGAGGCAGGACCATACCTCGATCCCCCATGCTGACCCCCGAGGGAAGGAGCACACAAGCCCAGATTGCCCAAGCAAGAGATGACAGCACACACGGGGACCCAGAGCGGAGCGGCCAGCGATCCCATCTGAATAATCCACTGAAGGATAAAAACTGGAAAATGTACAGCTCCATAAAAGGACTGCACCACGCTAACGAAGTCAACCCGAAAGGGCATAGGGGAAATTGAGACAGCTAAGAAGGAATCTGAAATGGACATGTTTGGAGAGGTTAAAAAAGGAAAGAAAAAGGATAAGCCAGTCTTCAATTAGATATAAATATTGAAAACATTTCCTTTCCCCAGCGGCAAAACAATTTTCAAGAAACATTTTGAATGTTAAATTGTTGTTTGTCCAATAATGTCAAAATTTAAAAAATAAATTTTTAAAAAAGGCAAGAGAAAAAGGTAAACTGAATTCACAATGTAAGCAAAATTTTCAGTTATAATTATTTGAAATTCCAACCTCTGGACCTGAAAGAGGGCCCAAAGGCATTTTGTGTCCCTTTTTCAGAACACTGATATCCAGGGAAGGCAAGGAAAGGCATTCTCTCATCTGCTGAGCCCACCTGGCAAAAACAAACGAGGACACTGAAAGAAAGCAGAAAACTCCTCCCTGTGCATAATGGGCCAGGAAATGGTAAAGGAGAATATTGTTTATTTTGGGGAGCTGCATCTTTTGAGCAGCTGTTGCAGCCACTGCTCGTTTTTGGGACTAAGCTGTACCGTGGCAGGGGTGGATGGCAGGGGTGGCATTTCCAGGTGTGCAGCAAAGTGCACCCAGCCCCGAGATAAACCAGAGCTTTAGCATTTCATCCCCTAGAGCAGAGAGAGAGCGACAGTGCTTCCAAACCACCGCCCCCCACTACAGAGCAGGAGCAGAAACAGCCTCTGGTAACTGCTCTAAAAAACTTCAGGAAAACAAAACAAAAAACAAACAAACAAACAAAAAAACCCACCTGGATAAAACCACCCAGGGGACTGGTCCAAGGTTCTGACAATGTGTTAGCTGAAATGGATGCCTAATCTGTCTTTAACAGCTTTGGGGGGACATTTCTGCAGACCTTCCGGACTTCCAGCACTATCTACAGTGGGATCTTATTATCAGACACGGCTGGGAGCAACGAAAATCACCAAAAAAAAACCCCAAAAAAAGCAATAGAAAGGAAATAAACTTGAGCTACGCAGGCTCTCCCCACATGTAGGCAGAACATATTATTTAGATTTGAAATAAGCCAAATTATTGCCTGCATGGACATATGGACTGAGCAGCAGCTGAGCAACCAATGGCAACCCTGGAAAAAAGATTTACCTGAAGGATCTGACTTGAAATTTTGCTGCTTCTACATACAGGGAGGAGAAAAGGGAAGAGGAGGACAGTGCTTTACATCAGCAACCCATCATACAAAATCGTATTCTTAGGTGAACACCGGAAAGGAAACGAGTCTGGGTTTCAGCATTGATACCCAGCAAGAATCCAGAATTGTTTCAATCATTTAATCCCAAAAGTACATTTTCAAAACATACTTTGGCCGTAATTGATGAGGGCTTAATGACTTTTACTTAATTAGGGGTAAGAAAGCAAATTCTAGGATGATTTCTCAAGACCAGTCAGAGCCAATTTAGCTGTGCTGGCATGGGGATTCCAGCACTGACTGCAGGTACAGGGAAGCCAAGGCGAGGAGTTGGGGAACATTTTGAAATGGAGATAACATGAAATAACAGGAAACAACATGAAATAACATGAAATACTTTTAAGAACACCCACCCTCCTCCACAAGCAGCCCTGCAGGCCTAAGAGCAAAGGATGGTGCTTCCCTCTCTGTATTTCTGTAGCACGGCCCAACTCTGAGTAAATAAAACCAAACAATAATTCTTGGTTAAGGATTCATTATACAGAAGGTTCCAAATAAAAAGGGAAAGATAAATAAGTCTCTCAAACCTAGCCATTTACAGTTGTGCAGCATTAAAATCACACCTAGAAAAGCTGTATGCATTAAGGCAAGTAATAATAATAATCTGAATTAAACTAAATAAAACTTGTCAGAATGGAAAGAAAACAACTCCAAACAAATCTTGACATCAACATAAAACCAGAATTCTGCCCATTCCCTCAATAATGGCTTTTCTAATGCACTTTGTTCTGACCTTTTATTACTTTCCCAACACTGAAGAATATTGCTTTTCAAAACTCTTCATGTCTTAGCTACCCCTGCCATTATTTCCACTCCTATTGTTGAGAGCTGTTAGTCACTTTTGTTCCAAGGTGCACAGCAGCACTGTACCTTAAAAAAGAAGCAAGAATACATGTACTTTTTGAGGGGGGAAAAAATTCAAGTGTTTTCCACTCTTTCTTCTAAAGACCAAAGCCAAATTTTGTTATAAAATTAAATAAGGAAGTAACGAAATGAATAAATAATAGTTTAATAAATATACTGGGAGATTGAAAAGCATGAAATCAATTTCCTGCTGGTAAGGAGGGAAAAGGACACTTTTATATTATTTGACTGGACTTAAATAGACATTGTCCCGATCCTGTGATTGCTCCGTGCTCAGAACATCTCTTGAATTCAGTGTGAGCTCCAAAACCAGATCAATTAGAGGATCAGGCTTGTTTGGGAAAGGCCTGCCCATGGCTTTGAGAAAACAAACCAGACAGACACTGGAAAAGAATGTAAGCCCAACACTAGTCCTCAAGATGAACCAGAGGGGGCTGTGCACATGCCAGAGCCCAGGAAGCAGCACACCCCGTCCCGAGGAGCCACCTCAAACCAGCCCTGCCCAGACAGGAGAGGGGCTCTGGCACCCACTTCTGTCCCTGAACCACAGAGACGAAGAGCAGGCTTCAGGAGGAAAAGCTGGAGGGCTGATGCTCTTCGAGACCCTAAATTCCTCTGGCTGTGTGTTCCAAACCTGCCTGAAGAGCACACAGCCCGGCAGCTCTCTGCACCAGCAGCAGGGCTGACAGGACAGCTCTGTCCTTAAGCAGCAGCAGAACTCTGGCTCCAGTCCAGAGCAACTGAGACACAAACAAAGTCTGCTTCCAGGCCTGCAGCTGGATCCTGGGGGACAAACCCCTGTGCTGCTCTGCTGATTTTAGCCCCGCAAAACCAGAGACCTCACTGCAAAATCTAGACCCTTAACTCCTAGCAAATACTGTAAGAGCTCGCTTAAAATTGAGAACATAAAGGTGAATTTTAAAAATTTTTCATAAAAAGTTCAGCATTTTTTTCGTCCTGTTTACAAATGGTAACTCACTGCACAATTAATGTTAATCCCTTATCAGAATTTCCCTCAGTTTTGTGGATCCGTTTTATACAGCAGGAGAATCTTAAAAAGTCTCACTTGGTTTTATTAAAGTCTTGGAGGAACAGCACTCCTACCTGAGCACCCCTGAGTACAACAGCGAGCAGCCTGATGTAGGATATTCAGTCTTTAGCCCATTTTAATGGACTCTGACTCAAGCAGTCAAGCTCTCGGTTTGCTTTCTAATGACAGCTGGTTGTGCAAACATAGGTCTAATAATAAAAGATAACAATGGCATTTAGTATACTCATTCTTTTTTTTTTTTTTGAAATGGCACCACACGTCATCAAGTAGTTCAATGCTATTTCAACTTCAAGTAGGAAATTCTCACCATGAAGAGTATCAGCAGTTCAGCCACACTCAATTCTCACAACCATATAAAGCAGATTCCAGAGGAGCTTCAAGGGGTTGTACAAAAAGTCATACACGGTCAGGAAAAAAAGCCCATGCACTCCCTTCTCTGGCAATACTTGGGAACATACCCCAGGGAAAGACTGTGGAAGAGAGTCACAGAATTCACAGAATTCACAGAATCATCAGGATGGAAGAGACCTTCAAGATCATGGAGTCCAACCCAGCCCTGACACCTCAGCCAGACGAGTGCCACATCCAGTCTGTCTTTAAACACACCCAGGGATGGGGACTCCACCTCCTCCCCAGCCAGACCATCCCAGTGCTTAATCCCTCTTTCCATGAAAAGCTTTTTCCTAATGTCCAACCCAATTTTCCCTTGATGAGCCTGAGGCTGTGTCCTCTTGTTCTGTCAGTGCTGCCTGGATAAAGAGGCCAACCCCAGCCTCAGCCACTCTCAGGGAGCTGTAGAGAGTGATCAGGGCACCCCTGCATCCCCTTTTCTCCAGGCTGAACACCCTCAGCTCCCTGGGGTTGTTGGAGTCACTGATTCTTCCTTGTTGGAGTCAGAGAGATTCTTCCTTGGCTGTATTTTCCTTGCAATTACGGTTCACAGGCTTCCTAAGACAGAGCCTCGGGGCTTCGTCTACAAGCTTTGTACGCCACATCCCTGATGGCCTTTCCACCCATCCACTTGTCCATTTGCTTTCTAAGGCTGCTACTCTTTAGACCATCCACAGCCCCTTGTGACCAAGTTTCAGAGCGTGTAAGAACACCCAAAGTGGATGCAGCTGTGACTGTGCATTCGAGACAGGCTAAAGCCCCACAGGGAGGTTTCCCCAGAGTCTTTTCTCATGTGTTGATGCAAAGCAGAATCCCAGCTCCTGCTGGGCAGCTCCAGACACCACCAGTAGCTGCGGGTTGGGTGTACTCCCCATTTGCCACCCAGCTGCAACAAGGGCGGAGATGCTGCACTCTTGAAGTCAGTTCACTTTGCAGGATGGCTTTCTTCTCTGAGAAGGAAATCCCACAAGCAGAATCCATGGTTTTTCATTCATCTGAATGCTAAACTCCCTCCTCCAGCTACTTTAGACATTGCAGTCAGGGAAAAAAAGAACAACAAAAAACGCAAAAAGAGATAGGTATCTAAAAAAGATGCTGCAGTTCTGCAATTGCTTCCACAGGGTCACAGAAAAGCAGGTTCTGAGCAGCCTCAGCTGATGCTTGTGTGACAGGGTCATTAAAAAGCTCTCTAACCATCAGTTTGCAGCCAGAGGAGTCCCTTGCTCTGGCTCCTCACTCGAGAGAGGGTGAGTGACTGCTCTGGACTGTGACATCCCATCCTGGCACCTCTTCAAAGTGGTTTTGCATCTTTCAGAGCAATGATTCCGCAACAGATTGAAAGTCAGCAAAATATGTTATGGCCATCGTTACTTTGTAGAAATCTTAAAACTGCCCGATAAAACCTCAGCCCTCTGGGTAAGTACAAGCCCATTCAGAAGCCCCTGCTTTTCCCAGCTGCTATTCACAGGCGCTTTGAAGGAGTCCACAATCATTCCCCGTTTGTTAAAAGGCTGGAAAAAGGACTCCTGTACCATGATTGTACCTTGCTGAAATAAAAGAACTGGCAGGACTTCCCATCAAACCCTGTGTGGCCCGAGCCCCCTGTTTTAAAAATGTTTGCCAGTGGTTCTCATTCTGATTATTCTATCTTAAAATGGACAAATTGGAGAGAAGCTCTTTCTTCTCATTCCCATACTTGGCAGCGTGGGCAAGTTTACATGACATCCTGAAAAAAACGCAGTTCACAGAGGGCATTAATGCAAAATTGCAGAGATCATTTGCTCGTATTTACTCCTCTTCTTAACACCAGACACACAGTTAAATGTCATACAATGCATTTAAAATTAAAACACATTTTCAAGAACTATAAAAAAAAAAAAGACCCAGAAACCCTGTAACATGTAATTAAATTGAGAAAGCAGCTCAAAGAGCTTGGCAGGGTTCAGAGAGATTAATGAATGTGTGGATGAAAATAATCCATATCTGCATTCAAAACAGAGTAAGTTAGAGCACCCATTTCAGCTGTGGACACCACAGAGACACGAGAGAAGAGCCCAGAGCTGCTCCCCAGCAGGCACAGAGTGATTCCCTATTCACAGTGAGAATGGGCGCAGGAAGCCCTTGCATCCCTTACAGGGATGTTAAAGCAGGATAACAGAGGATTGGCTGAGATCTTTGGGATTCACCGCTGCATTTCCACCAAAATACAAAATTTCTACCAAAACAGCTCTTTGCAGAAGAGGTGCAATCTTGGGCAATGGTCACAGGTATTCACAGATATCTCACAGATGTGTTAACACAGGAGAGACGGAAACATCATCCAAGCCAGCTTGGAAACTCCCAGACAAAGCAAGTGGCATCCACTGAAAAGCCAAATCCAATGACTCTTATCATTTCAATATGCATTTACAGCAGAAAAAGAGAAGAGCAAATTACCATCAAGAAAACACATTTGGGTTTGTTTTGTTTGTATTTTTTTTTCTCTGAGTTTGTATCCACCTTGGCGAGTGGAGTACAAACGCAAGCAAAGTGAGCCTGAGGGCAATCAAAATGCAGTGGGACTGCAATAAAGCCAACGCTCCTCTCGCTTCTTTCACTCAGCACCAAACACAGGATTAAGCGCAGATGAGAAAAGAAGGGAAAAAAAAAACCCAACCCTGACTATTTAAAGTCTTAATTTCCAGCATAGCAACTTCCAGAGTATATGTATTCCTGAGGATGATTTGTATCACCACCAGCAAGAGAGAGGATAAAAAAGAAGGGGGAAGAAGCAAAGGGAAGCAAAGCATCAGATGTAAAAATCTGACATGCAATTGGGTTATCCATTTTGGTAATCAAGTACTCTAGAATTTGAAATGATTAATATTTATTGCTCACATTTCTGAAGGGGGGGGAAAAGGCACATAAAAATAGTAAAAATAATTTCTCACGGTATTAGCTCAGGTCAAAAGTTACATACTAGCTACATGCAGGCTAGACTGCAGCTGAAAGATCAGAATGAGAAAATCTTAAGCACAAAAAGGGGACACCACAAGAGAGGTGTGAACTGGTGAGGTGAGGAGGTTGATAAAACAAAATGTGTGTGATAGAAATTCATACAATGTCAGCAGTGGCCCAGGGAAGTTTTTCCAGCTCTGATCAAAGTAGCACTAAAGTTTCTTTAAAAAATCTGATCCTTCATTCCTTTCTTTAGAGAGATTATTGGACTTCAAATAAAAAGGAAGTGCATTGCTTTGCTCCACTCACGATTTAGCAAAAATTCATTTTAGCTGCCCACGTCCTCCTGGAGTCCAGTACCGTGAAATATCCTGCACGATGCAAAGGAAGGGTGACCACGGCTCAGAAAGATCTGCAAGTCCATTACCCCATGAGCTGTCCCATTGTTCCAAAGAGGACTCTGTGCAGACTGAAAGTTGGGTGTCTGTTGTGTCAAAACCCCAGTGGAACCTGCCCTGAGCTGTACTGAAACCAGACGTGGTCAAGAATCATTTGGAAGTACCAAATTCCGGTGAAATATAACATGCACTCTTAGTATTTCATCCTCTTTCAAAAATAAATTCCTTTTTGCTCTCCCTTGTTTAGTAACAATCACTGCTTATGCCAGATATGTCAGACCAGAAAAATAGACTTTGAATGGCAAACTTACTGACTTGAAAATTTCAAAAAAGCCTGAGCTGCAGCAACGTGCCTCATTTTTCTGGTACCTTTCAAGTGACACAACTTTTATTTTTTTCTTCTTTGTTTTTTTTTTTTAATGAGGCTCATTAACTCATTATGAAATTTAATTACATAGTGCCAAAAAGCTCACGTTTGACTGCTGTCCACTGTGGCACATGACCAGGGGCCAGGATTTCTCCATGCAGAGGAATGTGGGGCTCATCACTTTAAGGATTTAATGCCAAGATGTTTAGTGTGGTTTTTTCTGGTTTTTTCTGGTTTTTTCTTTTTTTTTTTTCCTTGTTCTAATTGGGCATTTTGGTTTAAATCCTACTTTCTGACTGATGAATTTTTTCGATTAATGCAACTCATTTTCAGCTTGGTATTTTGCCTAGTTCCCTTCAAATTGAAGCAATTATAGAAAAAATTAAGTGCTGCAATAATTTTAAACCTCTCCACACTCTGCAATATTATCAGTGTACTTCACTTTTTTTTTTTTTCTTTTAAAGGTGCAAGCTCTTCAGGAGTGCTTACTATTCAAGCACACACAGTCTATGAACTGATTAAATATTATCAGATAATTTAAAATCTTTACAAGAGCTTTGGCTTTCTAGCAATGAAAGCAAATGCTGTGCTAAACTTGGAAGATGCTGGGACGTGGCATGCTCCAAACACAAGAAACACCAAAATTCTTTTCAAGCGAAGACAATCTCAGGCTTTATAGATGCAGCAGCAGAACAAAACAGCATAAAACAGAATAAAACATGAACTAGGGGTGAACTCCTTCTTCTCGGATCAGGAGCCAGAGGAGCTGGGTGAGGTCCTGCCAGGCTTCAGCACTGCCTGCAAAGCCTCCTCGACTACCCTAGAAGGACCCATCAAGGTTTTCCTCTTGCAAAGCACCTCACACAACTGGGCATTTAACATCCACGCCTCCCTTGGAGGAAAAACCCACCCCAGGCAGGCAGCAGCACTCACCTGAGGGGCTGCTGAGGTTGCAATTTGTGCTGTCTCTGCAGTGTCAGGAGTTCAGGGGGTAATTTGGAAGGAGCTCTGGAGCAGGAAGTTATCTCATCTTGCACACTCACATGCTGCTTTAAAGAGTCCACTTTTACAAATCTACAGCACTCAATCATCATTTTAGTGCTCTTCTCATGTAGGCTTTTCAGAGCACATATAATGATGATACAGCTAGGCACAGAAACCTTATTATTTCTGTGGATTAAAACACAACGCTGAGGCAAAGAGAGAGGGGTTCTTTTCTTGGCTAGTATTGTTAAAAGACTGAAACACAAGGGAATACAGAAAATGCAGATACATCTGCCTTCTCCCCTATATGTTACATAGCATTTGTAAGTTCAAAAAGCACTGTGTTATATATGATGGTACATGACTATTGAAAACCAGGCTCATCGCATCCTCTAGCTTAGCAACACTAAGGCTATCCCTCACACCATTTTTAATCACTCAATTAAGAACAGTAATGCAACTACAGCACCACACGCTCCTGCCAGAGTCAAATACCCATTATTCATTCCTTAAAGAGAGGCAAAAGAGCTAAAGCAACACAGGTTAACTTCTTTTTTTTTTATTCTTGTTAAACACCCAAAGAGCAGTTTGTAGGATCAAGGGTAACTTGGGTTGCCTAACAAATGCCATTACATTCTACACAGATTTCTCCTGATTGCCCTCAGAAGCAATCCCCCTAGAGATGTAAGCAAGGGCTGATCAGCCTGATCACTTTTTTGTCCCACAGTTTTTGTACCACATTTTTCCCCCACGTCCCATGAGAACACCACCGTGCTGCAAGGGGGGGAACTTCTGACCTCACCCCAAACACTCGGTGAATACGAATTCTCCAAATTTAAATCCACCACCTAATTGCCTAGTCCAAAATCAGCGATTCAGCTGTTAAACTAATTCTTTCTACCATGTATTTCGATAAATACTTAATGAATAACCCGCGACGGTGGAAGAACAAGGCATGGCAAGAGAGGAGGGGAGAGATTACAAATCAGCATTTACAGCAGCCTATTTCCTCTGCTCTACCTGCACCCATTTTCAAACCTGTCTTCCCTTTCTTTGCTCTTTGGAGTCGTTTTCAACCTTGACCTTAGCAGAGTGAAGAGATTAGCCCCAGTGCTGGGATAAGAGAGTGCTGGGCGTGAACACACGCCGGCCATCCACGTTGGGGGATGTCAGACACGGATCAAGGGAGAGCAGACACCACGCTGGAAAGGTCTCGCACGCCTCAGCCTGTCAGGCTGCTGCGAGGAAATACGGATCCCTTCCACAGCCTGAGCCAAGTGCCCGAGCACTGGAGTGGTGTCAGAGCTCAGCTGGGCAGCCCAGGCTGGGATCCGAAGGGCTGAGCTCCTCTCACGTGCAGCAAATCCCCAGCTCGTCTGCAGAACTGCGCTGGGGTTTCTTCTCCGACACGGGGAGGACTCTGCTGGCGGTGTCCTCCGGGAAGGAAAGGTGCTCCCAGGAATAGTGTGGCACTCAAAACGACTCAAACCTGTGACAGCTTAAGACAGCTGCCCCCCCCAGAGCCTCTCTCACAGTTTTGGGGTATCACAATCACAACTTGTCTTTCTTGAGTGCTATTTTCTCCCTCTTGTTCTGTGTAGCACCCACAAAAATACCAGGGAAAACAATGAAAATGACCGCACCCTAGGGACAGGGTTGTAAAAAAAGCATGTAACAGCAGCCTCACTCTGCTCCCATTGACGTCAGCTGTAAAATTCCCTTTGCCTTCCAGGAAGCCAAGAGATGCCACTGTAGATCACTTTTGAAAACAGCAATCCAAGAGCAGTCAAATGCAAAAAGATAGCAGGCTGAAGGATTTTTCTTTACCCTCCTGTTGCTTCTAATTATAGCTTTATTTAACTGGACCCCATCATCTACATTCTGCTTCAGGGAGGGGGTCCCCAGGACCAAATGGAGAGGTCAAGGCCTTTGCAAGTCTGCTAGAATTGATGCTGTCTCTCCAGCCCAGCTTGCTCATTTCTCATGGAAGAGTGAATGCCTGCACCCGATTTATTTAGCTCGTTTCATGTTTCACTCCTGCACTGAGGTGCCCTGATTGTCCACGCTGGAAAGAACCGTGTGGTTTTCTCCCTGCTCCTTTCTGGGATGAACTGTGAGGACACTCCAAGCAAAAGCAGTCTGAGAGGAGAGTTATCCACGTGCTGCATAAAGAGCATTCCACGTGGAATGCCAAATCTGGCCAACCCCTCATCCTCTGACACCCACAAACCAACGACTCAGGAGTGAAACACACAGCTCAACAGCATTTTGGAGAAAGATCACCCCCCACACCACTCTGCCGTGCTGTCTGCCCAGTAGCTCAGGCGTTCTGAAGAGCCAAAATTCAAAATGTGTCACAAAACCATCACAGGGAGACCACAGGAGCCAAGGAAAATACAGCCCAGGCATTGCAATATGGCCCGAAGCATAATGGACATTAGGCCAAGCCAGCAGGGCTGAGAGCTTGACAAATGAAGCTGTTTCACAGTATTCATCCCTTTTGTGAGCCCTCAGCTGCATCAAACGAGTGGCAGGCAGCTCTAAGGCACCAACAGTGTGGAAACATAATGACACACACACTCTTAACCTATGGAACAGCATCTCAAAAAGCAAGGAATCGCTGGGCGAGAGGGAAGTTGCATTTTAAAGTGCCACACTCGTGTCCTCACCTCATGAAGAGAAGATAGAGGTGACAAAGAAACACGTGCAAGGACTTCAAACAGGAATGGAGAAGAGGAAATGAAGCCTGGAGTCGGGATGCCCACAACCCCAGAGCTCTGCAGCACTTGAGTGCAGCCAGGACTATGGAAGGGCTCAGTAACAAAAGAGAGAAATAAGATTGGATGTGCCAGTGCCAGTGGATGCTTTCTTAAATAAACAAATCAAATCCCAGGGCTCAGGCAATAGGCACGTGAGTTTACTTGCATTGCTTAAACCACACACCTGCTTTTGCAAGGCAAAGATGTTTCTCCATTCACCCAGATCCCTCCAGCAACACAAGCATGCCTGACTTCGGGAGCTTTTTGAGTATAATTAACAGCAGACATTAAGAACTAGCATCTAAGTCAGCTCCTAATGATGAGTTTTTAATTTTCTCTCATCCAGCTCGCCCCGACAATACAAAGGTTTCTTCCTTGGTTCAACAGGAGAAGGCACAAACTTAGAATTCCCAATAACAGGAGAGATCCTGCTGAAGCTGAGAGGAATGACACAGGCAGGACTGCCACTACTGCCATGGTCTAGTCTCTGTAATTAGCCAACTAATTAATGATCAGAGCATCCTTCACACTGCCCTGCAGTTTGTGAGGGCTTCTCTCTCATACCCACTGTAAAAGTACGGATAAGAAAATCCAGGACTAACTTTTACCCAGACCAAACCTCTCCTCACCCTGACAGCTCAAACTTGTTTTACTCCTCACTAGATCACTGGACTCCAGAACAAGCCAAAGGCTGAAAAAATCCTAGCAGTAAGTACTTTTGGAATAGACTTCCCTTCTTCTCTTTCTCACTTTTCCTTTCCCTTAAAAACAGGTAGAAGAATGCTTGGAGAAATCACACATTATTTACATGCAGCATTATTTTATGGAGTTTTTCAAGGTGTTAATTGAAAGTTTTAATGAATGTTAATCATCTGTCATTTTCATTGGCAATCTCCTCTCTGCCATATGCTTAACTTTTACACCTGTACAGATTTTGCAGTCAGTTCTTTCAAACTGTTTTACTTTTTCGGTGTAGCATTAGTATTAATATTTAGGAAACAAGCCAGCTGCAACCAGGACTGCCATTGTCTGCAGTTTATTTTCTACATATAATGCCCAGCCCTAAGTGGAATAGAGCAATACATTGTACTCTAGTGGCACTGGTTCTGAAATATTTGCATTAAATCTTTTTTGCATTAATCAGTACTTGAAGGAGATGCTGGTCTGTGAAGACCAAACGAGGCAGGGCAAGTACAGCACTCACAACATCTGCCCCATATCTCGTCCCTATTTTTGTCCCTTGCCTTTCACCCTGCTCTCACCCCACAGCAACAGGCAACTGATGCAAACTGCAACAGCCATGTCCCAGTTCTGCTCTTTTTAAGTGACATGGAGATTTGTTTCTGAAGAGATTGGGCTGAGGAAGCACAAGCATGCAAGTTATGAGTTCTATTTTTGACTGGCTGCAAATATTCTGTGTGAACCAAGTCACCCTCAGCACACATGGCACACATTTAAAATGGACATACCTACCAGGCTCTTCAGCTTTTGCTCTTTTCAACAGGGCTCTCATCCCTTCTCCTCAGTAAAGAAGCCTGATCTTCAAAACAGGACTTTCCTCTTGAAAATTTTAATCAGCAGTAATATAACAACAATATTTATCCTTGGGATTTAGCGTTAAAATAACAAAGAGGTGAATGAATGTCGCCTTAAACTCGTCTTTGCTTTTTCATCCATCACTACAAAATGGTCTAAGAGCTGAAACAATTCAGTAAGATCAGAGCAGTGCTGCTGCTGCAAAACTGGCAAAGGATGGTGAACAGCGAGTTTAGGTTTCTAAACACAGGAATAAATAACCGAAAGGCTATGGTACATCTTGCTAATTTTCTGAGAATGAGCTGCAAGAGAGGTGAAGGAACAGCCTGGCAAGGACTGCAAGCCCCAACACAACTCTAAGCTTTAGCAGCAAACCCCGGAAAAGGGGTGGAGGAGTTTTGGTGCAATTCCTAGGAGAAATCTGTATGCAAACAGAAAGTGTTACAGAAAAAATAAATTTAAAAAAAAAAAAAGCAGAGAAAACTCTTTCAGAACAGACTCACATCAGAGACCTGAAGATTTGAAGCAATAAAGCCCAGAATATTGACAATGCCTTGTCCACTGGGAGGAGAAGAGTGCTGCTGGCTGAGCATGGCTGGTTTCTGCAGCTCTTGTGAGGAAGGAAGCAGGGAAGCAGGACAGAAGGTTCTCTGCCCTGCCCTCCTGATGATACAAGCAAAAACCAGTGGAAGGAGCAGATTTAGAGAGGAATAGTCCTTTCAAAGCCACAGCTCTTCAGAGTCTGTCAAAGTGTCTGAGCAGTTCACAGCACAGAAATATGTGCAAATTTCTACCTCTGTTTCAATTGAATTTTGGGGAATTCAAATAAAATGTGGAGAAAATTATTCTTCAGCTAAATTATCTAAGCAAAATGAACAGAAGTGTTACCTTCATTAAATGCAGTCCATCATTCTCAGCATCCCTCTGCTCCCAAATCTACTGTATGGAGAACAGGGATGTGAGAGACTGTCTCCATTTTTTCCCCTTGGATATCATGCACCCCATGAAGCAGCACAAGGTGAAAGGTCTTCTTTGTGGGAGGAACACATAACCTGAGAGTCTTTATGGCCCTTTTGAGTGGAAGGGAAGTTCCAGGGCTGCAAACACCCATGAACTTTTTTTATTGTCTTGGAATACCTTAAAGCCTCAATGCTTGTGATCATATGAAAATCTCAGTTTCATTTTTTTAAAGTGCTGAATTTTACTGCAGCGAGTTAAAGGGCCTGAATATAAAGGCTGAGAGCTAGGGCTAATAAAAAAAGAAATCAGAACCTATTACTTTTAAAACCCCACGATGCATAACGATTCTGACTTTCTAACACTAAGGATGGACAGAAACACCATGCAGAGGATTTTGGACAAAGAACACCAAGAGAACAAAGTGTGCAACCATCTCAGCTAACTGCTAAGTCTGGACTTGCTGTGATGAACTGAATCAGAAGCAAAATCCTATAACCTTTCCAAGTGTAAAACGGAATGTCAGTGCAGTAGGTAACACAGTGAGACACTTTAAAATCTCCCCACTAAAGCCACTGCTTCTATAGTAGAATTATTAATAATGGCCTGAGAAGCCTTGAATTGAAACCTGCTGTAGAGGTGCTCCTCTAGGCCAGCCACTGCCATGGAGGTACAGAAATGAGTTCTCTTTCCCTCCCTTGTGAGTCCAGAACTCATCTTCTACGTACCCTAGTGCCTATTTATACAGCTGTTCATTGAAGAAAAACTGTTTAAAATCATTTAGAAAGATAAAGACACCCATTTCAAGTATTAAATAAAACTGCTAGGAACTTCCTAGAAATATTGCTAAACAGTAGGAAGCAAGTTCTTTATTTTCCACATCGTAAGCCTAATAACGCTAACAAACCCCCTGCTCCTTGCACTGCTGCAAATTTTACAGTATGAATTTAGATTGCTGAAAAGAAAACCAGATGGAGCAGAACTGCTGGATGCTCTGGAAATCCCAGGGTTGCACACGCAGCGCTGGGGCCTGAACTGGGATGGACTAAAGGGCACATTCCACTCACTTTCCAGAAGCAGCTTCCAGAGCATCAAAAGTGGAAATGAATTTGCATTTGCTCAAATGTAAATTATATTCATGAGAATAAAAGGAAATCTCAGAAGTTAGGCTTATATATAGCATATTCATGAATCTGAAAGGGGTATTTAGCTGTCTTGATTTTTTGAGCTTTGTTTATTTTACTGCTCTCTTGATTTGTGTTGGCAAAAAAGATGTTCTGGCTGGTGCCAAATGCTGATGTCCAACCAGTGAGATGGACCAACAGTGCATGATAACCATGGGGCAGAGACCGAGCTAACAGTCCCTGCTGCACAGATTAATTTGGGGTTTACGCTGGAGGAGGAGAGGGTGCAGCAGAGAAGTGCCAGAGCTGCAACAAGAGCTGGGGAGGAGAGGGAATACGGGAGAGCAAGGAAGGAAAGTTCAAGATTCAAGGAAGATAATGAGAAAAAACTTCCAGCACAGACCTGAGGAACAGCCTGGATCTCAGCCTCAGATCTTCTCACTTTCTTTCCCGTGCCCTGTGCCATGTATGTTTTCCAGGGTGGAAAGGCAGCTCTGCCCCACAGCCCATAAAATCACCTGGCAGTGCACCCACAGTAACATTTGCTCTCAGAGATTATATTCCCTCTACAATGATTACTCTTACTTCACATTATTACACTCAACACACACTGTTACTACACTACACAGAGAAGAGTACTCCACTCCATTACATCTCACCTAAAAGGAATAATAAATATTTTGTTTCTATGCCTTGAACTTAAAAATCATGAACTGTTAATCTTAATATGTAAGTGAAAGAAACAAGTAACAGCAATGGCATGCTGTAAAATAGATGTATTTACAAATTTACAATTCTCGGTTCACTTATTAAAAAGTTCTCATGAAAAAAACTGGTCATCTCTTTTGAGCAGAAAGGCAGTAAAATGTTTGTATTGTAGGTGTTCCTCTACCCAGAGCTAAGAGACGGTTCTGGACCAAAGGACAGCACATTTCCACTTTGCCTGGGCCACAGCAAAATCCTTGCTAACTCTCTACTCTATCCTCAGGGCATGTTGTACCCATGCTGCCTAAGGTGGGGGGGGGGAAAAAAAAGTAAATATAAATAACCCTTAGGATTTTAAATTCATTTCAGACCAGCTGACCGTACTTTGCCAAAACATTCTCCTGTATTAAGTCTATGATGGGAAAAAAAAGAAAAAAAACCCAAAAAGCCATTTCAAATCTTGGGTGATATCAAAACTTTTTGAAGTGTTTTGATAAGCAGTGGCCTTTAATCGAGTGTTACAACATTTGCCAAGAACCTGACGCAGTAAGTCACTTCTACCCCTTGTGTACACAGCGTGTATTTAGTCTCAAGGCACCCCTCGTGCCCAGAGCGAGCCAGGCTCCTGAGGCAAGGACATCACCATCCCAAACAGCTTTTTTGTGGCCTGCACAACGCGGCAGCACTGCCCCGAGAAACGAAATGACATTTCCCACATCCTGCTGAACACACAGAGGGGCAGCTCCCCGAGGGAAGCGGATCTGCAAAGGATGCCACAGCACCTCTGCCCACCTGGTGTTTCCACGTGCAAGCTCTGGCAGCTAGAAATATTTTCACGGCCCCCAAAAGGGGAGACACTGCACAAAAGTGATCCCGGAACCAATTCTGCGCAAGGAAGAGAATCTCGTACCTCCCCGTCTTCCCTCCGCCGCAGTTTGGCCCCAGAAGAAATCCCATTTTCTTGCAAGAGCGGCGTTCCCAACGGGAATATTCTCTGCTGGCAGTGGCGGGGTGCTGAAGGAGTAAATCTAGAGCGACAGCTCCTAGAGAGGGATTTAGGGAGCACCATTTCCCATGGGGAAACCGAGGCAGAGGGGTATAAGGAACGGGCCTGGGCCACTCTGTGGATCAGTGCAAAGCCGAGATCAGACCCATCACCGTGATGTACTTACTGGCAGCTGAGAAAAAGAAAATAGAGGAGCTTCAATGCTTTGGATGACAGGAAGAGAATTAATTTTCTGATGTGGTGTTTTGTTGATTCTTTCGTCTTGTCATGTACAGCAGAAATAATGTTCATAGGATTAGAGTAAACTCACAGCAAAAGACTCTTACGATTATTAAGCATCTCAGCTTCAATTTGATGTTTTATCACCTGCCAACCTTGCACATCAAAACTGATTTTTGTGTGTATTTGAAACACAAAATGTACAAAATATCAGCCCAGAATTTAAAGCACTTCTTAAACATGTTAGAAAAGTAAGTTTAAAATGTCACCAGAGCTACAAAGAGGAAAAAGCTGTCCACTGCTCTTACGCAATAATTAATTTTCATCGAGGTCCTTATTATGCATTAGTTTTTATAGAGCAACAAAACATAACTGCATGCTATTGTTTAAACATTTGCTGCATATGCCAGAACACTAAAGGCTGGAAATAAGTGTAAAGGATAATACACAAAATGCAGCTAAATGTATTCTATATTATGGATCCATAATACAGAATGCAAATGATTCTGACTAAGCATTCACAGGAGACAGTCTTTAGGGTGCATGCTGTGAATGTATATTATGAATAATGCATAAAACTTGGCTAAATCTTAATGAGTCCATTGACATCCTATGGGGTCCACAGGAGCCTTAGATCCCAAAGCATGTCAGTGGCATATTACCCTCCTCCCCCACTTCATTTAAAAAATACTTTCTTAAAACAAAGGAAATTAAAACACAAAAGGAAAAGCCCTTAGCTCTGATTTAACTCCCGTTGATGGCAAATGTGGAGTCACAAACTCTGACTTCCTTCTCCCTGCTGTGCCTCGATGTTCCACATTAAACCAGGGCACTGTAGGGCCTTTCTGTAGGGCTGCATCAGGTAGGGGACTGAAGTTACTCCTGATTCCCAAATTAACACGCTCAAGGGCTTCTCCACACACAAAAGAAAGAGAATAAAAGGTGATAAGCACCCCTAATTATATTTTTTCTCCATTCTCCTTCCCTAATTCCCAGATTCTTTGAGCCAAACAATTAATGCAGAAGAAGATGGCAGGAATCGTGGGGGGAAAAGACATCCCATTGACCAGCTCCAGCAACTCCAAAGAAGCAAATTCACATGCTGAAGGACATTGGCAATGGGTGCAGTCATGAGGACAAAGAACTTGCCTGCTATTTACAGTTTCTAAGTACAAAAACACAGTGAGGAAAAAATTTCCACCTCCTGAGGGAAAGGGTAAGGTTGTACCATTCGATCTGAGGGTACGAGTATACCATATTCTCTAGTAAACAAAAAAAAAAGCCTTGGCATCAAGCCCCAGCTCCACTCAGAAGTGTGAAGATAGTTTTTGTGTGTCGTGTGCTTGCAAATAAACTAGTGGATTTTTCCTCTAGCATAAATACAAAGAAAAATAACTGATGAAGTTCTTGTTTATTTGGGGTTACGAATCCTCGGATTGGTCGAAATGGTAATTAATTAATTCTTGCAAAACCCACGAGCAATGGCTGAGTCTGTACATCCTTAAACACGAGAAAACATGAGGAACAAAAGGTCAAGAGACTCCCCCAGCAGGGCAGAGCGTGGCAGAGGCAGTGGGACTGTGCTCTGCCCCTGTGCTGGGGTGGGCAGCACTGCTCTCCTTGAGGAGCACTTGGGTGCCCAGCCAGGGCCAGCACAACAAGGCAAAAAAATTAAAAAAAGACAAAAAAGAGAGCTCCTGCTCTCCCTCGTGCCCAGGGAGAGCCCAGGTGCCCCCACTGCTGGGCTGGCAGAGAGGAGAGCACCTCTCACCCATCCCAAAGCCAGCACTGCAGGCTGCCAGAGCGGAGAGAAGGAGCCTGGCAGCCCTTCCCTGCGGGGACTGAGCCTGAGAAGGGACTGCCCCAGGAACTGCCCCAGGAACTGCCCTGGGAACTGCCCCAGGAACTGCCTCAGGAACTGCCCCGGAAACTGCACTGCCCCAGGAACTGCCCCGGGAACTGCCCCGGGAACTGCCCCGGGAACTGCCCCGGGAACTGTCCCAGGAACCGCACTGCCCCAGGAACTGCCCCGGGAACTGCCCCGGGAACGGCCCCGGGAACTGCCCTCCCGCCCCCAGCAGGAGCAGGGAGAGGAACGGAGGCACAGATGGGGACAAATGGACATAACCAAGTTTTGCAAAAAAAGAAGGAAAAGCATCAACGGCCAGGAAATTCAGAAACACAAGTGTTTGGCAGGTTTTGTTAAAACCTTCCTTCCCCTCCCACCTGTGCTTCCAATGGAGAATCAACACCAAGGAGACAGAAACTGTCTCGGTGTTCAGCAAGCATTTTTGATCACCAAAAAAAAAAAAAAAAAAAAAAAAAGAAAAAAAAAAAAAAAAGTTTAATCTGACTTCTGTTTTCCTTGTTCCGACTTCTTAAAACAAAAACAAAATATCCAAAAGTGATTTTTTTTTTTTTTTTTAAACATGAGAACTTTCAACAGAAAGACCCTTGAGGAAAGTAAGTGATGGAAACAGATCCACTGGATCTACAGCAGAACATGGCACGGAGAGAGCAGGGACACCACCCGTGTGCTGATCTCTGAGCACAACTGCCTGCGTATTCAAGCACGAAAACACAACCTCATTTTACACCATAACAACATCCTTTTCTTTTTGATGGCAGGTGAGTTTTTGTGCCATTATAAAACATATAAATAAATTTATATGTTTATTATTTATATATTTGTTGTATATAAAATATATAGATATACATATTGAATATATTATAAATATATAAATATTTATATATAA